>CM069456.1:6886095-6966698 GCA_035610835.1 Ophiura sarsii | reverse complement strand
GTGCATAAATAGCGGGGGGGGGGGGGGGCAGTCTGCCCCCCCCCCCCCGCTGGCTTTGCTACTGTGCATGTGAGATTATAACCGGGAATTTCTTTTCATCATATTTGCAGCATTCGTCATGTGCATAAATAGCGGGGGGGGGGGCAGTCTGCCCCCCCCCCCCCCCCCCCCCCCCCCCCCCCCCCCCCCCCCCCCGCCCCCCGCTGGCTTTGCTACTGTGCATGTGAGATTATAACCGGGAATTTCTTTTCATCATATTTGCAGCATTCGTCATGTGCATAAATAGCATGACGAATATCATTCTCTTGGCATGTTGTTTGGCCATCGGCCTACTGCAAGTTTGCGATGCCGACCGACCAATCATTCTCAACGAGGACGATATTTACGGATCGTGCACGGGTACTTGCGCAGATATTGGAGACAGATTTGACGAAAGGGGCTGCACTAGGATCAGCGGATGTCGACTCAATACTAAAGGAATGGACAAGGGGCTTCGTAAGATGCGATTACTGTAGCTGTAATTGCGAAGTAGATCTAGATGATAGAAGTATAACGGTTGTAAACAGTCCGAAGAACTTTGAAGAAGATGATCTCTATGGTACCTGTACCCATACCTGTACTGAGAATAGGGGTTTATTACGTACTGACTACATGGGCTGTCAAGAAGTGAGAAATTGCCGGCTTGGGTCTAAAGGCTCCAACAGGGGGTTCGTAAGATGCGATCACTGCGTCTGTGATTGCATTAACCGACGATATGCCGTATCATACGAATTGACGAATATCCAGTATGACTTGAATGGTATCGAAGTGGATGACGGTACACCTACTGTACTAGATGAAACCAGCTTATTGGTGAGTTCCCCATAAAGATGCATGGTGACAAAAATGGAGGTTTCGAATTCTATTCCAAATATCTGTCTTTAATCATGGCCGCAACCAATCAATTATCATAAAGGGCATAGTACGCGATCGTTTTAATCGAAGGTCCTCTATCATTGATTTCGTCCTCTAAATGCATTTTTTGCCGAGACGCCGAAGCGTCGCGGCACATTAGAGACGAGATTTCTCAGTATTCAGTTTGCTGAGCACCATTGTCGAAGTTTTAGATTGGACGTAACAGCGTAAATATTAAAGCTCTTATCGGTTTTGGCTAATGTAAAGGATTGTATCAACATTGGTTTGGATAATTTTTTCAAAGACATTCATAGATAAGCGTTTCTAATTGGACGAGTCAATAATCATCCAAGCTTATTCTAGCGTTCAACCAATGCTAATGATTGTATAAGATTATAAGAGTCGCGCCTCATGGAGCTGATGGTATATTATTTGTATAAGATTGTCGTCATTCTATTGAAAACAGTGGTAAGAATTATAAATAATTTGTATCGCATACAAAGAATATGTATACACAAATAGACTGAGATAAACCATCGATCCTAAATCAACACGCCCTGGCCTCGTGGCGATTTACGAAAATGATAGTAAACAAGTTTTACTTTAAGAGACTCATTGTGTGTATGCATGTTTAATCTGAATGATCCCCAAAAACTTGATAGACTTTTGTGCCTATATAAATTTGCAAACCTATATTGTAATTGTTGTCATTTTTACCAGCTGATGTAAAGTTAACTCATTGTTGAGTGTCGATCGGGAACGCCCGGGCGAGATTAGAACAATGAGATTAGAACAATCACTCCGTGTTGAAAGATACAAATTAATTTGGTCATGATCCAAACACTAGAGAAGAGGCGACTTTTAATTACTAGTAGTATATTATGATTTAATCTATTACTTTCTTTAAGTGGTCACAACCTTAATTTATCAATCCATCTTGAATGGGACTGCGCATTTAATCATTTTTATTTTACCTATTATCATGTTCTTTGTTTATTCATCAACATTGTTGATATAACCAACGGTAAACTACCAACATGTAAATAATTCACAGTCATTTAGGAGGGGGAAATCTATAATATTTTTTGAATAATTAAAATTTGGAATCCTTAATTTTGGTGTGAACATGAACAGCGTAACTAACATAATTACTTTATCGTTCCCTTGGCGTCTCGGCCAGTTTTTTGGAAGACCTTGTTTTGGTCAGGTCAAATCACATTCATAAACATGACATTGAAAAATCCTCCAAGTTACAGAGTAAAAATACGTTTCCTATTCCTAGTTACTTCAACATCTAATTTTGAAAAAGGTTTGTACGATAACCCGACAGTTTATTTTCTTGAGTAGTTTTCTCGATCGTAAATATGCTATTGTTTCGCACTGTATGTTAACTCCGTTTACATAGATTCCGGCTACGATCACAACTGTACACAAATATCTTACTATAATTTGCGTAATGATGTATATTAAAGGGGCATTAAGAGATGTGGTGGAGGCAGCGCCCTCAATTACAAAAATATATGATAAAAACTGGGAATTGTATATTTTTACAATTGTAATTACATGAATGCTGGTAGAGCAGCATTTAAGGGTGGTATTCCAACATATTTAAACAATGTTGTAATCAAGTTTTGCTGGGTTTTTTACAAGTAGAAACAACAATAATGGCAATTTTTAATGTTCATCTTGAATTCTGAAGTAAATTATAATGATTATACTTTCAGTGTAGTAAAACTATGATATCTTACCGTAAGTCTACACGAAAGTTTTCTCGTGCACAGCTCTTTTCAGAGGTATACCAAACTTCTAAAGTTACATGGTGATTGGATCTGAAAAGTTCCCACGCGACATAGATTTTGCCGCGTGGCGCCTATTCTACATATTTATTTAATTCATTAAATAAAAGTTTTCTGTTCAATTGGATGCTTCATGTTTTAGAATTTCCAGCTTGAATTTCTAAATGTAAGCATACCACAATCGGTGTTTTAAATAGAGCTATTTTAATTAGTCCGAAAGCAGGTACTCTTGATACCCTCCCACTTTATTATAGAAGTAAATTAATTAAAATGAAAACAAGGTATTTACAAAAAACTGGTCAACATCCTAAAATGAAATTAACAGACGACACAAAGGAAATATGAAAAAGAAGATTTAGACAATGTATGATGTATTTTAACAAAAACTCTTTGTTTTAATGCTGGGCCCACTTTTCTCTCTGAAACCCTCCATCGTCTGACTCATTTATTCTATCCCATGAGGCCCCACCTGTGTATCTCAACATTTGATGAGGTCGGGTTGAAAATTAACCCGACTAAAAAAACTAAGAATGTTTTAAGGTTATGAATATTAAATAAACAAGTTGGGGGGGGGGGGGGATAAAAATAAAAACTGGTAAAAGTTGGAGAAAAAATGGAGAGAGGATAGGCCCTACAGGTAAATAAGAGTAAGCACATATTTAAAAAAAACAAAAAACAGGAACATCAAAACTTCAAATAATAAGTAACAATTTTTGAACAAGGAATACAAATATAAGTTATGTTACATTTTATAAACATCGCCAGCTTCGGAAAATATAGCAGCTTCCGAGCAGCTTTCAAGATATATCCAACCATCCCATAGTAACCGCGACTTTCCACCACGTTGTTATCCCATAATAATCACCCTTGGACCCCGGTAGTTACATTTATAGGGACATTAAGTGGTGTTGAAAATGTTAAATGTTTAAAAATTTACTTCAGAATTCAAGATGAACATTAAAAATTGTCATTATGGTTGTTTAAACACAGCAAAACTTGATTAAAATAATATCATCGCTATTTATTTAAAAACGCCCTATATCATGTATACATTATATGCAAATATGGTTCGCGTTATCAAGCGTACTGCAGGGGGATACTGTCGGACGTAAAATGCTCGTTGCGGCTCTACGAGCATTTTTGAATCGACGTTTTCTTGTACAAAGAGGGCTATTTTTCTTAATCCTTATAGGTGTAAGTTCATACATGTAATACAATTATAAAAATATTGACTAATCCCAGTTTTTATCATAATTGAGGGCGCAGCCTCCAACACATCTCTTAGTGCCCCTTTAATACATAACTCTCTATAAAAATATTCCACTTCCATCTACAGGGTAGTCCTTATATGCAAATCCTCCCAGCAAACATGAGATTTTAACACCATTTCCAAAGGACTTATCCACAAGTTATTCATCACAATAGAAAAGCATAATTTATACATCATCAACTTTCAATAGAAACTACTGAGGGTCACTTATCTGTCTTCCATCTTATAGCATGTTACACATGACTGAACTTTCGAGCCCAAACTACCTGCCATGGAGGTCACTAGCTAGCTATTTATTTATTTATTTATTTATTTATTCGGACATACACTTTTGGAACAGTGGCAAAAGTCTTCTCGACTAATGCGTCCATAAACATAACACAATGTTTAATACAAAAAGGGAAATATTATATACAAATATTTACATGGCAACATAGATTCATGCAAGGTTAATGCTACGTGCGGTCCATGCACGTTTCAAATATGATTTACAAAACACATCAAATATATGAAGTAAGTGAAAATCATCACTTGCAGTAAGAACATCATTTGAAAGACCTAGCATAAGACACAATTTTATTGTTAGACTACCCGATATAAAGATTCTCCAAAATTCGTCTAAATTATGTAGTAACAGTTGATGTTCAAGCTTGCGATATTCATCAACTCTGATATGATTTAAGCCGCTACATAGAAATAGGAAATGTCTCAAATCCTCAATATCATTATTGCATAATGGACAGTATATATTTATATCGGGTTTCCATGAGTGAGCACGGCCATTGAGTGGTAGTGTATTTGATCGTGCTCTATTCATTTTGGGTGCTATATCTGGACACCCTGTGCTACCTACTTTTAGACCTTTAGAGAACTAAATTTTGTTATCCCTTATTTTCACTAATCTACATTATTACTCTTAATTAGTTATCATGTAATGTGTTATTTACAAATGTTGTTCTAATCCCTACATAACTTACATAAGACCTGTAGGCCTAATGATGATATACACTTTTAACATAGGTCTTATCATTACTTTTACTCAATTTAATGTGAGAAACTGGTCTACTTTACTAGTCATGGAGGTCTCACATTATACCATCGTTTTGCTCATAAGACATCCGTGTGCATCTTATTCTTAGCTGTAGGCATAATCACAAAGTGTTTATTTACCTTTGTGGCCCAGGGTTGGAAACATGGATCATGATGACTCACCCATACATTATCTCTATAGTCAATAAGTATGACCACACAAGTTAATAAAAATTATAGGGGGCGACATTTTAGCAATTTATATGGGGGTCAATTGATCTGACCGTTACATTTATATACCAAACAGAATATAGTAAACACGACGAATGTCGCAGATTTTGCAAAACTCTATCATTTGTTTTATATTATTTAAACCATTTCTCCACAATTGTAACAACATACGGTATGTGTTCATATTTTCATATCCAGATCTAATATACATTTTAAAGACATCTGTGTACAAATACTGATTCAAGATACATGAAAGCAATTCATAGACTCTACCACAAGGCCTGAATCTGAATTCAAATGTCAACATCCCAGGATGTTGACAAAAAATCAACAGTGACATTGTGTCCCTTTTAACTTGTGGTGAGGAGGTATAGACAGGGTTGTTACATTTAAGTTATGTAATGATTATAATGTTACACTATACTACTTACCAATGCAGCCATTGCTTGCAAGATTCGCACTCCACCATCTCAAAATACGAAGATACCCTGTCGCAGATCAGGCACTCCCATCTTTGACGTATTTTCTCAACTGTAACAAATAAATGATTAGAGTATAATAAGTTATAATAATTGTGATGCCATTGGCAATTTGCAATGGAAATTATGTATATTTCGCAAATATGTCGATGAAATAATAGACCCCGTACACACTATAAAATAGCTTCATTCAATGAACATTAGTTGATCTTCATTAGTTAATGAAGGGCGCGTACACATTAATACCAAATCGCTTCATAGCTTCATTCAATGAACATTAATTAGTTGATCTTCATTAGTTAATGAAGGGAGCGTACACATTACCAAATCGCTTCATTGAATTAAGGATGTATCTTCATTGACCCCATACACACTATAAAATCGCTTCATTCAGTGAACATTGATCTTCATTAGTTCATGACGGAAGCGTACACACTACCAAATCGCTTCATTGAATTAACATGTATCATCATCGAAAGAACCTCTTTAGCAGCATCATTGAATGAAGATTGCTTCATTCAATGAAGGTAAGAGAGTACACACTACACATTTCATTAGTTGATCTTCATTAACGCTTCATCCAATGAAGGGATTTTTGGTAGTGTGTACGGGGTCATAGGCTCCTATCTTGTCAGGTCGGACTTCCACCTCACTTTCGCGTACAAGTTCACCCTGCCCGTTGCCAGCAACAGCATTCCTACAGGTATCGGGGTCGCAGAACTCACCAAGGAAATTCATTTCACTGAAAGCTAAAGTAGAAAGAACAAAATATAGTTGCATTATTAATTATTATAATTTATCATTTTAAATGTCGGATATGGAGCAAGTTTTTATCGAGTTTCAATCGGGCGCATTTCCCTGTTGACATAGAATGATCATTGATATATTAGGTGAGATATAGACAAAATATAATAGAATTTCAAGTCTAGAAAATCGTTGGTCAAATACAGGTCCGGTTCAATTCACCTGAAACTAATATAACTATTAGTCTCAGAATTCACTTAATTAACTGTCCGAAGAGGTGCTTAGCAATAAGAAGTTGTTAACTATATAATAGCAAACGGTTATGAGCTTCAGTGAACACATTCACATCTTTTATAACACTTGACCAGTGTTGGAGAGGGATCCTGAGAACAATACCATCTGATCGATTACTCACCTGATTGGTCACTTAAAGCAACTTACTGATTGGTCGATTAACCAAACGTACAACGCGCTAGAGAGTAGTTGAAGTGGAAGTGTGTGCATTGTCTGACAACAAATGATTGTTGGTCTGTAAAGAATCTATTATTATAAGAAAGGGACGTTCATCCGGGTTTGAACGTCTTGTTATGTATGTGTGTATGTATCCTTAAAAGGTTCTTTCATTTGTCTAAAAGCCGCGTACGTTGCACTGATATTAGATGATGACCTGAGACGGGGTTTTAAGCTATAAATGGCCGAAAACCATGCAGAATTGACCAAGATATGACCAAAAGCGTAAAATCCAGGACTTTTTCAGACTATTTTTACGAACCGGGTTTGTTTATCTCTATGCGTACTGCAAACATGCAGTCGGCGGGTAACACGTAACGCGTCGTAGTGCGCCATGCAAAACTAACTCGCACACGCACTGCACCCACGCACCCCACATACAACATTGCGCACATTATAGTATGACTAGTGGGACGCCCGTTTTTCGAAAGGGCTCCCGCTAGTAAGTAGCGCCTATCACGAAATTGGTAAGAATACATGAGTTAAAGTATAATGCATAAGCCTATTTTCTTACCTGAAATTGAATGTTTCCCGTCATTACCACATATCACATACCTATGAGTAAATATAATGCAGGCCTATCGTAGTATTCTGACCTGAAATTGAATTATTTCCATCATCACCCCAAGCTGTACCCCCATGGTTAATACTTTTATAAGAAACCACACTATTTTATTTCACCACGCACCCCTACACACGCGGGCGGGCAAATATCGGAGAAATACGCTGCGCTACAGGAGATGGTTAAGGTTAGGCTTTATAAGCACGGGGCGGGCGGGACGGCAGAGACGGCGAGCGGGGGCGAGGGTGTGTAATGAAGTAATGTGGTTTGGGACATGTGGGAGGCAAGAGCTAATGACGAAATGTGGCGGGGCGGGGACGGCGGGGGAGCACGGGGTAGAGGGGTTTCGGGGACGGTGGGAGCGAGGGGTGGACTGATGTAATGTCGTTTGGGGGCACGGGTTAATGACGAAACGTGGCGGGGGCGGGCGAGGGTGTATGATGAAGTAATATGGTTTTGTAGGCAAGGGGTTAATGAAGAAATGTGATACTAAAGTGCGTAAAAGAGAGGGTCACGGGGTGGACTGAAAAGTATAAACAATGGGATATAGTTTGGGGGTATAATGACAAGAAGCATTCAATTTAAGGTCAAAATAAGTTATAGGCCTGCATTATATTTTCTCAATATGTATGTGATAGTGGGGTAATGACTGGAAACATTCAATTTCAGGTAAAGAAATAGGCCTATGCATTATGTTTTAACTCACAAATGTATTCTTACCAATTTCGTGATAAATGTTCGTATAGCTACGTACTTCAGTGTTATTTCATTTTGTAGGTGTATCTGGTAGGCGCTACTTACTAGCGGGAGCCCGTTCGAAGAATGGGCGTCCGCTAGAGCCCGTTCGAAGAATGGGCGTCCGCTAGAGCCCGTTCGAAGAATGGGCGTCCGCTAGTTACTATAATTTGCATAATGTTTTACGTGACTATCTATGCATCCATAAAAGGCTCTCTCATTTTTCATCTAAAAGCCGTGAACATTGCTCTGATAATAGATGATGACCTGAGACGGGTTATAAGCTATAAATGACCGAAAACCGTACAGAATTGACCAAGATATGAGGAAAAACAGGCCAAATCAAGGGCTTTTTCACTCGCTACGGGCCGTGTTTGGTTATCTACGAGGGTCATTCAATAAGTTCTGCCTACCCCCTACCTCATAATTTTGCTGTTATACAAGCCAGTCGTATGAAATATTCCACAATTGAAGCTTTAAATCTCAGCTACAAAATTATAGTAGATTTGTCTGAATACTCACTGTACTTTTCTGGATATGCAGTAAAAACCTAACTTCCATTTAGTGCGACGGAAACGGGTAAAAAACAGATAAAATGTCTCCTAAGTGCTATTCATTTGGCCAATTCTAAGAGACAAAATGTACCTATCGGTCAATTACAATCGTTCTTAGTTACAAATATCTCTTGAACAAACTTTAAACAATACAAGTGACTGATTTCTTTGCGGAAAATTCCCTCTAATTAGCCAGAACCAGACCAGGACAGCCATCAATTTTAACCCTACCCTAGAGAACCACTACCAAAGTCGTATTTGCTTTTCATAGGAACTAAGAGATCTTCATTATACAGGACTAAATGGATATTTTTCAAATCTCTCGAAGATATATTTTTCTATCACTGACTACCTTATTTACTATTCTAAATGTTGCATATACACAATGTAAGGAAAACTGATAAAGTTACTATCATGTGGCTTGACTTGTAACAACGAACATTTGACTGAATATCAGTACTCCAGTATGCTAAAGGCGTGTCAATACATTCGAGTTGATATTATACTATTTGCAAGCTACAAAGGTTAATATTGCCTACAATCTGATTTATATATACATGTGCATGATAGTATAGCATTATAATCAGAAATCATCCATTGTTTTCTATTTTCAGTATTTAAAAGAGTGACATTTTTCTAGGTTGACAAACTTTTGGACACACATTTGTCAGATTTTGCCTAAAGTTGGGAAGGTGAAAGACATTTAGTAGTTATGTAAAGATATGGTATTAAAAAAATCAGCAACCCTCTGTTGCCATGGTGACGAGCCGATCTTGTTTTAGGTCACTTTAGGGGGAAATCCTCCTAATTATACTGATTTCAGAAACGAAAAAAGTCAAAGTTTGGTAGAACCCTACACCAAGGTGGTACATTTTTTGCCCAAACTGACTTCATGGATAAATGAGTTGCCCTATCTCTGGTATGGTTTTCTTTCTCTTTCCTCTTTCAGAACGAAGACCCCGATAGCGAACAGATGGCAACCACCACTTCGCAAATTACATATTCAGTTACTAAAACAATGGAAACGTCCGAATCACTTGATGTGGGGGTTTCAGTGTCCGTCAGTGCAGGTCTCAAAATCGAAGGTCTTGCTGAGTTCGGCACGGAGATCACCACCTCGGTGATAACAGGCTGGACGTATACAGCCGGTTCAAGCAAAACGAGTGAACGAACCTATTCGGCGACACCAACGATCGTGGTTCCACCTTCTTCCTCAGTCAAAGTAATCGTCTCTGGTAGCGTAGTGAAGATTGACATCCCGTACACGGCCGATCTGGTGAAAACTTTCGAAGACGGAACAAAGTCATCGGCAACACCAATTCAGGGGATATTTCGTAACGTCGAAACCGGTCGGTTTACAATCACGTACCAGAAACCAGTAGGTAAGTCAATAACCGTCTGCTGCGATCGCAGTTGCAAGTGGTACGGTGTACAAACCGTGAAAAGTCCTCTCTTTTTAAGGCATTTCACAATCCCTACAAACCAGAGACTATTTGAATATTAGATTTATATTAGCCAATGTATCATGCTATAAATAATCATTGAAATCTCAAATAGAGTTTATTCATTTGAAAATGCAATTCTTGTTCAAAAGTGGCCAACGTTGGATTCGCGCTTTTGTTACTGAATTGATTTCAAATATCGGGAACAAAACACATGGGATGTATTTCTAATTATTTATTCTATTCATTACGAGGGGCATTCAATAAATACCCGCAACCATTGTTGTTCTCCACACCTGAGTGATTCTGTGAAATCTAAGTGGGTACATTATAAAGTATGAACCTTAATCTATCATTTAACACAATCTGGATTTACTGAATATTCATAATTACGTAATAGCATTAGCATAAAATAACCCATATTTGGACAGTGAAAAACATGCCACTTTGGCAGGAAATTTGAATTTGCTTGATAGCACGTGTATTGAAATGAACAGAACTTTGTTCCGGATTAGTGTGCAAGTCTAACATTTTGCATCAGGAAACCAGAGACCATGTTCAACGAGGTCCTAAATGGAGAGGTTCTGTCAAGACAACTTTTGGAAATACACTGCATCTTATCTTGGTCAACATTAGGCTTTGACAGTGAGCCCCAAAATTCCGAAAATCCAAAGAAATGAAAATGATAGTTATAGCACACAATTGGGATTTCCTGAAATACCACAGCAAAATTGCAGGATTCGTTATTGTATAGATGACAGGGTATCAATAAATACATCGAGAATTGTTGAACTTGGAATAAAAATCTGCGCATGCGTATAACGCACGGTGGTCAGAAAGAGCTCATAATGAGCAGAAATGTTAAACAATCACTGCAACCAATGTAAAAGTTACAGATAAGGAATTGAATTTAAGAAAACAAGAACTGTGGTGAACTTCAATACATATACAAAGTTCAAAAATGTAAACATCTATTTGAAAATACAATTCAATTTAATGTTATGGTCAGTATAGTGAATTTACTCAAATTGGGTAAAAAGAGCTTCATTGTATTAACATTTTCTCTGCAGAAAACGGTTTCAGATATTGTCTTTATAATCTCCCATCTAAATCTATGACATGTAACAATGAGGAACAAGAGCTTTAAGGCAAATCTTGCGGTTGGATACCTTTACCTTTTAAGCTATGACAATCAGTGTTTTTTCTCCATAATTTGCATCTGAAAATAAGTAATGTTGAGCACATAGTACTGGTCTATCTATCAGAAAGCGAAAGAACGTTGTGTTGAAGTTTTGTTAGAAATATATACGTGAGAGTATTATTAAACCTATTTTTCCCGTACTAACTACCCCCAATTTTGTTATACTATGTTGAAATTAATATTCATGCCGTTGAGCAACATTTTGGGAACAAATATTAACCGTAACTAGATTTCTTCATATTTTCTTACAGTATAAGGGGGCACAGCACTAAATAAACCGCCCATTGGATTACATGTAAATTAGGGCTAAAAGAGTCGCTATTTTGGGCCCTTAGTAACCATTTTTGGAATGTCTCGAATGCTTTATTCTAATAAACAAACATTCAAATTTCATAAAATCGTCAAGAAGTGTTACACCTTCCAATTAGATTTTACGATACGATCATTTAAACAGCGCCACCCCTATTTTCAGCCCGGACGCTCGCCTTCTAACCGCCTCCGATCACGTGTGTTCATCCACGTGATAAATTTTCAATACAATCGAAAATCAATATTTTGCAATATCCTGATCAAAGTCCAAGAGATCATCTTTCATTTTAATTATGAAATGCTACCCTCACGCCAAACTGATTCCCAAAGGACCCCATTAATCACAAAATCGTTTTTTGTTTTTGCCGGAACTTACTACCATTACACAAAACGAGGAGTAATTTAGTGCTGTGCGCCCATAAAAAATGACATCACTTGCACGTGCGAAATTTTTTCATTTAGTCCTTTTAATAGTACCCGCGGGTGCCAAGTTCACGCAATAAACATCATGTTACACGAGATTGCGCATTGGGGGATGGTGTTATAAAGACCAGATTGAATATGTCATACGAAATCAGGAATAAAACGGTCCGTTTTGCCGTTCAAATCGCTAAAAATGTTGTTTTAAAAATATAATCGAAAATAAAAAAGAATACGGTCGGCACCATGGTACACGGTCGGTCGGACGTGGACAAACAAACAATTTATTTTTCTTGGCCTAACCCTACCTTACCCTAACCCTTACCCTAACCCTAACTAACCATAAGGCTAACCATAACCCTAACCCTAACCCTTACCCTTACCCTTACCCTTAACCTTACCCTTACCCTTACCCTTACCCTTACCATTATCCTTACCCATACCCTAACCATAACCCTACCTAACCATTACCCTTACCCTAACCATAGGTTGTACAGTCTGGTACCATAGGTTGTATAGTCTGGTGGAGCAATTGGCTACCCGATGATAGGTCGTATAGTCACTTCCATATAATAAACAGTGGTAGATTTGTCAAGCAATTGAAGCAATGGTGTGTAGTTAGTCCACTGTTAAGTTGCGATTTTGTCCCAAAACAGAATGAACATATAAAATGGCGATACCTTCTTAGTTTTACTCAAACCCTGGTAGGCCTATTTGAAATTTGGGCATCGATGGGTATACGGTATATCATTTTGTGACAGCCTGTGTATGAATAAATGCACCAAATTGGAAACAGACAATTTTGCGCATTTTGTCTTAAATGTTCACTGAACATTTTGGAATACGTTTCATTAATGTAATGTTAGCATAACACTGCAGTTTTGACAATTTCTTTTGCAAAAACCCACATGAATGGAATCTGAAGAATGAGCACGTGTTTACCATGTTTGAAAGTTGATCAATGTGTATTATTTTGAGTTATACAATCAAACCTTTTATAGCTCATGGGGCCTCAGAAATTGTTAATGTTAAAAACTTATTTTACAACTTATTGAGCCACTTTTTGGCGCACCCGCTACGACGGTCGCCTCTATTATGTCTATAATGTTGAGTTTAGACATAAAACTAGTCGGCATACCCACCTGTGATCTCTTCCAGGGGACGCCCTCAATCCTGGAAAAATTGGAAGCAGAGTTTCTTGCAGATTTACTTTTCTGATCATAAATCATAAATATATTCCAAGGTACAGAGTGATACGATTCCTAATAACCTCAAAATCATAGTTTTAGAGTGAATTTAGAGTAAAATTATTTAAAAAAAAGATTGTACCGCTCGGTACAATATATTTTCAAACCATGATTTTGAAGTAATTAGGAATCGTATCGATCTGTAACTTAGGAGATCTTTATGATTTATGATCAAAAATGCAAATCTGCAAGAAAATCTGCTTTCATAGTAAAATCAATGATAGAGGGCGCTACTTGGAAAATATCACATACTATGCCTTTAAGTCTCACAGTGTTTAACAATACAAATAAAAGATCTGTTTCACCTGTGGTATGATTAGGTCAAGACGAGAGAGAGATTTTGGACAGCGAAAACGGAAAATTACCCTCAAAATGTATACAGTCATGTTTTTGCTGTTTTTCTCCGTATTGTATCGATAGATGTAAGACTAAGAGCACGATTTCAACACAGAAAATGGAATTATTGTGGAACGATCATATTGCAAGAGTTAAAGGTATTTTACTTGCAAATAGCATAATATGAACTCCAATGTATTACTATGCTTTTAGCATACTGGAATATTTCTAATCGGTCACATTCGTTGTAAAATGTATGCCACAGTGATTCCTCTTATGTTAAATCTTTAGAATGATTGTCACTTTATGAGTTTCTTTGTGTGCAACCTTCAGAATAGCCAATCAGATAGTCAACCGTACAGAAAATCAATTCGTGAAGACACTTGAATCCCCTTCAGTTAGTCCTGTAATTGATATATCTCAGTTCAAAAACAAACTACTTTTGCAGTATTTCTTATAGGGGAGGGTAAAGCTTAATGGTTGTCTTGACCTGGATATGGATAATCAAAATGCAATTTAATATCAAATTAGCCATTTCTATTGTTTGCAGTCTGTGAAAGAGATATCTGAAATTTAGACCGGTTATATTTGACCTTATTTCACAGAAATTCACACTAAATGGAAATTTGGTTTTCACTGAACACCCAGTACTCAATGTACC
This sequence comes from Ophiura sarsii, assembly GCA_035610835.1. Taxonomy (NCBI): domain Eukaryota; kingdom Metazoa; phylum Echinodermata; class Ophiuroidea; order Amphilepidida; family Ophiuridae; genus Ophiura; species Ophiura sarsii. Next base: position 6,952,278 of record CM069456.1, on the reverse strand, counting down.
ATGCACTTGTAGCTGAGATTCAAAGCTACAATTGCGGAATATTTCGTAACACTTTCCACGCGGCTATTTGTTTTACCATATAAAAACAGATGTTCAGAAATCTTTCCCAATCTATCTCAAGGATTACTGAACCAATACGAGGCATGTTTGTACTTATTTCAATGCATTTCACATGGTGATTCCAAGTATGGTTATGAAATTTAACAATTTTGACAACAGTTTGAGACATTTTAGAATTTCGTCTGCAGACGCCTGCCATGTGGAAAGTGTTAAAACTGGCTTATATAATATAAAAGGTAGTTGGCAAATAAGGAACAATAGCGTAATCTACAATCTTTCCTGATCTTTGTACCATTGAAATTGACAAAAGAGAACTGTAGTTAATCTCGGAAAAAAAATTACCTTTACTTTTGACATGTTTGACATTGCTGAAAACTGACGTCATGAAAATAATGTTCACTATTGCAAACTATATGTAGCGGGATATACATGATCAAACACCATTGTAAACTATCAGGTGATGTATGTATTAGACCAATAATATGGACAACATCTAATTCATTTGTTTTTGTGGAAAATTAACACAAACGAATAGGCCTATCCTCGCATATAATTTTATTTGTTCAAAATGTGTATCTGTTTTCTCATTTAAGAAACCATCAAATTGTGAATAAAAGGTTCGAAAAGGTCATCGACCCGGGCAGTGACTTGTATCTGTTTTATTTACAGTCAAGGTTTAAATAAAATAAAATTCCGAACAACTCGTATCATTTTATTTTAGTTATATCGAAATAACCATAATGAGCACTATATCTGTATAGTTGCATTCATTTAGATTATGGTCGATTTGACACTCAAGTCAAGTCTGACATTTTTTATTTATTTTATGCTCACGTGATCCTAAAAGAAATTAAGCTTGGTTGCAAAAAATTGTTAATTTAGGCAAATCTGATAATTTTCACGAATTCAAAATAGTTCCATTAAAACGTTACGCCAGCATTTTATAATTACGCTTTTGCAGCAATGAGCATGATGAGTTCAGCACGGTATTAAATCCACGCCAAACTACTGTCGCCCATATCAGGCCGTGAAAGCCGTGAACCGCGTAATGTTGTTTTGATGATACAACTCTCTTTTCTGAATTTTGAAGCAAATTACAAATATCGGTGGTGTAGGAAATAGGAAAATCGATTCAAGGACATAAGCCGACTGGCTTCTTATTTACATAACAATTGGCCTTTGCAGATCATGTTCATAGACTAGCTAGGGGCCATTCAATGTAGGCCTACGGAGTAGTAAACACAATTATATTTACAGGACATTCTTTATCGCAGTGAAATTGCAAAAGAAAAAAGTATCATTCAACATTCAATAAATATAGCGAACGATAAGAAATCCTGTCAATTTCTAAAAAACAAACAGTGTAATAACAAAACAGAAAAACGTACCCCATCCCAATACGCAGGATTCGAACCACTGACCTCATGATTGTAAAGCCGGCGCTTTGACGTTTGAGCTAATGAAGGCTATACATAAACGTTTTGAAGAAAAACATTACATAGAGTTCAAAATACAAATGTCTCTTAAATCGGAGGCTAAAATGCTTTATATTACGATTGTTGTGCATTTTTAACATGGGTTATCGCCCAAAAGTTGATTATATGCTGAAGGAGATTACGATTCCATTGTAACGAACTATTTAGAATTTATAAACCTAATAGTATAGTACTTAGAAGCATGTAGACTGATATTGGGTTCGATCATGATTCTAGGAATAGTTTAGATACCTTTTTCGAACCATTGTGTTTGAGCTCCGTAGCTTTCGAGGTCATCACGACCCCTTCATTCAGCGTAGTGTTTACCTCCTTCCGTTTGTCACATGACCACCTTTTGTGCGATCACATGACAGCAGGTCATCGTAGATGGCGGTTAGGTAGCCGTTAGGTTAGGTACATAGTTACCTTGATTTTTTCAAAAATCGAGGTACTCTATCTCTGCCGTTTCCTTCTTCTTTGTTTGTTTGTTTCTGGCAAACCCATCTACAAAATCCTTCTTGTCCTACAGTTATACATGCTACAATCACCACACTTGTACCAGACCTTCATTACAGGACCTCACAGTTTGGGATCAAAGGTCACGGGGGGGGGGGGGGGGGGGGGGGTCACTAGGGGTCAAAACGTGATTTTCACTTAAAACGCATTTCCAATTTAGTGAAATAACCTAGAATCGTCAAAATCGGTCAACATATTCCTTATAACCGTACGCATATGGGTGTTTCCATAAATACAGGTACCAGTGGGATATTTGCATTGTCTATATTCAAATGGTTCAATATCCTGTTACACAAATGTACTTGGTTCATTTTCATTTTAAAATCTGATTAAGTCCATAAAGTTGCACAGGTATAACACCACAACATGTATATAATATCAATATTTTTTCTTATTTTGGTGAAAATTCGGCAAAATATCCTACAATTTTGGCAAAAAAGTGTGACATTTAAGACAGGGTCAAAAGATTAACAATATGGTGATTTTTTTTAGAGTAATTGTGTTATCTGTAGGCTAAATGATCAATATCAAACTAGTTTTGAAGTGTTAAACACATTTTTCATAAGCAAATTACTGAGAAGTAATAATTGAATACATGGCAATTTTACAGTCACCGTGTAACATTTGGTGTCTCAAATACCCGTTACACGGTGAAGGCACTTTTCTTTAAATTTAACAGTGACAATAATCTCCATCTTATTTCCCTTTTGTTGATTTTACAAGCCTCTCTGATAGGTTAAAGGAAAATAGAAGAGTTAAACTGAAATTGCAACAAACATAGAAAATATAGCTGTTTTTAAGTTTGAATATTATGTGTGGTGTCTCCAAAAATGTTACACTGTGAGAACTTTAGGGTAACATCGTAGTTATGTGCCAGCACACTTTATGAATAAATTGTGCATAAACTGTCTCTTGGTATAGGCTCCTAGCATACATGGAACAAAAGTTTCCACTTTATCAATATAATTAGAGTTACAAGGAAATTAAGGTTTGGTGTCTCCGTTACACGGGGACGCATGAAATATCAATTCCACCACCTAACAAATAGATAATCTCATCTTTTCACTATTAATGATGTTTATAGAGTAAAGCAATGGTAAATGCCTTTAGAAAAAACAAAATAAAAGTGATCAGACAGTTTCTGCAGTTGCCAGGCATAATTGAACATTTTGGTGTCTTTTGGTGTCTCAGTTACACGGGGAGACAAGTATTTCAAAGAAATACTGATGTTATAATGGTGAAAATGTATCTCTGTATGCTTCAATGACCTGTTCTGATCCATTTTCATGAAATAGAATAATGGAACATATTATGAAAGTGGTTATTCAGTTAATATAGACACATTTTGAATATTTAGACCTAATTTGTGTATGCCACACATTGGCGCCCTTATTTATGGAAACACCCATATATAAAAGTTAGGTTTTTACAATCAACAAATATTTGGGGTCACTAGGGGTCAAAATGTTGATTTTCTTACCATTTCATTTAAAATGCTTCTTGTCTCAGAGGAAATGGCTTATGAATGTCAGAATTGGTCAAAAGATTCCTTAGGACCATTCACATACAGCGATCTCAGCGATTAAAATTGACGTGTCATGCGGGGTCACTAGGGGTCATTGACCTTTACAAGGGTAAAACGTGAGATATGCTCCGATTTGGACCGGACTTGTTTCATTTTGTAGGCATTGATGAGACAAGAAAAAAGTCAATTATGATTTTGGGGTCAAAGGTCAGGAACGGGTCAGTAGAGGTCATTGAACTTTCTTGCAGACCCATATACAAAATGCTTCTTCTCCTACAGTTTACATGCTACAATCACCATACTTGGTCAGTAGGACCCTCTACCAGACCTTCATGACAGGATCTCACAGTTTGAGGTCAAAGGTCACAGGGGGTCACTAGGGGCCAAAACGTGATTTTCACTTAAAACGCCCTTGCAATTGAGTGAAATGACCTAGGATCGTCAACATCGGTTAACATATTCCTTATGATCGTACGCATATATTATAATAGATCGGTTTTTAAAATCAAAACATATTTGGGGTCACTAGGGGTCAAAATGTTGATTTGCTTACCATATCACTTAATATGCTTCTTATCTCAGAGGAAATGGCTGATGAATGTCAGAATTAATCAAAAGATTCCTTGGGTCCATGCACATTACAGCGATTTAAGCGTTTACAATTGGCGTGTCGTATGGGGTCAAGAGGGGTCATTGAATTTTACATGGTTAAACTCAAGACATACTCCGAATTAGATCGGACCTGTTTTATCTTGTTTGGTTCGATAAGGCAAGAAAAAAGCCAATCATCATAACCAGGTCAAAGGTCAAGAAGAGGTCAATAGGGATCGTTTTCTCATAAAAATCAAGGTGCTCTGGTCTCAGACCAGAACTAGATCTAGTAATAATTGTAATTGTGTAGGAATTTGAACACTTCTAGCTTCTCTCTCGGAGAGTAGCCTACCCTGTGTTATTTACCTTGATTTTTTACCTTGATCTCTGCCGTTTCTTTCTTCTATCTTCTTACCTTGATTTTTTTCAAAAATCCAGGTACTCTATCTCTGCCGTTTCTTTCATCATCATCTGCTTCTTCTTACCTTGATTTTTTCAAAAATCGAGGTACTGTATCTGTACTGTTTCTTTAACTTGATTTTTTCAAAAAATCGAGGTATTCTATCTCTGCTGTTTCTTTCTTCTTTCATATATTAGTCGAGAAACGACTAATATACTGTATTCTAGCTGTTTCTTCTTATATTTGTCGAGAAACGACTAATATTAGTCGAGAAACGACTAATATACTGTATTCGTCCTGTTTCTTTCTTCTTCTTTCTTCTTCTTCTGTCATGGGACCTATAGCTCCGTAACCATTGACCTGATTTTGACCATATTTGGTCATAAGAACCCTTATGTGCACCACTACTCAGGTTGTAAAGCAGAGGTCACTAGGGGTCAAAACGTGATTCAACATGCTCTGATTTTGCTCAAATTCGGACATTTTGTGCGCATTGACAAGAAAGAAGAAAAAAAAGTCAATCATGACCTTGGGGTCAAATGTCAAACAGGGGTCATTAGGGGTCAAAACGTGATTTTCACTAAAAACGCATTTGCAATTTAGTGAAATGACCTAGGATCGTCAGAATTAGTCAACATATTCCTTTTGACCGTACGCATGTACAATAGTTTGGTTTTTAAAATCAACAAATATTTGGGGTCACTAGGGGTCAAAATGTAAATTTTCAATCCTCGCACTAAAAATGCTATTTTTTCGAGAGGAAATGACCCATGATTATCAGAATTAGTCAAAAGAGTCCATGTATCCATGTACACATAGGGTCTTAAGCGATTAAAAGTGACATGTCATATGGGGTCACTAGAGGTCATTGACCTAAACAGGGGTAAAATGTAAGACATGCTCCTATTTTGACCGGTCATGTTTCATTTTGTAGGCATTGATGAGACAAGAAAAAAGTCAATCATTATCTTGGGGTCAAAGGTCAACAAGGGTTCACTATAGGTCAATATGTCAATTTTCACTCCAGTCACTCAAAATACTATTTTTTCGAGAGGAAATGACCCTTGATTATCAGAATTGGTCAAAAGATTCCTTGTATCTATTAAGCGATTAAAAGTGACATGTCATATGGGGTCACTAGAGGTCATTGACCTAAACAGGGGTAAAATGTAAGACATGCTCTGATTTTGACCGGGTTTGTTTTATCTTGTAGGCATTGACAAGACGAGAATAAGTCAATCATTTTATAATAATAATAATAATAATAATCAGTATTTATATAGCGCCTTTTCCAAATGGCTCAAAGCGCTGTGACTTTGCTGCTGGTGAATCATCAGAATCATGTCGCATCAACTAGGGTGCTGCCAATTTCTAGCGCAAACCTATCCGCAGTTAGATTGTAACATCCACCATTTTTCAATGCAGCTCCCCAAATACCTTTGGGTCAAGGAAGTTTTTGATAACCGAAACAACTGATCACAGATTTTGAAAGCAGGAGGAAACCGGAGAGCCCGGAGAAAACTTGCGAGAGCGTGTATGGATCGTGATAAACCAAATGTACATAAAGCCCGCGGTCGTGCACAGAATTGACCCGGGTTTCATTGGTGCAAGGCGAGAGAACTAACCGCTGCGCCAACACGCTCTCCCGTTGACCTTTATTGGGGTCAAAGGTCAACAAGGGGTCACTATAGGTCAAAATGTCAATTTTCACTCCAGTCACTCAAAATGCTATTTTGTTCTCAAGGAAATGACCTATGATTGTCAGATTTGGTCAAAAGATTCCTTGTATCCATGTTCATATAGGTTGTTAAGCGACTAAAATGACATGACATATGGGGTCACTAGAGGTCATTAACCTAAACAAAGGTAAAATTTGAGACATGCTCCGATTTTGACCGGTCATGTTTCATTTTATAGGCATTGATGAGAGGAGAAAAAAGGTCAAACATTATCTTGGGGTCAAAGGTCAACAAGGGGCACTATAGGTCAAAATGTCAATTTTCACTCCAGTCACTCAAAATGCTACTTGTCCGAGAGAAAATGCTTGATGATTGGCAAAATTGGTCTCAAGGTTCCATTCAAATAAGAGCATACTGTCATCAGCAGGTCAAAGGTCAATACGCCCTCGACTTATATCCGTGATCTATGATCACAATTTATCTACACGACTAATATACTGTATTCGTCCTGTTTCTTCTTATATTAGTCGAGAAACGACTAATATACTGTATTCGTCCTGTTTCTTCTTATATTAGTCGAGAAACGACTAATATACTGTATTCTAGCTGTTTATATTAGTCGAGAAACGACTAATATACTGTATTCGTCCTGTTTCTTTATATTAGTCGAGAAACGACTAATATACTGTATTCTAGCTGTTTCTTTCTTCTTCTTTCTTTCTTTCTTTCTTACGTCATGGGACCTATAGCTCCGTAACCATTGAGCCGATTTTAACCATATTTGGTCATAAGTACCCTTATGTGCACCACTACTCAGGTTGTAAAGCATAAGGGGTCAAAGGTCACACAAGGGTAACTAGGGGTCAAAACGTGATTTTCGCTTAAAACGCATTTGCAATTTATTGAAATGACCTAGGATCTTGAGAATTGGCCAACATATTCCTTTTGACCGTACGCATATATAATAGTTCGGTTTTTTAAATCGAAACATGTTTGGGATTACTAGGGGTCAAAATGTAAATTTTACTCCATTCACTCAAAACCCTACTTGTCCGAGGGAAAATGACTGATGATACTCAGAATTGGTCAACATATTCCTTGGATCCATGTACATATAGGGTGCTTCTCCACTAAAAGTGAAAAGGTCAAACGGGGTCACTAGGGTTCAATGAACTTTACAGGGGGAAAATGTAAGGCATGCTCCGATTTTGACCGGGTTTCTTTTATTTTGTGGGCATTGATGAGACAAGAACAAAAGTTAATCATACCGTTAAGGTCAAAGGTCAAAAAAAGGTCCCTAGGGGTCAAAATGTACATTTTCACTCCGCGCACTCAAAATACTACTTGTCCGAGACGAAATGACCGATGATTGTCAGAATTTGTCAAAAGATTCCTCTCATCCATGTTCATATAGGGTGCTTCTTCATTAAAAGTGACATGTCAAACGGGGTCACTAGGGGTCATTGAACTCTGCAGGTGTAAAACTGAAGACAGGCTCTGATTTTGACCGGACTACTTTTTTCTTGTGCGCATTGATAAGCCAAGAAAAAAAGTCAATTATAAGTTTGGGGTCAAAGGTCAAGAAAAGGTTATTAGGGTTCAAAATGTATTTTTTAACTACTTCAGGGCTGAAATTTATAAAAACAATTATCAAATATAGTACAACTTAAGGTTATTGCCCAATGACAACATATAGCAAGGTCAAAGGTCAAAGCCCTCGACTAATATCCGTGATCTAAGATCACAATTATCTCTAGTATGTTTTTGTATTTGTACGACAAAAACAAGAAATCTTTCTTTCTTCCGTCATGGGACCTATAGCTCCGTAACCATTGAGCCGATTTTGACCATATTTGGTCATAAGAACCCTTATGTGCACCACTTCTCAGGTTGTAAAGCATAAGGGGTCAAAGGTCACACAAGGGTAACTAGGGGTCAAAACGTGATTTTCACTTAAAACGCATTTGCAATTTATTGAAATGACCTAGGATAGTGAGAATTAGCCAACATATTCCTTTTGACCGTACGCATATATAATAGTTTGGTTTTTTAAATCGAAAAATGTTTGGGGTTACTAGGGGTCAAAATGTAAATTTTTACTCCATTCACTCAAAACCCTACTTGTCCGAGGGAAAATGACTGATGATACTCATAATTGGTCAAAAGATTCCTTCGATCCATGTACATATAGGGTGCTTCTCCACTAAAAGTGAAATGTCAAACGGGGTCACTAGGGGTCATTGAACTTTACAAGGGGAAAATATAAGGCATGCTCCGATTTTGACCGTGTTTCTTTTATTTTGTGGGCATTAATGAGACAAGAACAAAAGTCAATCATACCGTTAAGGTCAAAGGTCAAGAAAAGGTCCCTAGGGGTCAAAATGTACATTTTCACTCCGCGCACTCAAAATACTACTTGTCCGAGACGAAATGACCGATGATTGTCAGAATGTGTCAAAAAATTCCTCTTATCGATGTTCATATAGGGTGCTTCTCCATTAAAAGTGACATGTCAAACGGGGTCACTAGGGGTCATTGAACTATACAGGTGTAAAACTGAAGACATGCTCTGATTTTGACCGGACTACTTTTTTCTTGTGCGCATTGATAAGCCAAGAAAAAAAGTCAAATATAAGTTTGGGGTCAAAGGTCAAGAAAAGGTCATTAGGGTTCAAAATGTATTTTTTTAACTACTTCAGGGCTGAAATTTTTAAAAACAAGTATCAAATATAGTACAACTTAAGGTTATTGCCCTTTGACAACATATAGCAAGGTCAAAGGTCAAAGCCCTCGACTAATATCCGTGATCTAAGATCACAATTATCTTAGTTCTTTCTTTCTTTATATTAGTCGAGAAACGACTAATATACTGTATTCTAGCTGTTTCTTCTTTCTTTTATATTAGTCGAGAAACGACTAATATACTGTATTCGTCCTGTTTCCTTCTTCTTCTTCCGTCATGGGACCTATAGCTCCGTAACCATTGACCCGATTTTGACCATATTTGGTCACAAGTACCCTTATGTGCACCACTACTCAGGTTTTAAAGCACAAGAGGTCAAAGGTCACACAGGGGTCAAACGCGATTTTCACTTAAAACGTCCTTGCTACTTAGCGAAATGACACAGGATGCTGAGAATTGGTCAACATGTTCCTTTGGACAGTACGCATGTATAATAGTTCGGTTTTTAAAATCGAAACATATTTGGCGTCAGTAGGGGTCAAAATGTAAATTGTCACTCCAATCACTCAAAATGCTACTTGTCCGAGAGGAAATGACTAATGATTGTCAGAATTAGTCAAAAGATTCCTCTCATCCATGTTCATATAGGGTCCTTCTCCACTAAAAGTGACATGTCACACGGGGTCACTAGAGGTCATTGAACTATACAGGTGAAAATCTTAAGACATGCTCCGATTTTGACGGGACTACTTTTTTCTTGTGCGCATTGATCAGCCAAGCAAAAAAGTTAATTACAAGTTTTGGGTCAGAGGTCAAGAAAGGTCTTCTTTATATTAGTCGAGAAACGACTAATATACTGTATTCGTCCTGTTTCCTTATATTAGTCGAGAAACGACTAATATACTGTATTCTAGCTGTTTCTTTATATTAGTCGAGAAACGACTAATATACTGTATTCTAGCTGTTTCTTTCTTATATTAGTCGAGAAACGACTAATATACTGTATTCTAGCTGTTTCTTTATATTAGTCGAGAAACGACTAATATACTGTATTCGTCCTGTTTCTTTATATTAGTCGAGAAACGACTAATATACTGTATTCGTCCTGTTTCTTTCTTTCTTTATATTAGTCGAGAAACGACTAATATACTGTATTCTACCTGTTTCTTTCTTCTTCTTTCTTCTTCTTCTTCTTTCTTCTTCCGCCATGGGACCTATAGCTCCGTAACCATTGAGCCGATTTTGACCATATTTATTCATAAGTACCCTTATGTGCACCACTACTCAGGTTGTAAAGCATAAGGGGTCAAAGGTCACACAAGGGTAACTAGGGGTCAAAACGTGATTTTCACTTAAAACGCATTTGCAATTTATTGAAATGACCTAGGATCTTGAGAATTGGCCAACATATTCCTTTTGACCGTACGCATATATAATAGTTCGGTTTTTTAAATCGAAAAATGTTTGGGGTTACTAGGGGTCAAAATGTAAATTTTACTCCATTTACTCAAAACCCTACTTGTCCGAGGGAAAATGACTGATGATACTCAGAATTAGTCAAAAGATTCCTTGGATCCATGTACATATAGGGTGCTTCTCCACTAAAAGTGAAATGTCAAACGGGGTCACTAGGGGTCATTGAACTTTACAGGGGGAAAATATAAGGCATGCTCCGATTTTGACAGAGTTTCTTTTATTTTGTGGGCATTGATGAGACAAGAACAAAAGTCAATCATACCGTTAAGGTCAAAGGTCAAGAAAATGTCCCATGGGGTCAAAATGTACATTTTCACTCCGCGCACTCAAAATACTACTTGTCCGAGACGAAATGACCGATGATTGTCAGAATTTGTCAAAAGATTCCTCTTATCCATGTTCATATAGGGTGCTTCTCCATTAAAAGTGACATGTCAAACGGGGTCACTAGGGGTCATTGAACTATACAGGTGTAACACTGAAGACATGCTCTGATTTTGACCGGACTACTTTATACTTGTGCGCATTGATAAGCCAAGAAAAAAAAGTTAATTATAAGTTTGGGGTCAAAGGTCAAGAAAAGGTCATTAGGGTTCAAAATGTATTTTTTTAACTACTTCAGGGCTGAAATTTATAAAAACAATTATCAAATATAGTACAACTTAAGGTTATTGCCCTTTGACAACATATAGCAAGGTCAAAGGTCAAAGCCCTCGACTAATATCCGTGATCTAAGATCACAATTATCTCTAGTTCTTTCTTTCTTTCTTTCTTCCGTCATGGGACCTATAGCTCCGTAACCATTAGGCCGATTTTGACCATATTTGGTCATAAGAACCCTTATGTGCACCACTACTCAGGTTGTAAAGCATAAGGGGTCAAAGGTCACACAAGGGTAACTAGGGGTCAAAACGTGATTTTCACTTAAAACGCATTTGCAATTTAGTGAAATGACCTAGGATCGTGAGAATTGGCCAACATATTCCTTTTGACCGTACGCATATATAATAGTTCGGTTTTTTAAATCGAAAAATGTTTGGGGCCACTAGAGGTCAAAATGTAAATTTTAACTCATTCACTCAAAATGCTACTTGTCCGAGAGCAAATGACTGATGATACTCAGAATTGGTCAAAAGATTCCTTGGGTCTATGTTCATATAGGGTGCTTCTCCACTAAAAGTGACATTTCAAACGGGGTCACTAGGGGTCATTGAACTATACAAGTGTAAAACTGAAGACATGCTCTGATTTTGACCGGACTACTTTTTTCTTGTGCGCATTGGTAAGCCAAGAAAAAAAGTCAATCATAAGTTTGGGGTCAAAGGTCAAGAAAATGTCACTAGGGGTCAAAATGTAATTTTTCACTCCAATCACTCAAAATACTACTTGTCTGAGAGGAAATGACTGATGATTGTTAGAATTGGTCAAAAGATTCCTCGTATCAATGTTCATATAGGGTGCTCCTCCACTAAAAGTGACATGTCACACGGGGTCACTAGGGGTCATTGAACAACACAATTGTAAAACTGAAGACATGCTCTGATTTTGACCGGACTACTTTTCTCTTGTGCGCATTGATAAGCCAAGAAAAAAAGTAAATCATAAGTTTGGGGTCAAAGGTCAAGAAAAGGTCATTAGGGTTCAAAATGTATTTTTTTAACTACTTCAGGGCTGAAATTTATAAAAACAATTATCAAATATAGTACCATTTTAAGATATTATAAGGTTATTGCCCTTTGACAACATATACCAAGGTCAAAGTTCAAAGCCCTCGACTAATATCCGTGATCTAAGATCACAATTATCTCTAGTTCTTTCTTTCTTTCTTTCTTTCTTCCGTCATGGGACCTATAGCTCCGTAACCATTGAGCCGATTTTGACCATATTTTGTCATAAGTACCCTTATGTGCACCACTACTCAGGTTGTAAAGCATAAGGGGTCAAAGGTCACACAAAAATAATTAGGGGTCAAAAGGTGATTTTCACTTAAAACGCATTTGCAATTTAGTGAAATGACCTAGGATCGTCAGAATTGGCCAACATATTCCTTTGGACCGTACGCATATATAATAGTTCGGTTTTTTAAATCGAAAAATGTTTGGGGTTACTAGGGGTCAAAATGTAAATTTTACTCCATTCACTCAAAACCCTACTTGTCCGAGGGAAAATGACCGATGATACTCAAAATTGGTCAAAAGATTCCTTGGATCCATGTACATATAGGGTGCTTCTCCACTAAAAGTGAAATGTCAAACGGGGTCACAAGGGGTCATTGAACTTTACAGGGGGAAAATATAAGGCATGCTCCGATTTTGTCCGGGTTTCTTTTATTATGTGGGCATTGATGAGACAAGAACAAAAGTCAATCATACCGTTAAGGTCAAAGGTCAAGAAAAGGTCCTTAGGGGTCAATATGTACATTTTCACTCCGCGCACTCAAAATACTACTTGTCCGAGACGAAATGACCGATGATTGTCAGAATTTGTCAAAAGATTCCTCTTATCCATGTTCATATAGGGTGCTTCTCCATTAAAAGTGACATGTCAAACGGGGTCACTAGGGGTCATTGAACTATACAGGTGTAAAACTGAAGACATGTTCTGATTTTGACCGGACTACTTTTTTCTTGTGCGCATTGATAAGCCAAGAAAAAAAGTCAATTATAAGTTTGGGGTCAAAGGTCAAGAAAAGGTCATTAGGGTTCAAAATGTTTTTTTTAACTACTTCAGGGCTGAAATTTATAAAAACAATTATCAAATATAGTACAACTTAAGGTTATTGCCCTTTGACAACATATAGCAAGGTCAAAGGTCAAAGCCCTCGACTAATATCCGTGATCTAAGATCACAATCATCTCTAGTTATATTAGTCGAGAAACGACTAATATACTGTATTTGTCCTGTTTCTTTCTTTCTTCTTCTTCTTCTTTTTCTGTCATGGGACCTATAGCTCCGTAACCGTTGAGCCGATTTTGACCATATTTGGTCATAAGAACCCTTATGTGCACCACTACTCAGGTTGAAAAGCATAAGGGGTCAAAGGTCACACAGGGGTCACTAGGGGTCAAAACGTGATTTTCACCTTAAAACGCATTTGCAATTTAGTGAAATAACCTAGGATCGTCAAAATTGGTCCACATATTCCTTTTGACCGTACGCATGTACAAAAGAACGGTTTTTAAAATTAAAAATCATTTGGGGTCACTAGGGGTCAAAATGTAAATTTTACTCCATTCACTCAAAACCCTACTTGTCCGAGGGAAAATGACTGATGATATTCAGAATTGGTCAAAAGATTTCTTTGATCAATGTTCATATAGGGTCCTTCCACACTAAAAGTGACATGTCAAACGAGGTCACTAGAGGTCATTGAACTTTACAGGGAAAAAATATAAGGCATGCTTCGATTTTAACCGGGTTTCTTTTATTTTGTGGGCATTGATAAGACAAGAACAAAAGTCAATCATACCGTTAAGATCAAAGGTCAATAAAAGGTCACTAGGGGTCAAAATGTACATTTTTACTCCTCGCACTCAAAATACTACTTGTCCAAGAGATAATGACCTATGATTGTCAGAATTAGTCAAAAGATTCCTCTTATCCATGTCCATATAGGGTCTTTCTCCACTAAAGGTGACATGTTACACGAGGTCACTAGAGGTCATTGAACTATACAGGTGAAAATCTTAAGACATGCTCCGATTTTAACAAGACTCCTTTTTTCTTGTGCGCATTGATCAGCCAAGCAAAAAAGTCAATTACAAGTTTTGGGTCAGAGGTCAAGAAAAGGTCACTAGGGGTCAAAACGTGATTTTCACTAAAAACGCATTTGCAATTTAGTGAAATGACCTAGGATCGTCAGAATTGGTCAACATATTCCTTTTGACCGTACGCATGTACAATAGTTCGGTTTTTAAAATCAAAAAATATTTGGGGTCACTAGGGGTCAAAATGTAAATTTTCACTCCATTCACTCAAAATGCTACTTGTCCGAGAGGAAATGACCTATGATTGTCAGAATTAGTCAAAAGGTTCCTCTCATCCATGTTCATATAGGGTCCTTCTCCACTAAAAGTGACATGTCACACGGGGTCACTAGAGGTCATTGAACTTTACAAGTGAAAATCTTAAAACATGCTCCGATTTTGACGGGACTACCTTTTTCTTGTGCGCATTGATCAGCAAAGCAAAAAAGTCAATTACAAGTTTTGGGTCAGAGGTCAAGAAAAGGTCACTAGGGGTTCAACTGTATTTATTTACTCCATTTACCACTCGAAGGGGTTAACATGTAACACACCCGACTAATATTCGTGATCTCCGATCACAGGTCATGTCTAGTATGTTTTTGTATTTGTACGACAAAAACAAGAAATCTTCTTTCTTCCGTCATGGGACCTATAGCTCCGCAACCATTGAGCCGATTTTGACCATATTTAGTCATAAGTACCCTTATGTGCACCACTACTCAGGTTGTAAAGCATAAGGGGTCAAAGGTCACACAGGGGTTACTAGGGGTCAAAACGTGACTTTCACTTAAAACGCATTTGCAATTTAGTGAAATGACCTATGATCGTCAGAATTTGTCAACATATTCCTTTTGACTGTACGCATGTACAATAGTTCGGTTTTTTAAATCGAAAAATGTTTGGGGTTACTAGGGGTCAAAATGTAAATTTTGCTCCATTCACTCAAAACCCTACTTGTCCGAGGGAAAATGACTGATGATTCTCAGAATTAGTCAAAATATTCCTTGGATCAATGTTCATATAGGGTGCTTCTACACTAAAAGTTACATGTCAAACGGGGTCACTAAGGGTCATTGAACTTTACAGAGGGGAAATATAAGGCATGCTCCGATTTTGACTAGGTTTCTTTTATTATGTGGGCATTGATGAGACAAGAACAAAAGTCAATCATACCATTAGGGTCAAAGGTCAAGAAAAGGTCCCTAGAGGTCAAAATGTACATTTTCACTCCGCGCACTCAAAATACTACTTGTCCGAGACGAAATGACCGATGATTGTCAGAATTTGTCAAAAGATTCCTCTTATCCATGTTCATATAGGGTGCTTCTCCATTAAAAGTGACATGTCAAACGGGGTCACTAGGGGTCATTGAACTATACAAGTGTAAAACTGAAGACATGCTCTGATTTTGACCGGACTACTTTTTTCTTGTGCGCATTGATAAGCCAAGAAAAAAAGTCAATTATAAGTTTGGGGTCAAAGGTCAAGAAAAGGTCATTTGGGTTCAAAATGTATTTTTTAACTACTTCAGGGCTGAAATTTATAAAAACAATTATCAAATATAGTACAACTTAAGGTTATTGCCCTTTGACAACATATAGCAATGTCAAAGGTCAAAGCCCTCGACTAATATCCGTGATCTAAGATCACAATTATCTCTAGTTCTTCTTTCTTTCTTCTGTCACTCTCCGACCTATAGCTCCGTAACCATTGAGCCGATTTTGACCATATTTGATCATAAGTACCCTTATGTGCACCACTACTCAGGTTGTAAAGCATAAGGGGTCAAAGGTCACACAAGGGTAACTAGGGGTCAAAACGTGATTTTCACTTAAAACGCATTTACAATTTAGTGAAATGACCTAGGATCGTGAGAATTCGCCAACATATTCCTTTTGACCGTACGCATATATAATAGTTCGGTTTTTTAAATCGAAAAATGTTTGGGGTTACTAGGGGTCAAAATGTAAATTTCACTCCATTCACTCAAAACCCTACTTGTCCGAGGGAAAATGACTGATGATACTCAGAATTGGTCACAAGATTTCTTGGATCCATGTACATATAGGGTGCTTCTCCACTAAAAGTGAAATGTCAAACGGGGTCACTAGGGGTCATTGAACTTTACAAGGGAAAAATATAAGGCATACTCCGATT
This sequence comes from Ophiura sarsii, assembly GCA_035610835.1. NCBI lineage: Eukaryota > Metazoa > Echinodermata > Ophiuroidea > Amphilepidida > Ophiuridae > Ophiura > Ophiura sarsii. Next base: position 6,935,970 of record CM069456.1, on the reverse strand, counting down.
TTGACCGGGTTTCTTTCATTTTGTGGGCATTGATGAGACAAGAACAAAAGTCAATCATACCGTTAAGGTCAAAGGTCAAAAAAGGTCCCATGGGGTCAAAATGTACATTTTCACTCCTCGCACTAAAAATACTACTTGTCCGAGACGAAATGACCGATGATTGTCAGAATTTGTCAAAAGATTCCTCTTATCCATGTTCATATAGGGTGCTTCTCCATTAAAAGTGACATGTCAAACGGGGTCACTAGAGGTCATTGAACTATACAGGTGTAAAACTGAAGACATGCTCTGATTTTGACCGGACTACTTTTTTCTTGTGCGCATTGATAAGCCAAGAAAAAAAGTCAATAATAAGTTTGGGGTCAAAGGTCAAGAAAAGGTCATTAGGGTTCAAAATGTATTTTTTTAACAACTTCAGGGCTGGAATTTATAAAAACAATTATCAAATATAGTACAACTTAAGGTTATTGCCCTTTGACAACATATAGCAAGGTCAAAGGTCAAAGCCCTCGACTAATATCCGTGATCTAAGATCACAATTATCTCTAGTTATATTAGTCGAGAAACGACTAATATACTGTATTCTAGCTGTTTCTTTCTTCGTCTTCTTTCTTTCTTACGTCATGGGACCTATAGCTCCGTAACCATTGAGCCGATTTTGACCATATTTGGTCATAAGTACCCTTATGTGCACCACTACTCAGGTTGTAAAGCATAAGGGGTCAAAGGTCACACAAGGGTAACTAGGGGTCAAAACGTGATTTTCACTTAAAACGCATTTGCAATTTATTGAAATGACCTAGGATCTTGAGAATTGGCCAACATATTCCTTTTGACCGTACGCATATATAATAGTTCGGTTTTTTAAATCGAAAAATGTTTGGGGTTACTAGGGGTCAAAATGTAAATTTTACTCCATTCACTCAAAACCCTACTTGTCCGAGGGAAAATGACTGATGATACTCAGAATTAGTCAAAATATTCCTTGTATCCATGTACATATAGGGTGCTTCTCCACTAAAAGTGAAAGGTCAAACGGGGTCACTAGGGTTCATTGAACTTTACAGGGGGAAAATGTAAGGCATGCTCTGATTTTAACCGGGTTTCTTTTATTTTGTAGGCATTGATGAGACAAGAACAAAAGGCAATCATACCGTTAAGGTCAAAGGTCAAGAAAAGGTCCCTAGGGGTAAAAATGTACATTTTCACTCCGCGCACTCAAAATCCTACTTGTCCGAGACGAAATGACCGATGATTGTCAGAATTTGTCAAAAGATTCCTCTCATCCATGTTCATATAGGGTGCTTCTCCATTAAAAGTGACATGTCAAACGGGGTCACTAGGGGTCATTGAACTATACAAATGCAAAAACTGAAGACAGGCTCTGATTTTGACCGGACTACTTTTTTCTTGTGCGCATTGATAAGCCAAGAAAAAAAGTCAATTATAAGTTTGGGGTCAAAGGTCAAGAAAAGGTCACTAGGGGTTAAAATGTAATTTTTCACTCCATTCACTCAAAATACTACTTGTCCGAGAGGAAATGACTGATGATTGTCAGAATTGGTCAAAAGATTCCTCGTATAAATGTTCATATAGGGTGCTCCTCCACTAAAAGTGACATGTCACACGGGGTCACTAGGGGTCATTGAACTATACAGGTGTAAAACTGAAGACATGCTCTGATTTTGACCGGACTACTTTTTTCTTGTGCGCATTGATAAGCCAAGAAAAAAAGTCAATTATAAGCTTGGGGTCAAAGGTCAAGAAAAGGTCATTAGGGTTCAAAATTTATTTTTTTAACTACTTCAGGGCAGAAATTTATAAAAACAATTATCACATATAGTGCAACTTAAGGTTATTGCCCTTTGACAACATATAGCAAGGTCAAAGGTCAAAGCCCTCGACTAATATCCGTGATCTAAGATCACAATTATCTCTAGTATGTTTTTGTATTTGTACGACAAAAACAAGAAATCTTCTTTCTTCCGTCATGGGACCTATAGCTCCGCAACCATTGAGCCGATTTTGACCATATTTGGTCATAAGTACCCTTATGTGCACCACTACTCAGGTTGTAAAGCATAAGGGGTCAAAGGTCACACAGGGGTCACTAGGGTCAAAACGTGATTTTCACTTAAAACGCATTTGCAATTTAGTGAAATGACCTAGGATCTTCAGAATTGGTCAACATGTTCCTTTTGACCGTACGCATGTACTATAGTTAGGTTTTTTAAATCAACAAATATTTGGGGTCACTAGGGGTCAAAATGTAAATTTTGCTCCATTCACTCAAAACCCTACTTGTCCGAGGGGAAATGACTGATGATACTCAGAATTGGTCAAAAGATTCCTTGGATCAATGTTCATATAGGGTGCTTCTACACTAAAAGTGACATGTCAAACGGGGTCACTAGGGGTCATTGAACTTTACAATGGGAAAATATAAGGCATGCTCCGATTTTAACCGGGTTTCTTTTATTATGTGGAAATTGATGAGACAAGAACAAAAGTCAATCATACCGTTAAGGTCAAAGGTCAACAAAAGGTCCCTAGGGGTCAAAATGTACATTTTCACTCCGCGCACTCAAAATACTACTTGTCCGAGACGAAATGACCGATGATTGTCAGAATTTGTCAAAAGATTCCTATTATCCATGTTCATATAGGGTGCTTCTCCATTAAAAGTGACATGTCAAACGGGGTCACTAGGGGTCATTGAACTATACAAGTGAAAATCTTAAGACATGCTCCGATTTTGACGGAACTACTTTTTTCTTGCGCGCATTGATAAGCCAAGAAAAAAAATCAATCATAAGTTTGGGGTCAACGGTCAAGAAAAGGTCAATAGGGGTCGAAACGTACATTTTTACTCCATTAGGACTCCTAGTGACCTTTTCTTGACCTTTGACCCCAAACAAATGATTGACTTTTTTTCTTGTCTCATCAATGCCTACAAAATGAGCCATGACCGGTGAAAATCGGAGCAAGTCTTAAATTTTACCCTGTATAAACCTTTTAAAAAAATCTGCGGTCTTAATAATTATTCAATTTAAAAAAAAAGTTATACAAGGTAAAATGTAAGACTTGCTCCGATTTTGACAAGTCATGGCTCATTTTGTAGGTATTGATGAGACAAGCAAAAAAGTCAATCATTTCTTTGGGGTCAAAGGTCAAGAAAAGGACACTAGGGGTCGAAATGTACTTTTTTACTAATTAGGACCCCTAGTGACCTTTTCTTGACCTTTGACTCCCATAAAATGATTGACTTTTTTTCTTGTCTCATCAATGCCTACAAAATGAGCCATGACCGGTGAAAATCGGAGCAAGTCTTAAATTTTACCCTGTATAAACCTTTTAAAAAAATCTGCGGTCTTAATAATTATTCAATTTAAAAAAAAAGTTATACAAGGTAAAATGTAAGACTTGCTCCGATTTTGACTGGTCATGGCTCATTTTGTAGGCATTGATGAGACAAGCAAAAAAGTCAATCATTTCTTTGGGGTCAAAGGTCAAGAAAAGGTCACTAGGGGTCGAAATGTACATTTTTACTACATTAAATAAAACGTGAAATAAAAATAATAAAACATCTGGACCTGGATTCGAACCCGCAACCTTTCGTTACCAAAGCGAGATTTTATCCAATTACGCCATGGAGAGATTCCTTGAATAATGATTGTGTTTTTAAAACTCTATACTATTCAGGTAGCACACCTCTAAATCACGTCTACACGCGTTTCTATGCAATATGCGTCATTTTCCGGCGATCAGAACTCGAGTTAGCCACATACGATATTTATGAATATGGTATGAAAATTTAGCCCTGATTCAACTCTTTCAAATAAGATTGTAAAAATTATACGGATAACAGTTAGATTTTTCACAATTTCGTGTCGAACCAGTGCATGCGAGATTCACGCATTGTCATCCACATGGGACGGGGTAACAAGATACGAAATAGTGCCTCTATATTATCAACAAAAACTGATCAAATCGATTCCTCACGCGCATTTTTCAATTCTACATATTCTCAGCTTTATTTTGGTACCACATTCAGATAGTCAATCTTAATACTTTTACAAATATCAACGATTCATGCAGCGTAGCGTTTTATACTATTGCGCAAGAAGAGTTGCAAGTTTTCGCCTGGAACTATTTAGAGGCGTGCTAAAGGGTGTCGGAACCGATGCAAATTAGATTTAGGCAAAATGTAAATTTTTACTCCATTCACTCAAAACCCTACTTGTCCGAGGGAAAATGACTGATGATACTCAGAATTGGTCAAAAGATTCCTTTGATCCATGTACACATAGGGTGCTTCTCCACTAAAAGTGAAATGTCAAACGGGGTCACTAGGGGTCATTGAACTTTACAAAGGAAAAATATAAGGCATGCTCCGATTTTGACCGGGTTTCTTTTATTATGTGGGCATTGATGAGACAAGAACAAAAGTCAAACATATTGTTAAGGTCAAAGGTCAAGAAAAGGTCCCTAGGGGTCAAAATGTACATTTTCACTCCGCGCACTCAAAATACTACTTGTCCGAGACGAAATAACCGATGATTGTCAGAATGTGTCAAAAGATTCCTCTTATCGATGTTCATATAGGGTGCTTCTCCATTAAAAGTGACATGTCAAACGGGGTCACTAGGGGTCATTGAACTATACAGGTGTAAAACTGAAGACATGCTCTGATTTTGACCGGATTACTTTTTTCTTGTGCGCATTAATAAGCCAAGAAAAAAAGTAAATTATAAGTTTGGGGTCAAAGGTCAAGAAAAGGTCATTAAGGTTCAAAATGTATTTTTTTTACTACTTCAGGGCTGAAATTTTTAAAAACAATTATCAAATATAGTACAACTTAAGGTTATTGCCCTTTGACAACATATAGCAAGGTCAAAGGTCAAAGCCCTCGACTAATATCCGTGATCTAAGATCACAATTATCTCTAGTTCTTATATTAGTCGAGGAACGACTAATATACTGTATTCGTCCTGTTTCTTCTTATATTAGTCGAGAAACGACTAATATACTGTATTCGTCCTGTTTCTTTCTTCTTATATTAGTCGAGAAACGACTAATATACTGTATTCGTCCTGTTTCTTTCTTCGTCTTCTTTCTTCTTCTGTCATGGGACCTATAGCTCCGTAACCATTGACCCGATTTTGACCATATTTGGTCATAAGAACCCTTATGTGCACCACTACTCAGGTTGTAAAGCATAAGGGGTCAAAGGTCACACAGAAGTCACTAGGGGTCAAAACGTGATTTTCCCTTAAAACGCATTTGCAATTTAGTGAAATGACCTAGGATCTTCAGAATTGGTCAACATATTCCTTTTGACCGTACGCATGTACAATAGTTCGGTTTTTTAAATCAAAAAATATTTGGGGTCACTAGGGGTCAAAATGTAAATTTTACTCCATTCACTCAAAACCCTACTTGTCCGAGGGAAAATGACTGATGATACTCAGAATTGGTCAAAAAATTCCTTGGATCAATGTTCATATAGGGTCCTTCCACACTAAAAGTGACATGTCAAACGGGGTCACTAGGGGTCATTGAACTTTACAGGGGGAAAATGTAACGCATGCTCCGATTTTGACCGGGTTTCTTTTATTTTGTGGGCATTGATGAGACAAGAAACAAAAGTCAATCATACCGTTAAGATCAAAGGTCAAGAAAAGGTAACTAGGGGTCAAAATGTACATTTTCACTCCTCGCACTCAAAATACTACTTGTCCAAGAGATAATGACCTATGATTGTCAGAATTAGTTAAAAGATTCCTCTTATCCATGTCCATATAGGGTCCTTCTCCACTAAAAGTGACAAGTCACACGAGGTCACTAGAGGTCATTGAACTATACGGGTGAAAATCTTAAGACATGCTCCGATTTTGACGGGATTACTTTTTTCTTGTGCGCATTGATCAGCCAAGCAAAAAAGTCAATTACAAATTTTGGGTCAGAGGTCAAGAAAAGGTCACTAGGGGTCAAAACGTGATTTTCACTAAATACGCATTTGCAATTTAGTGAAATGACCTAGGATCGTCAGAATTGGTCAACATATTCCTTTTGACCGTACGCATGTACAATAGTTTGGTTTTTAAAATCAAAAAATATTTGGGGTCACTAGGGGTCAAAATGTAAATTTTCACTCCATTCACTCAAAATGCTACTTGTCCGAGAGGAAATGACCTATGATTGTCAGAATTAGTCAAAAGATTCCTCTCATCCATGTTCATATAGGGTCCTTCTCCACTAAAAGTGACATGTCACACGGGGTCACTAGAGGTCATTGAACTTTACAGGTGAAAATCTTAAAACATGCTCCGATTTTGACGGGACTACCTTTTTCTTGTGCGCATTGATCAGCCAAGCAAAAAAGTTAATTACAAGTTTTGGGTCAGAGGTCAAGAAAAGGTCACTAGGGGTTCAACTGTATTTATTTACTCCATTTACCACTCGAAGGGGTTAACATGTAACACACTCGACTAATATTCGTGATCTCCGATCACAGTCCATGTCTAGTTATATTAGTCGAGAAACGACTAATATACTGTATTCGTCCTGTTTCTTTCTTCGTCTTCTTTCTTCTTCTGTCATGGGACCTATAGCTCCGTAACCATTGACCCGATTTTGACCATATTTAGTCATAAGAACCCTTATGTGCACCACTACTCAGGTTGTAAAGCATAAGGGGTCAAAGGTCACACAGGGGTCACTAGGGGTCAAAACGTGATTTTCACTTAAAACGCATTTCCAATTTAGTGAAATGACCTAGGATCGTCAAAATTGGTCCATATATTCCTTTTGACCGTACGCATGTACAAAAGAACGGTTTTTAAAATTAAAAATCATTTGGGGTCACTAGGGGTCAAAATGTAAATTTTACTCCATTCACTCAAAACCCTACTTGTCCGAGGGAAAATGACTGATGATACTCAGAATTGGTCAAAAGATTCCTTGGATCAATGTTCATATAGGGTCCTTCCACACTAAAAGTGACATGTCAAACAGGGTCACTAGGGGTCATTGAACTTTACACGGGGAAAATATAACGCATGCTCCGATTTTGACCGGGTTTCTTTTATTTTGTGGGCATTGATGAGACAAGAACAAAAGTCAATCATACCGTTAAGATCAAAGGTCAATAAAAGGTCACTAGGGGTCAAAATGTACATTTTCACTCCTCGCACTCAAAATACTACTTGTCCTAGAGATAATGACCTATAATTGTCAGAATTATTCAAAAGATTCCTCTTATCCATGTCCATATAGGGTCCTTTTCCACTAAAAGTGACATGTCACTCGAGGTCACTAGAGGTCATTGAACTATACAGGTGAAAATCTTAAGACATGCTACGATTTTGACGGGACTACTTTTTTATTCTGCACATTGATCAGCCAAGCAAAAAAGTCAATTACAAATTTTGGGTCAGAGGTCAAAAAAAGGTCACTAGGGGTCAAAACGTGATTTTCACTAAAAACGCATTTGCAATTTAGTAAAATGACCTAGGATCGTCAGAATTAGTCAACATATTCCGTTTGACCGTACGCATGTACAATATTTCGGTTTTTAAAATCAAAAAATATTTGGGGTCACTAGGGGTCAAAATGTACATTTTCACTCCTCGCACTCAAAATACTACTTGTCCAAGAGATAATGACCTATGATTGTCAGAATTAGTCAAAAGATTCCTCTTATCCATGTCCATATAGGGTCCTTCTCCACTAAAAGTGACATGTCACACGAGGTCACTAGAGGTCATTGAATTATACAGGTGAAAATCTTAAGACATGCTCCGATTTTGACAGGACTACTTTTTTCTTGTGCGCATTGATCAGCCAAGCAAAAAAGTTAATTACAAGTTTTGGGTCAGAGGTCAAGAAAGAACAATAGGGGTCAAAACGTGATTTTCACTAAAAACGCATTTGCAATTTAGTGACATGACCTAGGATCGTCAGAATTGGTCAACACATTCCTTTTGACCGTACGCATGTACAATAGTTAGGTTTTTAAAATCAAAAAATATTTGGGGTCACTAGGGGTCAAAATGTAAATTTTTCTCCATTCACTCAAAATGCTACTTGTCCGAGAGGAAATGACCTATGATTGTCAGAATTAGTCAAACGATTCCTCTCATCCATGTCCATATAGGGTCCTTCTCCACTAAAAGTGACATGTCACACGGGGTCACTAGAGGTCATTGAACTATACAGGTGAAAATCTTAAGACATGCTCCGATTTTGACGAAACTACTTTTTTCTTGCGCGCATTGATAAGCCAAGAAAAAAAGTCAATCATAAGTTTGGGGTCAAAGGTCAAGAAAAGGTCACTAGGGGTCAAAAAGTGATTTTCACTTAAAACGCCGTTGCAATTTAGTGAAATTACCATAGGATCGTCAGAATTGGCCAACATATTCTTGTTGACCGTACGCATATACAATAGTTCGGTTTTTAAAATCAAAACTGAACGCTGATTGGTTCCAACAAATACGCACATCCCCGCTCTCTAACTACCAAATCCGCTAGACTAATATCCGCGATCTCCGATCGCAGCTTATGTCTAGTTCTTTCTTCTTCTTATATTAGTCGAGAAACGACTAATATACTGTATTCGTCCTGTTTCTTTCTTCTTCTTCGTCTTCTTCTTTCTCCTGTCATGGGACCTATAGCTCCGTAACCATTGACCCGATTTTGACCATATTTAGTCATAAGAACCCTTATGTGCACCACTACTCAGGTTGTAAAGCATAAGGGGTCAAAGGTCACACAGGGGTCACTAGGGGTCAAAACGTGATTTTCCCTTAAAACGCATTTGCAATTTAGTGAAATGACCTAGGATCGTCAAAATTGGTCCACATATTCCTTTTGACCGTACGCATGTACAAAAGAACGGTTTTTAAAATTAAAAATCTTTTTGGGTCACTAGGGGTCAAAATGTAAATTTTACTCCATTCACTCAAAACCCTACTTGTCCAAGGGGAAATGACTGATGATACTCAGAATTGGTCAAAAGATTCCTTGGATCAATGTTCATATAGGGTCCTTCCACACTAAAAGTGACATGTCAAACAGGGTCACTAGTGGTCATTGAACTTTACAGAGGGAAAATATAACGCATGCTCCGATTTTGACCGGGTTTCTTTTATTTTGTGGGCATTGATGAGACAAGAACAAAAGTCAATCATACCGTTAAGATCAAAGGTAAAAAAAAGGTCACTAGGGGTCAAAATGTACATTTTCACTCCTCGCACTCAAAATACTACTTGTCCAAGAGATAATGACCTATGATTGTCAGAATTGGTCAAAAGATTCCTCTTATCCATGTCCATATAGGGTCCTTCTCCACTAAAAGTGACATGTCACACGAGGTCACTAGAGGTCATTGAACTATACAAGTGAAAATCTTAAGACATGCTCCGATTTTGACAAGACTACTTTTTTCTTGTGCGCATTGATCAGCCAAGCAAAAAAGTCAATTACAAGTTTTGGGTCAGAGGTCAAGAAAAGGTCACTAGGGGTTCAACTGTATTTATTTACTCCATTTACCACTCGAAGGGGTTAACATGTAACACACTCGACTAATATTCGTGATCTCCGATCACAGTCCATGTCTAGTTATATTAGTCGAGAAACGACTAATATACTGTATTCGTCCTGTTTCTTCTTCTTCTTTCTCCTGTCATGGGACCTATAGCTCCGTAACCATTGACCCAATTTTGACCATATTTGGTCATAAGAACCCTTATGTGCACCACTACTCAGGTTGTAAAGCATAAGGGGTCAAATGTCACACAGAGGTCACTAGGGGTCAAAACGTGATTCAACATGCTTAGATTTTGCTCAAACTCGGACATTTTGTGCGCATTGACAAAAAAAGAAAAAAAGTCAATCATGACCTTGGGGTCAAATGTCAAACAGGGGTCATTAGGGGTCAAAACGTAATTTTCACTAAAAACACATTTGCAATTTAGTGAAATGACCTAGGATCGTCAGAATTGGTCAACATATTCCTTATGACCGTACGCATGTATAGTAGTTCGGTTTTTAAAATCAAAAAATATTTGGGGTCACTAGGGGTCAAAATGTAAATTTTACTCCATTCACTCAAAACCCTACTTGTCCGAAGGAAAATGACTGATGATACTCATAATTAGTCAAAAGATTCCTTTGATCAATGTTCATATAGGGTCCTTCCACACTAAAAGTGACATGTCAAACGAGGTCACTAGAGGTCATTGAACTTTACAGGGGAAAAATATAAGGCATGCTTCGATTTTGACCGGGTTTCTTTTATTTTGTGAACATTGATAAGACAAGAACAAAAGTCAATCATACCGTTAAGATCAAAGGTCAATAAAAGGTCACTAGGGGTCAAAATGTACATTTTTACTCCTCGCACTCAAAATACTACTTGTCCAAGAGATAATGACCTATGATTGTCAGAATTGGTCAAAAGATTCCTCTTATCCATGTCCATATAGGGTCCTTCTCCACAAAAAGTGACATGTCACACGAGGTCACACGAGGTCATTGAACTATACAGGTGAAAATATTAAGACATGCTTCGATTTTGACGGGATTACTTTTTTCTTGTGCGCATTGAACAGCCAAGCAAAAAAGTCAATTACAAGTTTTGGGTCAGAGGTCAAAAAAAGGTCACTAGGGGTCAAAACGTGATTTTCACTAAAAACGCATTTGCAATTTAGTGAAATGACCTAGGATCGTCAGAATTAGTCAACATATTCCTTTTGACCGTACGCATGTATAATAGTTCGGTTTTTAAAATCAAAAAATATTTGGGGTCACTAGGGGTCAAAATGTAAATTTTCACTCCATTCACTCAAAATGCTACTTGTCCGAGAGGAAATGACCTATGATTGTCAGAATTAGTCAAAAGGTTCCTCTCATCCATGTTCATATAGGGTCCTTCTCCACTAAAAGTGACATGTCACACGGGGTCACTAGAGGTCATTGAACTTGACAGGTGAAAATCTAAAAACATGCTCCGATTTTGACGGGACTACCTTTTTCTTGTGCGCATTGATCAGCCAAGCAAAAAAGTCAATTACAAGTTTTGGGTCAGAGGTCAAGAAAAGGTCACTAGGGGTTCAACTGTATTTATTTACTCCATTTACCACTCGAAGGGGTTAACATGTAACACACCCGACTAATATTCGTGATCTCCGATCACAGGTCATGTCTAGTTATATTAGTCGAGAAACGACTAATATACTGTATTCGTCCTGTTTCTTTCTTTCTTCGTCTTCTTTCTTTTTCTGTCATGGGACCTATAGCTCCGTAACCGTTGAGCCGATTTTGACCATATTTGGTCATAAGAACCCTTATGTGCACCACTACTCAGGTTGAAAAGCATAAGGGGTCAAAGGTCACACAGGGGTCACTAGGGGTCAAAACGTGATTTTTACTAAAAACGCATTTGCAATTTAGTGAAATGACCTATGATCGTCAAAATTAGTCCACATATTTCTTTTGACCGTACGCATGTACAAAAGAACGGTTTTTAAAATTAAAAATCATTTGGGGTCACTAGGGGTCAAAATGTAAATTTTACTCCATTCACTCAAAACCCTACTTGTCCGAGGGAAAATGACTGATGATACTCAGAATTGGTCAAAAGATTTCTTTGATCAATGTTCATATAGGGTCCTTCCACACTAAAAGCGACATGTCAAACGAGGTCACTAGAGGTCATTGAACTTTACAAAGGAAAAATATAAGGCATGCTTTGATTTTGACCGGGTTTCTTTTATTTTGTGGGCATTGATAAGACAAGAACAAAAGTCAATCATACCGTTAAGATCAAAGGTCAATAAAAGGTCACTAGGGGTCAAAATGTACATTTTTACTCCTCGCACTCAAAATACTACTTGTCCAAGAGATAATGACCTATGATTGTCAGAATTGGTCAAAAGATTCCTCTTATCCATGTCCATATAGGGTCCTTCTCCACTAAAACTGACATGTTACACGAGGTCACTAGAGGTCATTGAACTATACAGGTGAAAATCTTAAGACATGCTCCGATTTTAACAAGACTACTTTTTTCTTGTGCGCATTGATCAGCCAAGCAAAAAAGTCAATTACAAGTTTTGGGTCAGAGGTCAAGAAAAGGTCACTAGGGGTCAAAACGTGATTTTCACTAAAAACGCATTTGCAATTTAGTGAAATGACCTAGGATCGTCAGAATTGGTCAACATATTCCTTTTGACCGTACGCATGTACAATAGTTAGGTTTTTAAAATCAAAAAATATTTGGGGTCACTAGGGGTCAAAATGTAAATTTTCACTCCATTTACTCAAAATGCTACTTGTCCGAGAGGAAATGACCTATGATTGTCAGAATTAGTCAAAAGGTTCCTCTCATCCATGTTCATATAGGGTCCTTCTCCACTAAAAGTGACATGTCACACGGGGTCACTAGAGGTCATTGAACTTTACAAGTGAAAATCTTAAAACATGCTCCGATTTTGACGGGACTACCTTTTTCTTGTGCGCATTGATCAGCCAAGCAAAAAAGTCAATTACAAGTTTTGGGTCAGAGGTCAAGAAAAGGTCACTAGGGGTTCAACTGTATTTATTTACTCCATTTACCACTCGAAGGGGTTAACATGTAACACACCCGACTAATATTCGTGATCTCCGATCACAGGTCATGTCTAGTTTCTTCTTCTTCTGTCATGGGACCTATAGCTCCGTAACCATTGACCCGATTTTGACCATATTTGGTCATAAGAACCCTTATGTGCACCACTACTCAGGTTGTAAAGCATAAGGGGTCAAAGGTCACACAGGGGTCACTAGGGGTCAAAACGTGATTTTCACTTAAAACGCATTTCCAATTTAGTGAAATGACCTAGGATCGTTAAAATTGGTCCACATATTCCTTTTGACCGTACGCATGTACAAAAGAACGGTTTTTAAAATTAAAAATCATTTGGGGTCACTAGGGGTCAAAATGTAAATTTTACTCCATTCACTCAAAACCCTACTTGTCCGAGGGAAAATGACTGATGATACTCAGAATTGGTCAAAAGATTCCTTTGATCAATGTTCATATAGGGTCCTTCCACACTAAAAGTGACATGTCAAACGAGGTCACTAGAGGTCATTGAACTTTACAGTGGAAAAATATAAGGTATGCTTCGATTTTGACCGAATTTCTTTTATTTTGTGGGCATTGATAAGACAAGAACAAAAGTCAATCATACCATTAAGATCAAAGGTCATGAAAAGGTCACTAGGGGTCAAAATGTACATTTTTACTCCTCGCACTCAAAATACTACTTGTCCAAGAGATAATGACCTATGATTGTCAGAATTGGTCAAAAGATTCCTCTTATCCATGTCCATATAGGGTCTTTCTCCACAAAAAGTGACATGTCACACGAGGTCACTAGAGGTCATTGAACTATACAGGTGAAAATCTTAAGACATGCTCCGATTTTGACAAGACTACTTTTTTCTTGTGCGCATTGATCAGCCAAGCAAAAAAGTCAATTACAAGTTTTGGGTCAGAAGTCAAGAAAAGGTCACTAGGGGTCAAAACGTGATTTTCACTAAAAACGCATTTGCAATTTAGTGAAATGACCTAGGATCGTCAGAATTGGTCAACATATTCCTTTTGACCGTACGCATGTACAATAGTTCGGTTTTTAAAATCAAAAAATATTTGGGGTCACTAGGGGTCAAAATGTAAATTTTCACTCCATTCACTCAAAATGCTACTTGTCCGAGAGGAAATGACCTATGATTGTCAGAATTAGTCAAAAGGTTCCTCTCATCCATGTTCATATAGGGTCCTTCTCCACTAAAAGTGACATGTCACACGGGGTCACTAGAGGTCATTGAACTTTACAGGTGAAAATCTTAAAACATGCTCCGATTTTGACGGGACTACCTTTTTCTCGTGCGCATTGATCAGCCAAGCAAAAAAGTCAATTACAAGTTTTGGGTCAGAGGTCAAGAAAAGGTCACTAGGGGTTCAACTGTATTTATTTACTCCATTTACCACTCGAAGGGGTTAACATGTAACACACCCGACTAATATTCGTGATCTCCGATCACAGGTCATGTCTAGTATGTTTTTGTATTTGGTTGACAAAAACAAGAAATCTTTTTTTCTTCTGTCATGAGACCTATAGCTCCGTAACCATTGAGCCGATTTTGACCATATTTGGTCATAAGAACCCTTATGTGCACCACTACTTATTAGGTTGAAAAGCATAAGGGGTCAAAGGTCACACAGGGGTCACTAGGGGTCAAAACGTGATTTTTACTAAAAACGCATTTGCAATTTAGTGAAATGACCTATGATCGTCAAAATTAGTCCACATATTTCTTTTGACCGTACGCATGTACAAAAGAACGGTTTTTAAAATTAAAAATCATTTGGGGTCACTAGGGGTCAAAATGTAAATTTTACTCCATTCACTCAAAACCCTACTTGTCCGAGGGAAAATGACTGATGATACTCAGAATTGGTCAAAAGATTTCTTTGATCAATGTTCATATAGGGTCCTTCCACACTAAAAGCGACATGTCAAACGAGGTCACTAGAGGTCATTGAACTTTACAAAGGAAAAATATAAGGCATGCTTTGATTTTGACCGGGTTTCTTTTATTTTGTGGGCATTGATAAGACAAGAACAAAAGTCAATCATACCGTTAAGATCAAAGGTCAATAAAAGGTCACTAGGGGTCAAAATGTACATTTTTACTCCTCGCACTCAAAATACTACTTGTCCAAGAGATAATGACCTATGATTGTCAGAATTGGTCAAAAGATTCCTCTTATCCATGTCCATATAGGGTCCTTCTCCACTAAAACTGACATGTTACACGAGGTCACTAGAGGTCATTGAACTATACAGGTGAAAATCTTAAGACATGCTCCGATTTTAACAAGACTACTTTTTTCTTGTGCGCATTGATCAGCCAAGCAAAAAAGTCAATTACAAGTTTTGGGTCAGAGGTCAAGAAAAGGTCACTAGGGGTCAAAACGTGATTTTCACTAAAAACGCATTTGCAATTTAGTGAAATGACCTAGGATCGTCAGAATTGGTCAACATATTCCTTTTGACCGTACGCATGTACAATAGTTAGGTTTTTAAAATCAAAAAATATTTGGGGTCACTAGGGGTCAAAATGTAAATTTTCACTCCATTTACTCAAAATGCTACTTGTCCGAGAGGAAATGACCTATGATTGTCAGAATTAGTCAAAAGGTTCCTCTCATCCATGTTCATATAGGGTCCTTCTCCACTAAAAGTGACATGTCACACGGGGTCACTAGAGGTCATTGAACTTTACAAGTGAAAATCTTAAAACATGCTCCGATTTTGACGGGACTACCTTTTTCTTGTGCGCATTGATCAGCCAAGCAAAAAAGTCAATTACAAGTTTTGGGTCAGAGGTCAAGAAAAGGTCACTAGGGGTTCAACTGTATTTATTTACTCCATTTACCACTCGAAGGGGTTAACATGTAACACACCCGACTAATATTCGTGATCTCCGATCACAGGTCATGTCTAGTTTCTTCTTCTTCTGTCATGGGACCTATAGCTCCGTAACCATTGACCCGATTTTGACCATATTTGGTCATAAGAACCCTTATGTGCACCACTACTCAGGTTGTAAAGCATAAGGGGTCAAAGGTCACACAGGGGTCACTAGGGGTCAAAACGTGATTTTCACTTAAAACGCATTTCCAATTTAGTGAAATGACCTAGGATCGTTAAAATTGGTCCACATATTCCTTTTGACCGTACGCATGTACAAAAGAACGGTTTTTAAAATTAAAAATCATTTGGGGTCACTAGGGGTCAAAATGTAAATTTTACTCCATTCACTCAAAACCCTACTTGTCCGAGGGAAAATGACTGATGATACTCAGAATTGGTCAAAAGATTCCTTTGATCAATGTTCATATAGGGTCCTTCCACACTAAAAGTGACATGTCAAACGAGGTCACTAGAGGTCATTGAACTTTACAGTGGAAAAATATAAGGTATGCTTCGATTTTGACCGAATTTCTTTTATTTTGTGGGCATTGATAAGACAAGAACAAAAGTCAATCATACCATTAAGATCAAAGGTCATGAAAAGGTCACTAGGGGTCAAAATGTACATTTTTACTCCTCGCACTCAAAATACTACTTGTCCAAGAGATAATGACCTATGATTGTCAGAATTGGTCAAAAGATTCCTCTTATCCATGTCCATATAGGGTCTTTCTCCACAAAAAGTGACATGTCACACGAGGTCACTAGAGGTCATTGAACTATACAGGTGAAAATCTTAAGACATGCTCCGATTTTAACAAGACTACTTTTTTCTTGTGCGCATTGATCAGCCAAGCAAAAAAGTTAATTACAAGTTTTGGGTCAGAGGTCAAGAAAAGGTCACTAGGGGTCAAAACGTGATTTTCACTAAAAACGCATTTGCAATTTAGTGAAATGACCTAGGATCGTCAGAATTGGTCAACATATTCCTTTTGACCGTACGCATGTACAATAGTTCGGTTTTTAAAATCAAAAAATATTTGGGGTCACTAGGGGTCAAAATGTAAATTTTCACTCCATTCACTCAAAATGCTACTTGTCCGAGAGGAAATGACCTATGATTGTCAGAATTAGTCAAAAGGTTCCTCTCATCCATGTTCATATAGGGTCCTTCTCCACTAAAAGTGACATGTCACACGGGGTCACTAGAGGTCATTGAACTTTACAGGTGAAAATCTTAAAACATGCTCCGATTTTGACGGGACTACCTTTTTCTCGTGCGCATTGATCAGCCAAGCAAAAAAGTCAATTACAAGTTTTGGGTCAGAGGTCAAGAAAAGGTCACTAGGGGTTCAACTGTATTTATTTACTCCATTTACCACTCGAAGGGGTTAACATGTAACACACCCGACTAATATTCGTGATCTCCGATCACAGGTCATGTCTAGTATGTTTTTGTATTTGGTTGACAAAAACAAGAAATCTTTTTTTCTTCTGTCATGAGACCTATAGCTCCGTAACCATTGAGCCGATTTTGACCATATTTGGTCATAAGAACCCTTATGTGCACCACTACTCAGGTTGAAAAGCATAAGGGGTCAAAGGTCACACAGGGGTCACTAGGGGTCAAAACGTGATTTTTACTAAAAACGCATTTGCAATTTAGTGAAATGACCTATGATCGTCAGAATTAATCAACATATTCCTTTTGACCGTACGCATGTACAATAGTTCGGTTTTTTAAATCAAAAAATATTTGGGGTCACTAGCGGTCAAAATGTAAATTTTACTCCATTCACTCAAAACCCTACTTGTCCGAGGGAAAATGACTGATGATACTCAGAATTGGTCAAAAGATTTCTTGGATCAATGTTCATATAGGGTCCTTCCACACTAAAAGTGACATGTCAAACGGGGTCACTAGAGGTCATTGAACTTTACAGGGGGAAAATAAAAGGCATGCTCCGATTTTGACCGGGTTTCTTTTATTTTGTGGGCATTGATGAGACAAGAACAAAAGTCAATCATACCGTTAAGATCAAAGGTCAATAAAAGGTCACTAGGGGTCAAAATGTACATTTTCACTCCTCGCACTCAAAATACTACTTGTCCAAGAGATAATGACCTATGATTGTCAGAATTAGTCAAAAGATTCCTCTTATCCATGTCCATATAGGGTCTTTCTCCACAAAAAGTGACATGTCACACGAGGTCACTAGAGGTCATTGAACTATACAGGTGAAAATCTTAAGACATGCTCCGATTTTAACAAGACTACTTTTTTCTTGTGCGCATTGATCAGCCAAGCAAAAAAGTTAATTACAAGTTTTGGGTCAGAGGTCAAGAAAAGGTCACTAGGGGTCAAAACGTGATTTTCACTAAAAACGCATTTGCAATTTAGTGAAATGACCTAGGATCGTCAGAATTGGTCAACATATTCCTTTTGACCGTACGCATGTACAATAGTTCGGTTTTTAAAATCAAAAAATATTTGGGGTCACTAGGGGTCAAAATGTAAATTTTCACTCCATTCACTCAAAATGCTACTTGTCCGAGAGGAAATGACCTATGATTGTCAGAATTAGTCAAAAGGTTCCTCTCATCCATGTTCATATAGGGTCCTTCTCCACTAAAAGTGACATGTCACACGGGGTCACTAGAGGTCATTGAACTTTACAGGTGAAAATCTTAAAACATGCTCCGATTTTGACGGGACTACCTTTTTCTCGTGCGCATTGATCAGCCAAGCAAAAAAGTCAATTACAAGTTTTGGGTCAGAGGTCAAGAAAAGGTCACTAGGGGTTCAACTGTATTTATTTACTCCATTTACCACTCGAAGGGGTTAACATGTAACACACCCGACTAATATTCGTGATCTCCGATCACAGGTCATGTCTAGTATGTTTTTGTATTTGGTTGACAAAAACAAGAAATCTTTTTTTCTTCTGTCATGAGACCTATAGCTCCGTAACCATTGAGCCGATTTTGACCATATTTGGTCATAAGAACCCTTATGTGCACCACTACTCAGGTTGAAAAGCATAAGGGGTCAAAGGTCACACAGGGGTCACTAGGGGTCAAAACGTGATTTTTACTAAAAACGCATTTGCAATTTAGTGAAATGACCTATGATCGTCAGAATTAATCAACATATTCCTTTTGACCGTACGCATGTACAATAGTTCGGTTTTTTAAATCAAAAAATATTTGGGGTCACTAGCGGTCAAAATGTAAATTTTACTCCATTCACTCAAAACCCTACTTGTCCGAGGGAAAATGACTGATGATACTCAGAATTGGTCAAAAGATTTCTTGGATCAATGTTCATATAGGGTCCTTCCACACTAAAAGTGACATGTCAAACGGGGTCACTAGAGGTCATTGAACTTTACAGGGGGAAAATAAAAGGCATGCTCCGATTTTGACCGGGTTTCTTTTATTTTGTGGGCATTGATGAGACAAGAACAAAAGTCAATCATACCGTTAAGATCAAAGGTCAATAAAAGGTCACTAGGGGTCAAAATGTACATTTTCACTCCTCGCACTCAAAATACTACTTGTCCAAGAGATAATGACCTATGATTGTCAGAATTAGTCAAAAGATTCCTCTTATCCATGTCCATAGAGGGTCCTTCTCCACTAAAGGTGACATGTCAAACGAGGTCACTAGAGGTCATTGAACTATACATGTAAAAATCTTAAGACATGCTCCGATTTTGACGGGACTACTTTTTTGTTGTGCGCATTGATCAGCCAAGCAAAAAAGTCAATTACAAGTTTTGGGTCAGAGGTCAAGAAAAGGTCACTAGGGGTTCAACTGTATTTATTTACTCCATTTACCACTCGAAGGGGTTAACATGTAACACACTCGACTAATATTCGTGATCTCCGATCACAGGTCATGTCT
This sequence comes from Ophiura sarsii, assembly GCA_035610835.1. Classification (NCBI taxonomy): domain Eukaryota; kingdom Metazoa; phylum Echinodermata; class Ophiuroidea; order Amphilepidida; family Ophiuridae; genus Ophiura; species Ophiura sarsii. The sequence goes on along the minus strand of CM069456.1, from coordinate 6,916,536 downwards.
AGTTATATTAGTCGAGAAACGACTAAAATACTGTATTCGTCCTGTTTCTTCTTTCTCCTGTCATGGGACCTATAGCTCCGTAACCATTGACCCGATTTTGACCATATTTGGTCATAAGAACCCTTATGTGCACCACTACTCAGGTTGTAAAGCATAAGGGGTCAAAGGTCACACAGGGGTCACTAGGGGTCAAAACGTGTTTTTCACTTAAAACGCATTTCCAATTTAGTGAAATGACCTAGGATCGTCAAAATTGGTCCACATATTCCTTTTGACCGTACGCATGTACAAAAGAAAGGTTTTTAAAATTAAAAATCATTTGGGGTCACTAGGGGTCAAAATGTAAATTTTACTCCATTCACTCAAAACCCTACTTGTCCGAGGGAAAATGACTGATGATACTCAGAATTAGTCAAAAGATTTCTTGGATCAATGTTCATATAGGGTCCTTCCACACTAAAAGTGACATGTCAAACAGGGTCACTAGGGGTCATTGAACTTTACAGGGGAAAAATATAACGCATGCTCCGATTTTGACCGGGTTTCTTTTATTTTGTGGGCATTATTAAGACAAGAACAAAAGTTAATCATACTGTTAAGATCAAAGGTCAAGAAAAGGTCACTAGGGGTCAAAATGTACATTTTCACTCCTCGCACTCAAAATACTACTGGTCCAAGAGATAATGACCTATAATTGTCAGAATTGGTCAAAAGATTCCTCTTATCCATGTCCATATAGGGTCCTTCTCCACTAAAAGTGACATGTCACACGAGGTCACTAGAGGTCATTGAACTATACAAATGAAAATCTTAAGACATGCTCCGATTTTAACTAGACTACTTTTTTCTTGTGCGCATTGATCAGCCAAGCAAAAAAGTCAATTACAAGTTTTGGATCAGAGGTCAAGAAAAGGTCACTAGGGGTCAAAACGTGATTTTCACTAAAAACGCATTTGCAATTTAGTGAAATGACCTAGGATCGTCAGAATTGGTCAACATATTCCTTTTGACCGTACGCATGTACAATAGTTTGGTTTTTAAAATCAAAAAATATTTGGGGTCACTAGGGGTCAAAATGTAAATTTTCACTCCATTCACTCAAAATGCTACTTGTCCGAGAGGAAATGACCTATGATTGTCAGAATTAGTCAAAAGGTTCCTCTCATCCATGTTCATATAGGGTCCTTCTCCACTAAAAGTGACATGTCACACGGGGTCACTAGAGGTCATTGAACTTTACAAGTGAAAATCTTAAAACGTGCTCCGATTTTGACGGGACTACCTTTTTCTTGTGCGCATTGATCAGCCAAGCAAAAAAGTCAATTACAAGTTTTGGGTCAGAGGTCAAGAAAAGGTCACTAGGGGTTCAACTGTATTTATTTACTCCATTTACCACTCGAAGGGGTTAACATGTAACACACCCGACTAATATTCGTGATCTCCGATCACAGGTCATGTCTAGTTATATTAGTCGAGAAACGACTAATATACTGTATTCTACCTGTTTCTTTCTTCTTTCTTCTTCTTCTTTCTTCTTCCGCCATGGGACCTATAGCTCCGTAACCATTGAGCCGATTTTGACCATATTTGGTCATAAGTACCCTTATGTGCACCACTACTCAGGTTGTAAAGCATAAGGGGTCAAAGGTCACACAAGGGTAACTAGGGGTCAAAACGTGATTTTCACTTAAAACGCATTTGCAATTTATTGAAATGACCTAGGATCGTGAGAATTGGCCAACATATTCCTTTTGACCGTACGCATATATTATAGTTCGGTTTTTTAAATCGAAAAATGTTTGGGGTTACTAGGGGTCAAAATGTAAATTTTACTCCATTCACTCAAAACCCTACTTGTCCGAGGGAAAATGACTGATGATACTCAGAATTAGTCAAAAGATTCCTTGGATCAATGTTCATATAGGGTGCTTCTACACTAAAAGTGACATGTCAAACGGGATCACTAGGGGTCATTGAACTATACAGGTGTAAAACTGAAGACATGCTCTGATTTTGACCGGACTACTTTTTTCTTGTGCGCATTGATAAGCCAAGAAAAAAAGTCAATCATAAGTTTGGGGTCAAAGGTCAAGAAAATGTCACTAGGGGTCAACATGTAATTTTTCACTCCATTCACTCAAAATACTACTTGTCCGAGAGGAAATGACTGATGATTGTCAGAATTTGTCAAAAGATTCCTCGTATCAATGTTCATATAGGGTGCTCCCCCACTAAAAGTGACATGTCACTAGGGGTCACTAGGGGTCATTGAACAATACAGGTGTTAAACTGAAGACATGATATGATTTTGACCGGACTACTTTTTTCTTGTGCGCATTAATAAGCCAAGAAAATAGGTAAATCATAAGTCTGGGGTCAAAGGTCAAGAAAAGGTCATTAGGGTTCAAAATGTTTTTTAACTACTTCAGGGCTGAAATTTATAAAAACAATTATCAAATATAGTACAATTTAAGATATTATAAGGTTATTGCCCTTAGACAACATATACCAAGGTCAAATATCAAAGCCCTCGACTAATATCCGTGATCTAAGATCACAATTATCTCTAGTTCTTCTTCTTCTTCTCCTGTCATGGGACCTATAGCTCCGTAACCATTGACCCGATTTTGACCATATTTGGTCATAAGAACCCTTGTGTGCACCACTACTCAGGTTGTAAAGCATAAGGGGTCAAAGGTCACACAGGGTTCACTAGGGGTCAAAACGTGATTTTCACTTAAAACGCATTTCCAATTTAGTGAAATGACCTAGGATCGTCAAAATTGGTCCACATATTCCTTTTGACCGTACGCATGTACAAAAGAAAGGTTTTTAAAATTAAAAATCATTTGGGGTCACTAGGGGTCAAAATGTAAATTTTACTCCATTCACTCAAGTCAATTACAAGTTTTGGGTCAGAGGTCAAGAAAAGGTCACTAGGGGTTCAACTGTATTTATTTACTCCATTTACCACTCGAAGGGGTTAACATGTAACACACCCGACTAATATTCGTGATCTCCGATCACAGGTCATGTCTAGTTCTTCTTATATTAGTCGAGAAACGACTAATATACTGTATTCGTCCTGTTTCCTTCTTCTTATATTAGTCGAGAAACGACTAATATACTGTATTCGTCCTGTTTCTTTCTTATATTAGTCGAGAAACGACTAATATACTGTTTTCGTCCTGTTTCTTCTTCTTTCTTCTTATATTAGTCGAGAAACGACTAATATACTGTATTCGTCCTGTTTCTTTCTTTCTTCGTCTTCTTTCTTTTTCTGTCATGGGACCTATAGCTCCGTAACCGTTGAGCCGATTTTGACCATATTTGGTCATAAGAACCCTTATGTGCACCACTACTCAGGTTGAAAAGCATAAGGGGTCAAAGGTCACACAGGGGTCACTAGGGGTCAAAACGTGATTTTTACTAAAAACGCATTTGCAATTTAGTGAAATGACCTATGATCGTCAAAATTGGTCCACATATTCCTTTTGACCGTACGCATGTACAAAAGAAAGGTTTTTAAAATTAAAAATCATTTGGGGTCACTAGGGGTCAAAATGTAAATTTTACTCCATTCACTCAAAACCCTACTTGTCCGAGGGAAAATGACTGATGAAACTCAGAATTGGTCAAAAGATTCCTTTGATCAATGTTCATATAGGGTCCTTCCACACTAAAAGTGACATGTCAAACGAGGTCACTAGAGGTCATTGAACTTTACAAGGGAAAAATATAAGGCATGCTTCGATTTTGACCGGGTTTCTTTTATTTTGTGGGCATTGATAAGACAAGAACAAAAGTCAATCATACCGTTAAGATCAAAGGTCAATAAAAGGTCACTAGGGGTCAAAATGTACATTTTTACTCCTCGCACTCAAAATACTACTTGTCCAAGAGATAATGACCTATGATTGTCAGAATTAGTCAAAAGATTCCTCTTATCCATGTCCATATAGGGTCCTTCTGCACAAAAAGTGACATGTCACACGAGGTCACTAGAGGTCATTGAACTATACAGGTGAAAATCTTAAGACATGCTCCGATTTTGACAAGACTACTTTTTTCTTGTGCGCATTGATCAGCCAAGCAAAAAAGTAAATTACAAGTTTTGGGTCAGAGGTCAAAAAAAGGTCACTAGGGGTCAAAACGTGATTTTCACTAAAAACGCATTTGCAATTTAGTGAAATGACCTAGGATCGTCAGAATTGGTCAACATATTCCTTTTGACCGTACGCATGTACAATAGTTAGGTTTTTAAAATCAAAAAATATTTGGGGTCACTAGGGGTCAAAATGTAAATTTTCACTCCATTCACTCAAAATGCTACTTGTCCGAGAGGAAATGACCTATGATTGTCAGAATTAGTCAAAAGGTTCCTTTCATCCATGTTCATATAGGGTCCTTCTCCACTAAAAGTGACATGTCACACGGGGTCACTAGAGGTCATTGAACTTTACAGGTGAAAATCTTAAAACATGCTCCGATTTTGACGGGACTACCTTTTTCTTGTGCGCATTGATCAGCCAAGCAAAAAAGTCAATTACAAGTTTTGGGTCAGAGGTCAAGAAAAGGTCACTAGGGGTTCAACTGTATTTATTTACTCCATTTACCACTCGAAGGGGTTAACATGTAACACACCCGACTAATATTCGTGATCTCCGATCACAGGTCATGTCTAGTTATATTAGTCGAGAAACGACTAATATACTGTATTCGTGCTGTTTCTTCTTCTTATATTAGTCGAGAAACGACTAATATACTGTATTCGTCCTGTTTCTTTCTTCTTCTTCTTCTTTCTTCTTCTTCCGCCATGGGACCTATAGCTCCGTAACCATTGAGCCGATTTTGACCATATTTGGTCATAAGTACCCTTATGTGCACCACTACTCAGGTTGTAAAGCATAAGGGGTCAAAGGTCACACAAGGGTAACTAGGGGTCAAAACGTGATTTTCACTTAAAACGCATTTGCAATTTATTGAAATGACCTAGGATCTTGAGAATTGGCCAACATATTCCTTTTGACCCTACGCATATATAATAGTTCGGTTTTTTAAATCGAAAAATGTTTGGGGTTACTAGGGGTCAAAATGTAAATTTTACTCCATTTACTCAAAACCCTACTTGTCCGAGGGAAAATGACTGATGATACTCAGAATTGGTCAAAAGATTCCTTGGATCCATGTTCATATAGGGTGCTTCTCCACTAAAAGTGAAATGTCAAACGGGGTCACTAGGGGTCATTGAACTTTACAGGGGGGAAATATAAGGCATGCTCCGATTTTGACCGAGTTTCTTTTATTTTGTGGGCATTGATGAGACAAGAACAAAAGTCAAATTATACCGTTAAGGTCAAAGGTCAAGAAAAGGTTCCTAGGGGACAAAATGTACATTTTCACTCCGCGCACTCAAAATACTACTTGTCCGAGACGAAATGACCGATGATTGTCAGAATTTGTCAAAAGATTCCTCTTATCCATGTTCATATAGGGTGCTTCTCCATTAAAAGTGACATGTCAAACGGGGTCACTAGGGGTCATTGAACTATACAGGTGTAAAACTGAAGACATGCTCTGATTTGGACCGGACTACTTTATTCTTGTGCGCATTGATAAGCCAAGAAAAAAGTCAATTATAAGTTTGGGGTCAAAGGTCAAGAAAAGGTCATTAGGGTTCAAAATGTATTTTTTTAACTACTTCAGGGCTGAAATTTATAAAAACAATTATCAAATATAGTACAACTTAAGGTTATTGCCCTTTGACAACATAAAGCAAGGTCAAAGGTCAAAGCCCTCGACTAATATCCGTGATCTAAGATCACAATTATCTCTAGTATGTTTTTGTATTTGTACGACAAAAACAAGAAATCTTCTTTCTTCCGTCATGGGACCTATAGCTCCGCAACCATTGAGCCGATTTTGACCATATTTGGTCATAAGTACCCTTATGTGCACCACTACTCAGGTTGTAAAGCATAAGGGGTCAAAGGTCACACAGGGGTCACTAGGGTCAAAACGTGATTTTCACTTAAAACGCATTTGCAATTTAGTGAAATGACCTAGGATCTTCAGAATTGGTCAACATGTTCCTTTTGACCGTACGCATGTCATATAGTTCGGTTTTTTAAATCAAAAAATATTTGGGGTCACTAGGGGTCAAAATGTAAATTTTGCTCCATTCACTCAAAACCCTACTTGTCCGAGGGGAAATGACTGATGATACTCAGAATTGGTCAAAAGATTCCTTGGATCAATGTTCATATAGGGTGCTTCTACACTAAAAGTGACATGTCAAACGGGGTCACTAGGGGTCATTGAACTTTACAAAGGGAAAATATAAGGCATGCTCCGATTTTGACCAGGTTTCTTTTATTATGTGGGCATTGATGAGACAAGAACAAAAGTCAATCATACCGTTAAGGTCAAAGGTCAACAAAATGTCCCTAGGGGTCAAAATGTACATTTTCACTCCGCGCACTCAAAATACTACTTGTCCGAGACGAAATGACCGATGATTGTCAGAATTTGTCAAAAGATTCCTATTATCCATGTTCATATAGGGTGCTTCTCCATTAAAAGTGACATGTCAAACGGGGTCACTAGGGGTCATTGAACTATACAAGTGAAAATCTTAAGACATGCTCCGATTTTGACGGAACTACTTTTTTCTTGCGCGCATTGATAAGCCAAGAAAAAAAGTCAATCATAAGTTTGGGGTCAACGGTCAAGAAAAGGTCAATAGGGGTCGAAACGTACATTTTTACTCCATTAGGACTCCTAGTGACCTTTTCTTGACCTTTGACCCCAAAAAAATGATTGACTTTTTTTCTTGTCTCATCAATGCCTACAAAATGAGCCATGACCGGTGAAAATCGGAGCAAGTCTTAAATTTTACCCTGTATAAACCTTTTAAAAAAATCTGCGGTCTTAATAATTATTCAATTTAAAAAAAAAGTTATACAAGGTAAAATGTAAGACTTGCTCCGATTTTGACTGGTTATGGCTCATTTTGTAGGCATTGATGAGACAAGCAAAAAAGTCAATCATTTCTTTGGGGTCAAAGGTCAAGAAAAGGTCACTAGGGGTCGAAATGTACATTTTTACTACATTAAATAAAACGTGAATTAAAAATAATAAAACATCTGGACCTGGATTCGAACCCGCAACCTTTCGTTACCAAAGCGAGATTTTATCCAATTACGCCATGGAGAGATTCCTTGTATAATGATTGTGTTTTTAAAACTCTATACTATTCAGGTAGCACACCTCTAAATCACGTCTACACGCGTTTCTATGCAATATGCGTCATTTTCCGGCGATCAGAACTCGAGTTAGCCACATACGATATTTATGAATATGGTATGAAAATTTAGCCCTGATTCAACTCTTTCAAATAAGATTGTAAATACTATACGGATAACAGTTAGATTTTTCACAATTTCGTGTCGAACCAGTGCATGCGAGATTCACGCATTGTCATCCACATGGGACGGGGTAACAAGACACGAAAAAGTGCCTCTATATTATCAACAAAAACTGATCAAATCGATTCCTCACGCGCATTTTTCAATTCTACATATTCTCAGCTTTATTTTGGTACCACATTCAGATAGTCAATCTTAATACTTTTACAAATATCAACGTTTCATGCAGCGTAGCGTTTTATACTATTGCGCAAGAAGAGTTGCAAGTTTTCGCCTGGAACTATTTAGAGGCGTGCTAAAGGGTGTCGGAACCGATGCAAATTAGATTTAGGCAAAATGTAAATTTTTACTCCATTCCCTCAAAACCCTACTTGTCCGAGGGAAATTGACTGATGATACTCAGAATTGGTCAAAAGATTCCTTGGATCAATGTACATATAGGGTGCTTCTCCACTAAAAATGAAATGTCAAACGGGGTCACTAGGGGTCATTGAACTATACAGGTGTAAAACTGAAGACATGCTCTGATTTTGACCGGACTACTTTTTCCTTTTGCGCATTGATAAGCCAAGAAAAAAGTCAATTATAAGTTTGGGGTCAAAGGTCAAGAAAAGGTCATTAGGGTTCAAAATGTATTTTTTAACTACTTCAGGGCTGAAATTTATAAAAACAATTATCAAATATAGTACAACTTAAGGTTATTGCCCTTTGACAACATATAGCAAGGTCAAAGGTCAAAGCCCTCGACTAATATCCGTGATCTAAGATCACAATTATCTCTAGTTTCTTCTTCTCCTGTCATGGGACCTATAGCTCCGTAACCATTGACCCGATTTTGACCATATTTGGTCATAAGAACCCTTGTATGCACCACTACTCAGGTTGTAAAGCATAATGGGTCAAAGGTCACACAGGGGTCACTAGGGGTCAAAACGTGATTCAACATGCTCCGATTTTGCTCAAACTTGGACACTTTGTGCGCATTGACAAGAAAAGAAAAAAGTCAATCATGACCTTGGGGTCAAATGTCAAACAGGGGTCATTAGGGGTCAAAACGTGATTTTCACTAAAAACGCATTTGCAATTTAGTGAAATGACCTAGGATCGTCAGAATTGGTCCACATATTCCTTTTGACCGTACGCATGTACAATACTTCGGTTTTTTAAATCAAAAAATATTTGGGGTCACTAGGGGTCAAAATGTAAATTGTACTCCATTCACTCAAAACCCTACTTGTCCGAGGGAAAATGACTGATGATACTCAGAATTGGTCAAAAGATTCCTTGGATCAATGTTCATATAGGGTCCTTCCACACTAAAAGTGACATGTCAAACGGGGTCACTAGAGGTCATTGAACTTTACAAGGGGGAAATATAACGCATGCTCCGATTTTGACCGAGTTTCTTTTATTTTGTGGGCATTGATAAGACAAGAACAAAAGTCAATCATACCGTTAAGATCAAAGGTCAATAAAAGGTCACTAGGGGTCAAAATGTACATTTTTACTCCTCGCACTCAAAATACTACTTGTCCAAGAGATAATGACCTATGATTGTCAGAATTGGTCAAAAGATTCCACTTATCCATGTCCATATAGGGTCCTTCTACACTAAAAGTGACATGTCACACAAGGTCACTAGAGGTCATTGAACTATACAAGTGAAAATCTTAAGACATGCTCCGATTTTGACGGGACTACTTATTCCTTGTGCGCATTGATCAGCCAAGCAAAAAAGTCAATTACAAGTTTTGGGTCAGAGGTCAAAAAAAGGTCACTAGGGGTCAAAACGTGATTTTCACTAAAAACGCATTTGCAATTTAGTGAAATGACCTAGGATCGTCAGAATTGGTCAACATATTCCTTTTGACCGTACGCATGTACAATAGTTTGTTTTTTAAAATCAAAAAATATTTGGGGTCACTAGGGGTCAAAATGTAAATTTTCACTCCATTCACTCAAAATGCTACTTGTCCGAGAGGAAATGACCTATGATTGTCAGAATTAGTCAAAAGATTCCTCTCATCCATGTTCATAATAGGGTCCTTCTCCACTAAAAGTGACATGTCACACGGGGTCACTAGAGGTTATTGAACTTTACAGGTGAAAATCTTAAAACATGCTCCGATTTTGACGGGACTACCTTTTTCTTGTGCGCATTGATCAGCCAAGCAAAAAAGTCAATTACAAGTTTTGGGTCAGAGGTCAAGAAAAGGTCACTAGGGGTTCAAATGTATTTATTTACTCCATTTATCACTCGAAGGGGTTAACATGTAACACACTCGACTAATATTCGTGATCTCCGATCACAGTCCATGTCTAGTTCTTCTTCTTCTTGGCCTTCTGACCTCTGACCTCCTGCGCCGTAACCGTTGGGCCGATTTTGATCAAACTTGGTCACAAGTACCCTTGTGTGCACCACTACTTAGGTTTCAAAGCACAAAAGGTCAAAGGTCACACAGGGGTCACAGGGGTCAAAAACGTGATTTTCACTAAAAACGCCATTGCATTTTATTGAAACGACCTAGGAACGTCAAAATCGGTCATCATATTCATCATGACCGTCTTCATAAAATATAGTTCGGTTTTTTGAATCGAAATATTTTTGGGGTCACTAGAGGTCAAAATGTAAATTTTCACTCAATTCACTCAAAATGCTACTTGTCCGAGGGAAAAAGACTGATGATTGTCAAAATTGGTCAAAAGATTCCCCTTGACCATGTACATATAGGTTGCTCCTGCATTAAAAGTGACATGTCACACGGGGTCACTAGAGGTCATTGAACTATACAGGTGAAAATCTTAAGACATGCTCTGATTTTAACGGGACTACTTTTTTCTTGTGCGCATTGATAAGCCAAGAAAAAAGTCAATTATAAGTTTTGGGTCAAAGGTCAAGAAAAGGTCACTAGGGGTCAAAATGTAAATGTTCACTCCATTCACTCAAAACGCTACTTATCCAAGGGAAAATGACTGATGATTGTCAGAATTGGTCAAAAGATTCCCCTTGACCATGTTCATATAGGTTGCTCCTGCACTAAAAGTGACATGTCACACGGGGTCACTAGAGGTCATTGAACTATACAGGTGAAAATCTTAAGACATGCTCCGATTTTGACGGGACTACTTTTTTCTTGTGCGCATTGATCAGCTAAGAAAAAACGTCAATCATAAGTTTTGGGTCAAAGGTCAAAAAAAGGTCACTAGGGTTTAAAATGTAAATGTTCACTCCATTCACTCAAAATGCTACTTGTCCGAGGGAAAATGACTGATGATTGTCAGAATTAATCAAACGATTCCTCTTGACTATGTTCATATAGGTTGCTCCTGTACTAAAAGTGACATGTAACACGGGGTCACTAGAGGTCATTGAACTATACAGGTGAAAATCTTAAGACATGCTCCGATTTTGACATGACTACTTTTTTCTTGTGCGCATTGATAAGCCAAGAAAAAAAGTCAATCATAATTTTGGGGTCAAAGGTCAAGAAAAGGTCACTAGGGGTCAAAACGTGATTTTCACTAAAAACGCCATTGCATTTTTATTAAAACGACCCAGGAACGTCAAAATCGGTCATCATATTTATCATGACCGTCTTCATAAAATGTAGTTTGGTTTTTTGAATCGAAATTTTTTTGGGGTCACCAGAGGTCAAAATGTAAATTTTCACTCAATTTACTCAAAATGCTACTTGTCCGAGTGAAAATGACTGATGATTGTCAGAATAGGTCAAAAGATTCCTCTGATCGTGAACTTGGGGTCAAGGGGCAAAATGTAATACGCCAGACTAATATCCGCGATCTCCGATCGCAGCTTATGTCTAGTTTCATCTTCTTCTGGCAATATCTACAAAATGCTTCTTCTCCTACAGTTTACATGCTACAATCACCAGATTTCGTCAGTAGGACCCCCTACCTGCCTTACATATAGGGTCTTCACAGTTTGGGGTCAAAGGTCACACAGGGGTCACTAGGGGTCAAAACGTGATTTTCACTTAAAACGCATTTCCAATTTAGTGAAATGACCTAGGATCATCAAAATTGGTCCACATACTCCTTATGACCGTACGCATATATCATAGTTCGGTTTTTAAAATCATAAATCATTTGGGGTCACTATGGGTCAAAATGTAAATTTTCAATTCGATCACTTAAAATGCATCTTGTCTCAGAGGAAATAACTCATGACCTTCATAATTAGTCAAAATATTCCTTGGGTCCGTGCCCATATAGGGTCTTCAGCGATTAACAGTGACATGTCATATGGGGTCACTAGGGGTCATTGAATTTTACAGAGGTAAAGGTTAAGACATGCTCTGATTTGAACCGGGTTTATTGCATCTTGTTTGGATTGGTAAGCCATGAAAATAAGTCAAGTATATTGACCAGGTCAAAGGTCAAGAAGGGGTCACTAGGGGTCATTGAACTTTACTGAGGTAAAAGTTAAGACATGCTCCGATTTGGACCGAATTTGTTGCATCTTGTTTGGATTGATAAGCCAAGAAAATAATTCAATAATATTGACCAGGCCAAAGGTCAAGAAAGGGTCACTAGTGGTCATTGAACTTTACAGAGGTAAAAGTTAAGACATGCTCTAATTTGGACCGGATTCGTTGCATCCTGTTTGAATTGATGAGCCAAGAAAATAAGTCAATCATATTGACCAGGTCAAAGGTCAAGAAGGGGTCACTAGGGGTCATTGAACTTAACAGAGGTAAAAGTTAAGACATGCTCCGATTTGGACTGGGTTTGTTGCATCTTGTTTGAATTGATGAGCCAAGAAAATAAGTTAATCATATTGACCAGGTCAAAGGTCAAAAAGGGGTCACTAGGGGTCATTGAACTTTACAGGGGTAAAAGTTAAGACATGCTCCGATTTGGACCGAGTTTGTTGCATCTTGTTTGATTTGATGAGCCAAGAAAATAAGTCAATCATATTGACCAGGTCAAAGGTCAAAAAGGGGTCACTAGGGGTCAAAATGTTAATTTTCACTTCTATTACTTAAAGTGCTTCTCCTCCTACAGTTTACATGCTATAATCACCAGATTTGGTCAGTATGACCCCTACCTGACTTACATATAGGGTTTTCACAGTTTGGGGTCAAAGGTCACACAGCGATAATATTGGGTGTCCAGCGATTAAAATTGACATGTCATATGGGGGTCAGGGATCAATAATCCAAGACGTGCTCCGATTTCGATCATACTTGATGCATCTGATCTCTTTTCATTAGACAATAAGAAAAGTAAATCATGACCTCGGGGCAAATGTCAGGAACAAGACAAAAATCAAGGTCCCCTGGTCTTCGACCGGAGTCATATATTACCTTGATTTTTTCAAAAATCGAGGTACTCTATCTCTGCCGTTTCTTTCATCTGCTTCTTCTTCTGCTTCTTCTTCTTCTTCTGGCAATATTTCTACAAAATGCTTCTTCTCCTACAGTTTACATGCTACAATCACCAGATTTGGTCAGTAGGACCCCCTACCTGACTTACATAAAGGGTCTTCACAGTTTGGGGTCAAAGGTTACACAGGGGTCACTAGGGGTCAAAACGTGTTTTTCACTTAAAACGCATTTCCAATTTAGTGAAATGACCTAGGGTCATCAAAATTAATCCACATATTCCTAATGACCGTACGCATGTATAATAGTTAGGTTTTTAAAATTAAAAATCATTTGGGGTCACTAGGGGTCAAAATGTAAATTTTCAATTCGATCACTTAAAATGCTTCTTGTCTCAGATGAAATGACTCATGACCTTCATAATTGGTCAAAAAATTCCTTAGGTCCATGTTCATATAGGGTCTTAAGCGATTAAAAATGACATGTCATATGGGGTCACTAGGGGTCATTGAACTTTACAGGGGTAAAAGTTAAGACATGCTCCGATTTGAACCGGGTTTGTTGCATCTTGTTTGGATTGATAAGCCAAGAAAATAAGTCAATCATATTGACCAAGTCAAAGGTCAAGAAGGGGTCACTAGGGGTCATTGAACTTTACAGAGGTAAATGTTAAGACATGCTCCGATTTGGACCGGGTTTGTTGCATCTTGTTTGGATTGATGAGCCAAGAAAAAAAGTCAATCATATTGACCAGGTCAAAGGTCAAAAAGGGGTCACTAGGGGTCATTGAACTTTACAGGGGTAAAAGTTAAGACATACTCCGATTTGGACCGGATTCGTTGCATCCTGTTTGAATTGATAAGCCAAGAAAATAAGTGAATCATATTGACCAGGTCAAAGGTCAAGCAGGGGTCGCTAGGGGTCATTGAACTTTACAGGGGTAAAAGTTAAGACATGCTCCGATTTGGACCGGGTTTGTTGCATCTTGTTCGAATTGATGAGGCAAGAAAATAAGTCGAAGGTCAAAAAGGGGTCACTAGGGGTCAAAATGTTAATTTTCACTTCTATTACTTAAAATGCTTCTCCTCCTACAGTTTACATGCTATAATCACCAGATTTGGTCAGTATGACCCCTACCTGACTTACATATAGGGTTTTCACAGTTTGGAGTCAAAGGTCACACAGCGACATTATTGGGTGTCCAGCGATTAAAATTGACATGTCATATGGGGGTCACTAGGGATCAATAATCCAAGACGTGCTCCGATTTCGATCATACTTGATGCATCTGATCTCTTTTCATTAGACAATAAGAAAAGTAAATCATGACCTCGGGGCAAATGTCAGGAACAAGACAAAAATCAAGGTCCCCTGGTCTTAGACCGGAGTCATATCTAGTTGTTCTTCTTCTTCTGTCATGAAAATCATCATCAAAATTGGTCCACATATTCCTTATGACCGTACGCATGTATAATAGTACGGTTTTTTAAATTAAAAATCATTTTGGGTCACTAGGGGTCAAAATGTAAATTTTCAATTCGATCACTTAAAATGCTTCTTGTCTCAGAGGAAATGAATCATGACCTTCATAATTGGTCAAAAGATTCCTTAAGTCCATGCTCATATAGGGTCTTAAGCGATTAAAAATGACATGTCATATGGGGTCCTTTCACACTAAAAGTGACATGTCAAACAGGGTCACTAGGGGTCATTGAACTTTACAGGGGGAAAATATAACGCATGCTCCGATTTTGACCGGGTTTCTTTTATTTTGTGGGCATTGATGAGAAAAGAACAAAAGTCAACCACACCGTTAAGAGCAAAGGTCAAGAAAAGGTCACTAGGGGTCAAAATGTACATTTTCACTCCTCGCTCTCAAAATACTACTTGTCCAAGAGATAATGACCTATGATTGTCAGAATTAGTCAAAAGATTTCTCTTATCCATGTCCATATAGGGTCCTTCTCCACTAAAAGTGACATGTCACACGAGGTCACTAGAGGTCATTGAACTATACAAGTGAAAATCTTAAGACATGCTCCGATTATGACGGGACTACTTTTTTTGCGCATTGATCAACCAAGCAAAAAAGTCAATGACAAGTTTTGGATCAGAGGTCAAAAAAGGTCACTAGGCGTCAAAACGTGATTTTCACTAAAAACGCATTTGCAATTTAGTGAAATGACCTAGGATCGTCAGAATTGGTCAACATATTCCTTTTGACCGTACGCATGTACAATAGTTTGGTTTTTAAAATCAAAACATATTTGGGGTCACTAGGGGTCAAAATGTAAATTTTTCTCCATTCACTCAAAATGCTACTTGTCCGAGAGAAAATGACCTATGATTGTCAGAATTAATCAAACGATTCCTCTCATCCATGTTCATATAGGGTCCTTCTCCACTAAAAGTGACATGTCACACGGGGTCACTAGAGGTCATTGAACTATACAGGTGAAAATCTTAAGACATGCTCCGATTTTGACGAAACTACTTTTTTCTTGCGCGCATTGATAAGCCAGGAAAAAAAGTCAATCATAAGTTTGGGGTCAAAGGTCAAGAAAAGGTCACTAGGGGTCAAAAAGTGATTTTCACTTAAAACGCCGTTGCAATTTAGTGAAATTACCATAGGATCGTCAGAATTGGCCAACATATTCCTGTTGACCGTACGCATATACAATAGTTCGGTTTTTAAAATCAAAACTGAACGCTGATTGGTTCCAACAAATACGCACATCCCCGCTCTCTAACTACCAAATCCGCTAGACTAATATCCGCGATCTCCGATCGCAGCTTATGTCTAGTTATATTAGTCGAGAAACGACTGTATTCGTCCTGTTTCCTTCTTCTTCTTCCGTCATGGGACCTATAGCTCCGTAACCATTGACCCGATTTTGACCATATTTGGTCACAAGTACCCTTATGTGCACCACTACTCAGGTTTTAAAGCACAAGAGGTCAAAGGTCACACAGGGGTCAAACGCGATTTTCACTTAAAAAGGCCTTGCTACTTAGCGAAATGACACAGGATGCTGAGAATTGGTCAACATGTTCCTTTGGACAGTACGCATGTATAATAGTTCGGTTTTTAAAATCGAAAAATATTTGGCGTCAGTAGGGGTCAAAATGTAAATTGTCACTCCAATCACTCAAAATGCTACTTGTCCGAGAGGAAATGACTAATGATTGTCAGAATTAGTCAAAAGATTCCTCTACAACATGTACATAAAGGGTGCTTCTGCACTAAAAGTAACATGTCACACAGGGTCACTAGAGGTCATTGAACTATACAGGTGAAAATCTGAAGACATGCTCTGATTTTGACCGGACTACTTTTTTCTTGTGCGCATTGATAAGCCAAGAAAAAAGTCAATCATAGGTTTGGGGTCAAAGGTCAAGAAAGGGTCACTAGGGTCAAAATGTAAATTTTCACTCCATTCACTCAAAATGCTACTTGTCCTTCGAAAAGGACCTATGACATGTCACACGGGGTCACTAGAGGTCATTGAACTATACAAGTGAAAATCTTAAGACATGCTCTGATTTCGACGGGACTACTTTTTTCTTGTGCGCATTGATCAGCCAAGCAAAAAAGTCAATTACAAGTTTTGGGTCAGAGGTCAAGAAAAGATCACTAGGGGTCAAAATGTAACCACTGGCATGTCGTGTTGATATCCGTATAATGTCATATACGGCATTCCATCAACAAATGTGTAATAGAAGTACGAATTAATGCAAAAAAATTAATATCACAAAGCGTAAATGGAGTTAGATTTCCATTCAAATATCTTCGGACTCAGTACTACAAAAGACATAAATAGTGACAGAATCAGCAAATCATATAAAGGATTAACAAATTATTTGAGAAAAAGGGGATGCACATATAATCTTTTCTTATCATAAAAACGTGCCAAACTATGGCACGCCCCAGAGGACAAAAACGTGTTGAGACTAATATATATTTCTTTCTTTCTCCTGTCATAAGACCTATAGCTCCGTAACCATTGAGCCGATTTTGACCATATTTGGTCATAAGTACCCTTATGTGCACCACTACTCAGGTTGTAAAGCATAAGGGGTCAAAGGTTACACAAGGGTAACTAGGGGTCAAAACGTGATTTTCACTTAAAACGCATTTGCAATTTAGTGAAATGACCTAGGATCGTGAGAATTGACCAACATATTCCTTTTGACCGTACGCATATATCATAGTTCGGTTTTTGGGATGACATAGCCCTTTTTTCAAATTTGTGTCCCAATTTTCAAATTTGCATTTTTTTTGACGAAAAATATTAAAAAATCATTTTTTTAACCAAAAATGAGCATTTTTGAAAATTAAAATGACTATAATTTTTTTTTAAAGAATAAATATGCAAAAAGGCTATGTCATCTCTTGTTGAATTATTTATTCTAGTTCCATTCGAAATTTCAGCTTCATACATGCTTTCGTTTTTGAAAAATAACCCCGGGATTGATCGAAACGACCATTTCGAGAAAACAGCGTTTGAAGTCTAGAAACACTGTTTTTAATTATTATGCAAATTAGGTAAAGCATTTACATTTTTGAAACCATATTTAAAAATACTATTTGAATTATCACAATTTTTGGTGGTATTTTCATGGCAAAATCTCCTTTATTTCTAAAGTTATGGAATTTATAAGGAATGTAACGTTAAATATCACTGGTTGAAAAACAAAGAAATACATAAGATATTAAAATATATATTTACGAGAAATGCGTTGGATTTTCGACTTTGATTTGACGTAACTTTGGAACCACTGCTCCGATTTTGATGAAATAAAAAGTAATCAAAGGTAAAACATCAACTGCGTCTTATAAGCATAATATGTTAATAGCCTCTTTTTAGCCACTGTATGGTAGACCATTACCTTAAACCGATATTTTCGCTTCCTCACCGGTTCCGGCAACGATATCCTTCCGCAGCCTATGCTCCCGTGCGTATTCGATTCCGACGATTTTTGACCACATTAGCAATGCTGAGGTTCTATTCTATCGTTTTCATAAAAAATAAGCAAGATTTACTTCTATTTGCTTCCCCTGGGACGATGATCAAATTGATATAGGTACTATTTCTCCGAACCATACACCAAACGCGTAAGGATTTAGTGTAGTGCCCCCTTTTAGAAGCAAAACTTTTTTTGAGTTTTCATTCTTTTTTCTACATATTTCGAAAGAACAAGTATTTCTAAGATAAACTGCCAAAGCATACCTCTGTGCGATCTGTGGTTCTCAAATAAGAGCATTTTTCTGAAAAATGATAATGTCCCAAATGTTCAGAAATTGTGTATAAAAGCAAGAAATCACACAGTCCGGCACCATCTGATCCGGCACCATCTGGGCTGACATCGATTTTGGCGAACTATAGTGTATGCATTATCAATTGTTTCGTGAATAATGTAATACAAACTAACTTAACATTTAATAAACATTTGATTATAATTACATACAGACAAAGTCCGACACAAATTTACTATTCTCTAGTTTTCAGTAATGGTAGCTCTAAGAAGAGCTGTTTGGGTTTAAAAGGGACTGTTTGAGAGATATTTCATGTGATCTTTCAATTCATGTGGTGATACATGGAGGTGAACACCCGCTGTAATTCTTCAAACCGTGGCATGTGATTCTCCTCTTGTTGTCTGTCGAAGATTCTAACACCAAGTGGTCGCCTTCTGCGCACGTCTGCTCGACACACTCTATGGGAAACTCACCCCCCCCCCCCCGGCATGGCGTTTCTATGCATGTCAGGTCGGGTCTGCGGTTCTGTAAGATGTACACGGCTCTTGGAAGCGTGGTGATTACCTCCCTGTGTCCAGGATACCGCAGATGACACCAGTGGTAACCATCCTTGTTCCTACAATTTGTTTACACCCAATACGAACCAACTTCAATTTCTAAAACATTTCTGGTTAGGTATGCTGTAGTTTTGACAGTATCTTCTGCTCATCCGTCAGGCTATCACCGCTAACCATAGGCGCCTCCATTGTTATACATAGAGTACAATGCCCTTTTGATGATTCGTTAAAAGTTTAGTGGCCAAGGCTAGCATGATTGTGTTTAGATTTGATTTAAAATATTGTATTGTACTTTTATCCTAATGGTAGTAATCTTAAGAAACTTATTGACAAATGAAACTGCGAAAATAGAGTGAAAATGAGAGTTTTTCAAGTAAAAGGTACCATAATAGGCCAAAAACAACACGTCTTCGAAGGGGGCACACCACTAAATACGTCCCCCATTGAAATACACGCGTTTCGGCCCTTTTTCAATACCGTATTTTTACCCAACGTAACAATGATGGAAGTTTTTATTTCGCATGAATGTATTAGATATGTGTTGAATTTTATTTTAAACTTGATTTTTCTTGACCTATCTAGATGAAATTTTTCGCTACGGGCACCTAAACAGCGCCCTCACCATTTTAAACCGATATTTTCGCTTCCTCACCGGTTCCGGCAACGATATCCTTCCGCAGCCTATGCTCCCGTGCGTATTCGATTCCGACGATTTTTGACCACATTAGCAATGCTGAGGTTCTATTCTATCTTTTTCATAAAAAATAAGCAAGATTTACTTCTATTTGCTTCCCCTGGGACGATGATCAAATTGATATAGGTACTATTTCTCCGAACCATACACCAAACGCGTAAGGATTTAGTGTAGTGCCCCCTTTTAGAAGCAAAACTTTTTTTGAGTTTTCATTCTTTTTTCTACATATTTCGAAAGAACAAGTATTTCTAAGATAAACTGCCAAAGCAAACCTCTGTGCGATCTGTGGTTCTCAAATAAGAGCATTTTTCTGAAAAATGATGATGTCCCAAATGTTCATAAATTGTGTATAAAAGCAAGAAATCACACAGTCCGGCACCATCTGATCCGGCACCATCTGGGCTGACATCGATTTTGGCGAACTATAGTGTATGCATTATCAATTGTTTCGTGAATAATGTAATACAAACTAACTTAACATTTAATAAACATTTGATTATAATTACATACAGACAAAGTCCGACACAAATTTACTATTCTCTAGTTTTCAGTAATGGTAGCTCTAAGAAGAGCTGTTTGGGTTTAAAAGGGACTGTTTGAGAGATATTTCATGTGATCTTTCAATTCATGTGGTGATACATGGAGGTGAACACCCGCTGTAATTCTTCAAACCGTGGCATGTGATTCTCCTCTTGTTGTCTGTCGAAGATTCTAACACCAAGTGGTCGCCTTCTGCGCACGTCTGATCGACACACTCTATGGGAAACTCCCCCCCCCCCCCCCGGCATGGCGTTTCTATGCATGTCAGGTCAGGTCTGCGGTTCTGTAAGATGTACACGGCTCTTGGAAGCGTGGTGATTACCTCCCTGTGTCCAGGATACCGCAGATGACACCGGTGGTAACCATCCTTGTTCCTACAATTTGTTTACACCCAATACGAACCAACTTCAATTTCTAAAACATTTCTGGTTAGGTATGCTGTAGTTTTGACAGTATCTTCTGCTCATCCGTCAGGCTATCACCGCTAACCATAGGCGCCTCCATTGTTATACATAGAGTACAATGCCCTTTTGATGATTCGTTAAAAGTTTAGTGGCCAAGGCTAGCATGATTGTGTTTAGATTTGATTTAAAATATTGTATTGTACTTTTATCCTAATGGTAGTAATCTTAAGAAACTTATTGACAAATGAAACTGCGAAAATAGAGTGAAAATGAGAGTTTTTCAAGTAAAAGGTACCATAATAGGCCAAAAACAACACGTCTTCGAAGCAAAACTTTTTTTGAGTTTTCATTCTTTTTTCTACATATTTCGAAAGAACAAGTATTTCTAAGATAAACTGCCAAAGCATACCTCTGTGCGATCTGTGGTTCTCAAATAAGAGCATTTTTCTGAAAAATGATGATGTCCCAAATGTTCATAAATTGTGTATAAAAGCAAGAAATCACACAGTCCGGCACCATCTGATCCGGCACCATCTGGGCTGACATCGATTTTGGCGAACTATAGTGTATGCATTATCAATTGTTTCGTGAATAATGTAATACAAACTAACTGAACATTTAATAAACATTTGATTATAATTACATACAGACAAAGTCCGACACAAATTTACTATTCTCTAGTTTTCAGTAATGGTAGCTCTAAGAAGAGCTGTTTGGGTTTAAAAGGGACTGTTTGAGAGATATTTCATGTGATCTTTCAATTCATGTGGTGATACATGGAGGTGAACACCCGCTGTAATTCTTCAAACCGTGGCATGTGATTCTCCTCTTGTTGTCTGTCGAAGATTCTAACACCAAGTGGTCGCCTTCTGCGCACGTCTGCTCGACACACTCTGTGGGAAACTCCCCCCCCCCCCCCCCCCCCGGCATGGCGTTTCTATGCATGTCAGGTCAGGTCTGCGGTTCTGTAAGATGTACACGGCTCTTGGAAGCGTGGTGATTACCTCCCTGTGTCCAGGATACCGCAGATGACACCGGTGGTAACCATCCTTGTTCCTACAATTTGTTTACACCCAATACGAACCAACTTCAATTTCTAAAACATTTCTGGTTAGGTATGCTGTAGTTTTGACAGTATCTTCTGCTCATCCGTCAGGCTATCACCGCTAACCATAGGCGCCTCCATTGTTATACATAGAGTACAATGCCCTTTTGATGATTCGTTAAAAGTTCAGTGGCCAAGGCTAGCATGATTGTGTTTAGATTTGATTTAAAATATTGTATTGTACTTTTATCCTAATGGTAGTAATCTTAAGAAACTTATTGACAAATGAAACTGCGAAAATAGAGTGAAAATGAGAGTTTTTCAAGTAAAAGGTACCATAATAGGCCAAAAACAACACGTCTTCGAAGGGGGCACACCACTAAATACGTCCCCCATTGAAATACACGCGTTTCGGCCCTTTTTCAATACCGTATTTTTACCCAACGTAACAATGATGGAAGTTTTTATTTCGCATGAATGTATTAGATACCGTTAAACTTCATCTATAAGCACCCATTGACTAATAGTTAATAAGCAGAGAATAGATAAAAAGGTATGAGCGCCCTCTATAGATCTAGAGAAATTATCACGAATTTGTTTAGTGTATTCGATATTCAATAATATAAAGTTGTATTACTCTCTAAATAATTTCATGGACAGACGAATTGCTCAATTGGTAAAGCGCCCGGTAAAGCGTCAACTTCAGTATCACGAGGTTGTGGGATCAATTCTCAACTACACCTTTTGCAATTTCTTTTGAAATCCAAGTAATATAGAAATTAATGCAAACTTGAATGTAAAATGATTACTCAATTATACTAGCTTTATTGTTATTTTTCAAAAACAAGCGCATAATTAATTTGATTGTATAAAGTAATGATCTTAATAGTCCAACCTTTTTATAAGCTAAAACACATTTATACTACAAATTAACCACAGCAAAATGTATTCATTGGCTTATTTTAAATGTTTCACACAGTAATCTTAAACGTTTCCTTCATCATGATTTAAGGGCAAATTATGATGATGCATATTAGATTGGTAGATCAAGTTAAGCAACAAAATGAAAGTAACTATGCAAACCACTATAATCCTGGTCTCACAATGAATGAATAGGTGAATGAATGGATGGCTATTCAATCAATTTATTTCCAATAAGATAGAGGGCCGTCCATTTATACCGACCGACATCAATCATACATGTAGTTATAAAACAGTATCTGACACAGCAGTCTCGTTTAGATCAATTGGTTAAGCCGGCAGTTAGGGCATTTGTGATAGCGGGTTCCAGATGACAATTCCTGGTTCGAATCTCACTTCAAGACTTCTTCTTTTGGAAAGGTCATAATTTTCAAATTCTTGACAGTGTTTTATTTTTATCATGAATGAACAAGGAATCTATCTTTTTTTTGTTGGTTTTTTTATATATATATATTTTTAAATGAAACAAAATTTAATCAAACTGGACACGCAAGCCATGGCCAGTCAATAACGTTTTGACTGTTTGCCTGTTGTCCTCATTGATTCGAAACGCGATATTACACGTTTGTGCCATACCTATTCTTGGAGAAACACAAAGCACAAAACAAATAAAACAAAACTGAGTGGAAATAATAAAAGAAATCACGCGAAGGACTTATTTACGGCACCATCCATCTTTTTAAGTCTGTTTAAGTTTTTCGGAACTATAATACACACGTTTGACGGATTGCCTTTAAATTGCAGTACGCCTAATGAACATGTCATAGTTTGAGCAGCTCACGTGGTATTGAAGGTCATGCATTACATTCATGTAAATGGTAGTATAGTGGCCACGTGTTATTGATTTATAACGGATTAGTTTTAGAATTACGAAACTGTGTCTATATCACTAAAGAAGTCCTCTGCCCCAAATTCGATAGACATGCTACATGCTCGATCAACTGTGAACCATATACATGTACATGTACATGTATGTGTCTCTATAAACTCAATCAGGAATTGTCATCTAGAACCAACAATGGCCAAAACCATAAGTAGCAGAACTGAAAAGCAGTGAATTGTAATCAACGTATTGTCTCATTGTACTCCATCCATGCATGTCTTCACAAAAATACTAAGTCGTTGAGGTTGATTTAAATGTTTGTACTATTTATAAACGATTGTGATAACATTAAAATTAAAATAAAAAATAGTAGAAAGAGAGGGAAAAAAAGGGAAAACCCACATTAAAGACACAGATAGATTCACTATTTATTCATGGTAAAAACAAAGTTAAGAATTTGATATACACCGTAAATATTTATAAACTTTCCAAAAGAAGAAGTCTTGAAGTGAGATTCGAACCAGGAATTGTCATCTGGAACCTGCGATCACAATTGCCCTAACTGCCGGCTTAACCAATTGATCTAAACGAGACTGCTGTGTCAGATACTGTTTTATAACTACATGTATAATTGATGGGTCGGTATAAATGGACGGCCCTCTATCTTATTGGAAATAAATTGATTTAATAGCCATCCATTCATTCACCTATTCATTCATTGTGAGACCAGGATTATAGTGGTTTGCATAGTTACTTTCATTTTGTTGCTTAACTTGATCTACCAACCTAATATGCATCATCATAATTTGCCCTTAAATCATGATGAAGGAAACGTTTGTATTACTGTGTGAAACATTTAAAATAAGCCAATGAATACATTTTGCTGTGGTTAATTTGTAGTATAAATGTGTTTTAGCTTATAAAAAGGTTGGACTATTAAGATCATTACTTTATACAATCAAATTAATTATGCGCTTGTTTTTTGAAAAATAACAATAAAGCTAGTATAATTGAGTAATCATTTTACATTCAAGTTTGCATTAATTTCTATATCACTTGGATTTCAAAAGAAATTGCAAAAGGTGTAGTTGAGAATTGATCCACCAACCTCGTGATACTGAAGTTGACGCTTTACCGGGCGCTTTACCAATTGAGCAATTCGTCTGTCCATGAAATTATTTAGAGAGTAATACAACTTTATATTATTGAATATCGAATACACTAAACAAATTCGTGATAATTTCTCTAGATCTATAGAGGGCGCTCATACCTTTTTATCTATTCTCTGCTTATTAACTATTAGTCAATGGGTGCTTATAGATGAAGTTTAACGGTATGTGTTGAATTTTATTTTAAACTTGATTTTTCTTGACCCATCTAGATGAAATTTTTCGCTACGGGCACCTAAACAGCGCCCTCACCATTTTAAACCGATATTTTCGCTTCCTCACCGGTTCCGGCAACGATATCCTTCCGCAGCCTATGCTCCCGTGCGTATTCGATTCCGACGATTTTTGACCACATTAGCAATGCTGAGGTTCTATTCTATCTTTTTCATAAAAAATAAGCAAGATTTACTTCTATTTGCTTCCCCTGGGACGATGATCAAATTGATATAGGTACTATTTCTCCGAACCATGCACCAAACGCGTAAGGATTTAGTGTAGTGCCCCCATGAATGCGATGCGATCAAGGGGGCACTACACTATTGAATCCTTCCGCGAAGAACTCTTATTTGATATGAACTCTCCGCATCGACCCTAGGCTACATCCCCAAGTCTTCAATATTACCGTACGGCAGCTTTTTTAAGACTGTGTATTTTTAAAAACCCAGTCGCATCTCGGGGATGAAGGTTGGAGAAATCATTTCATACTTGGTCCACACATCCGTTATGATGAACCATCTCATATTATGGTGATAAATCTTTCACCGCGAGTCCCAGTGTTTCTAGATCAAAACACCCTAAATTGGCCAATTTCGACCATTTTAGCCTCTATTCAGAAACGGGTAGTTTTAGTTTAAACCCTCCAACTGCAAAACGATTTTGCACAAGACACTTACACTGCAGTATCATCTTAAGATACCTATAGAGTATATAACATGCGCATTACATTTAGTTTAGCTTCTGTAACTTTTGTTTTATAATGGGATCAAACTTGTGTTTTTCATGAAAAATAGCTCAAATTATGTGTCAAATTAAAAACGGGAATTATTTTACGTCAAGCAACCAATTTTAAAAATTCACATATGAATGCAATCTATACATATTAATCTTCAACATATAAAAAATCACCGTTGGCTTTTTATTCCTACAAGCCGCTGTGTGACGTCAAAGTTACGTGTGTATATCACTCTATATAAAATGTTGGAAAATGAATGACGCATAGTATATCAACCATCTCGGCCATATGAGGGATGAAATGTTGTGTTTACGACGTGCATCTAAATATTAAATATATCCCATCTTGATAACAATCTTCAAATCCAAGATGGCCTCCAAAATGGCCGCCATAATTGCCAAAATACATATAGAATGCTCATATTGAATTCCATACACTAAATTATGCAGTTTCAATGCCTATGATCGAAATGCCTGAAAGGAGACACTAATTTAAGACGTTCTTGAGGATTCTTTACCTTCCATGATGGCCGCCGATCATGCCAAAATGGACATTTAATGGATGGAACAATGATTCTTTATTTGTTATAACTATCTTCTTAAGACTAGGGTTTAACAAAACGTATACGATATCGTTATTATGTATCAAATTAAAAACGGGAATTAGTCAATTAACCAATTTTAATAATCTACAAATCAATGCTGTCTATACATATTAACCTTTAAAATAAACATAATCATTAT
Source organism: Ophiura sarsii (assembly GCA_035610835.1). Classification (NCBI taxonomy): domain Eukaryota; kingdom Metazoa; phylum Echinodermata; class Ophiuroidea; order Amphilepidida; family Ophiuridae; genus Ophiura; species Ophiura sarsii. The sequence goes on along the minus strand of CM069456.1, from coordinate 6,890,599 downwards.
TAGCTTTTTATTCCTACATGTCGTTGTACAGGGTGTCTCAAAAAAAACCGTGCACGTGTTTACCCAACTTATTGACCATGAACTTCTAGAATTTGGTGTAACAATTGTATACATATTGATAGACCAAACACTTAGCTTTAATATGCCGTTTGTTTCATCTAATTTGATTTTGTCAATCCTGAGATATGATCAATTAACTAAATCTACCTAAAATCGAAGTTGTGCCACTTTTACGGGAAGAATGCATTAAAACCCTCGTCCTCTTAAGGGAGGGTGGTCGCCGATTGCGCTAGAACGCAAAGAACAGTGACCTAGGGCGTCTAGGTGATCGCTTTTACATTCACTGCGCTCATTTTGACGAAAACAAATTGAGGCTGCCACCCTACCCGGGGGTAGGGTAAGCCGTCAAAGTCCGATAGTAGGGGGTGGTTGCCACCTTACAATTTTTTTTAAATCGCCATTTTGAAAAATATTTTTATTGGTATGTTCCTGAAATATTTTACCATAGGCCTATGTTAGAAACACCATTTCCATCACTTATAAGCAAAAAACCGGGTGAAATTCCGATATTTAGAACTTTTTTGGCGAAGATTTCTATGATATTTCACTGTCCAGCGAATACGGCGGGATTTTGAGGTCGGTCATGTTTGGTGACGTCATTGTGACGTCATGCGTGAGGTGTTTGTACTTGTTTTAGTATGTATGGATAGAGGGAACCTCTAGCTATAACATGGTACCCAAATAAGCATACTCTGCATTTCGGATTAGATTTTTGTAGGGGGTGGTAACAAACCCTCCTTTACGGAGTAACCCTTTCTATTCATTGCAAACTGTAAAGTGGCACAACGTCGACTTTAGGTAGCTTTAGTTAATTGGTCATATCTCACGATTGATAAAACCAAATCAGATGAAATAAACGGAATATGAAAGCTAACCGTTATGGCTATCAAAATGTATACAATTGTTACACCAAATTTATAAGTTCACGGTCAATAAGCTGGGTAAACATGTGCACGGTTTTTTTTGAGACACCCTGTATATGTAAGTCCTAAAAAATCATGGTACCATACAGACACATGTGACTGAATTGGAATCACTGATTGATATACTTAATTTTCATTTCTCAATTTTTTTGCTAGACATATTTAATTTTTCAATGTATCTATAGCAATGTAGGCCTATATAGGCCTACTTACTGTTGTTCGTATGCCATGCAGAAATTCGTTTTGGGGGTACCGTTCACTATTTGGACATTCAACCAGTTGCTGGTCACATTTTAAATGGTGAATCTGTGCCTTCAATGATCCTTACCATACACACATTTTGTAACTGGTAGCAATGTATTGGCCATTTTGTTTTGTTTGTTTGTTATACACGGTGAGTCCGCACAGACACACGATTGGGTCCTGATTTTAATGCCCGTTTTATTCAGGCGTCAATGTGCATCTTGAACCTACCCTCCTCAAGGTTAGTCAAAGGCCTAGTAAGACGCCTAATCTTTGCCTAGTAATATTTTTGGAGAGGTGAATCTTGAACTAATTTATACATTGGACAGGTGAATCTATGGTTAATCTTCACCTATATTTAAACTTCTCCCACATATTACTATTGAACGAACATGGTGCACTAAGGTGAATCTTCACCCTACAAATTGCAGGATAGACCTAATCTTGACCTAATTTATTCTGAAGAAAGGTGAAAACAGGTGATTGCTTGAGGAGGGTATGTTCAAGCTGCACATTGATCCCTGCATTAATGGCAAGCAGAAACGTTTGACTATTCTGTGGTCATTATAATCACTTGTCATGCTTGAATCACAATATCTCTCCCAATTCATATCATAAACCAATATTTTTTTTCTCCAATGGATAATGGACAGCTTACACTAAAAGCTAAAAGCAATGGATACTATACCGGTATGTCATTAACATGTCACCGAAGACATTTCAAGCATTCCATGGCCACATTCAGCATTTGGTGGTCAACATAGTTATTTCAAGATACCCATGATGATTAGTTATATGGTGCCTAAATATTATACTGTAATAACGATATTATATAATCTTTTTTTTAAAAACCTCGTCTTACAGAAGATAGGTATGACAAATAAAGAAGCTTTGTTTCAGCCATTTAATGTCCATTTTGACATGATCGGCGGCCATTATGGAAGCTAAAGAATCCTATAGAATGTCTCAATGTGTGTCTTCTTTCAGGCATCTCGGGCATAGGCATTGAAACTGCATAATTTAGTGTATGGAATTTAATACACGCGTTCTTTATGTATTTTGGTGATTATGGCGGCCATTTTGGAGGCCATCTTGGATTTGAAGATTGTTATCAAGATGGGATATATTATTTATTTAGATGCACGTCGTAAACACGACATTTCATCCTTCATATGACGGAGATGGTTGATACACTATGCGTCATTCATTTTCCAACATTTCATGTAGAGTGATATACACACGTAACTTTGACGTCACACAGCGACTTGTAGGAATAAAAAGCCAACGGTGATTTTTTATATGTTGAAGACTAATATGTATAGATTGCATTAATATATGAATTTTTGAAATTGGTTACTTGACGTAAAATAATTCCCGTTTTTAATTTGACACATAATTTGAGCTATTTTTCATGAAAAACACAAGTTTGATCCCGTTATAAAACAAAAGTTACAAAAGCTAAACAAAATGTAATGCACATGTTATATACTCTATAGGTATCTTAAGATGATAATGCAGTGTAAGTGTCTTGTGCAAAATCGTTTTGCAGTTGGAGGGTTTAAACTAAAACTACCCGTTTCTGAATATAGGCTAAAATGGTCGAAATTGGCAAATTTAGAGTGTTTTGATCTAGAAACACTGGGACTCGCGGTGAAAGATTTATCACCATAATATGAGATGGTTCATCATAACTGATGTGTGGACCAAGTATGAAATGATTTCTCCAACCTTCATCCCCGAGATGCCACTGGGTTTTAAAAATACACAGTCTTAAGCTGTACAAATATAGCCTGCAAGATAGCGACGTAGGAGGGCGACTGAGAGTTAGTCTAATCGACCCTGAATTGACCCCTATTTCTTTCGCTGATTCTCGGTACCCAGAATCCCTTCTGGATGAGTTGTGTGGAGCCCATTGATGCAAGGACCAAGTAAACTCGACGGCATTGAAGAAAGGTAATCATTTAGTCGTTAAACAAGGTCTTCTAAAAAACTGGGTGGACAAGTGTTTTTAGTGTCAAAAGGATGAAAAGACTTGGAATGGATCTGTTGAATTTTGTGGAAGTCGGCAAGAGGATCACTAGTGTGTTGTTTCTGGAAGGAAATCACCGAGACGTTTTGTGAGCGATATGTGGTGAAGCATAAGTCCATGGGTGAAGTTTATGGAGAGAAAATAATTGAAAGAAAAAATATCATAATTTATAATTTAATTTAAATTCCAATGTTTATTAATTACGAGAAAAACGTAATTTATGACAGATTCAAAACACACTCAAAAATGCAACAAAATAACTTGGATTTCCCGGGGACGCCAGGATAATTATTAATAGTCGATCGTTCTGTAAAAATAATTCACGAACATCACAACACAACAGCCGAATCAAAAAAAGAAAATCGTGATAATTTATATTCATTAAACAAAAAAATAAACAAAAAATATTAATAGATAAAATAATTTAAATTAAAAACGTAATTTATGACAACATTTTGTAAAAATGACATTAAATAAAGTGCTCCTCAGCTGAGTCGAACGACGTAATTTATGACACATTTTGTAAAAATAACATTAAATAAAGTGTTCAATCATACCCCTAAAAAAAGTCTCGTTAATAAAACAAACTATTGATATTGTAATTAATTAATATAATGGAACATCAAAAAGTACCAATGTATTATACAAAAAAAAAAGTGACTCCACGCAGATTTGATCCGGGTTTTCCGCGTGAGAGGCAGTGATTTTAACCACTACACCAACACATTCTCATTACTTTCAATAGTGTTACAATGACTATACATCATTCAGACTCTCACTCAATAAACTAAATCGAAAATTAAATTTTATTTATTTATTTTTTAAAGGCTACATTGTCAATTAGAGCACCATATTATTTACGGTAATAGACACAGTTAATATAAAATATAATAAAAATATTAATTTCGCACTGAATAACTGAATTTGGAGGTATTTTCGGTTTTATAACGACCCAACTGGTCTCTATGGTGGCCAAGTTAACTTGTCCACCAAAAACCTCTAAAATCTCCAGAATTCGTGAGCGTAGAATAACATCGATGGTATCAAAATATCTGAATCTGAATCTGAATGATAATCTCAACGCTTCCTTCAGAAGCCAAACGAGATGATATGGTGTGCGCATATGTTGTTCCTAGTCTTGCGTTTAGTGCTTCGTTGCGTCTGATGAAATCGGCAACGTTGGTCTTGAATGTTTCGGGATTATTGATGTTTACGATGTTTTCAGGAAGTTGATTCCATTGACGGATAG
>CM069456.1:6780492-6885995 GCA_035610835.1 Ophiura sarsii | reverse complement strand
ACAATATGAATTATTTTTCAAATAGTTTTATTTCATTTGAATAAATAAATTCATAAAATAAATCAATTATATCTTGACAAATTTATTTGGAGTTCATAAATTAAATAGCTCATTATTCCTCTGAGCAAACGATAAATGCAAAGACTGTCTCAATCATTGTCATTCTCAAGTTTTGTTTACAACCATAAAAACTCGTTCTTCCAATGTGAATTGGGGTGGGGCACTTGTAGAGCGGCAGCCATGCTTTTGTCTTAGTAAGGGATGGTTTTAATTCTACCCCACATCATTTCTAAATACCTTACCTTCTTTGTATTGCTTTTTAACTGAAATGAACCATTGTTCATATTATCTGCTTACCGACCATCGATTGTCATGAATCAAAGCTTATTCGAAAGCTAAACAAATTCCCCTCGCATTCCATTAAAACTCTAAACAGAAATTCTACGGGAGATTGTTTTTTTCCTCTCGAAACTGTGTAACTTTCTTTTTGTTACATCCTGTACTTTTGTTATTCACCGACTGGTAAAGGGATTCAGCACACTTACAGATTAAAGGGCAGAAGTGTAAGCTACGTAGCTTTTAAATATATCAAATTGTTACCAAACACGTATGAAGGCTGTTAACAGTTCAATGTACAGTCTGCCAGGTTTAAGCTATGCTCTTAACCACAAACTTAAAGCTCATACGTAAAAAAATCAATTATATATATGGAAAGAAATGTCTACTTTTTATTAGCGGCATTGTTCGCGAAGAACGCTAAACCGAAAAGAATGAACCAAAGGCAATTTTTAATTTTCGCACTTGGGTTTTGAACACGCAGTATAGTATGACAGGTATGTGTCAGGGCTCCGTCGACAAATTGAGGCATCTCCACTCCAGTCCTCATCTTACTATCGAAAGGCAGTGGCGTAGCCAGGGGGGGGCAGGGGGGGGGCAGTTGCCCCCCCCTGACAGAACGTTTTTGTGCCCCCGCCCCCACTTGTGCCCCCGCCCCTCTCTTTGGATATAGTGTTTATATGCGGGGTAACCATTGAAAATGACCATTTAAGCTTGGTTTTTAAAAATAAATGACCATTTTTGTTAAAAAACTGCTTAAAACCCTGGGATTGGCCAAAATGTGTAGACTATAGTGCTTTTTTGACTGGGAAACTTGTGTCCGTGCGAAATTTTTTGACCGTGCGAAATTTTTGACTTACCCCCCCACCCCCCCCCCCCCCCCCCCCCCCCCCCCCCCCCCCCCCCCCCACCCCCCCCCCCCACTCTACGTGAAATTCACGAGGTGACTGACTTGGAAACAATGTGGGGCAACCTTTACGAACATTTTAGAAATCTTGCCCCCCCTGAAAAAAACCTAGCTACGCCACTGTAAAGGTGAGTTGTTGCTACCTGTTAATCAATAGTGCTTATTATTACTACACCGAGGCTGCGTGTAGAAGAACCAAATGCTAAACTTAAAAACTTACTTTGTTTGGATTTCGGACACAAAGTTGCAATCCTCTCAAATTAAAGAGGACACATTTCATTAGAAATTTATAATTTAATATTTTTACATAGGACCTATAGATTTGATTAGCACTAACATACATTATTGTATGCTGCATAGGTTTTGTATTGGTAGCACTACACGTAGCCCTACATAGATATTACCCACCTTATGAGGGCAGTATTACTGTGTATTTATGATCACTTGGACTGGCCTCTACATATTATTGTCTAACAAATGAGGGCGGTGTTTATGTGTTGAGGTTTGGATATTCAAAAAGAAAACAAAGTGGGTTGAACTATTTATAGCTTTGAACATTATCCAACACAAGAGGGCAGCATTCCTGTATAATTTTTGGTTATACACTTGGCTAAAGAAATTCAGTACATGCATTAATGTTTTGTTGAGTTATCTATAAACAGAGAATTATTTAATTGATTTTGAATCAAAAACTTATAAACCCATAATATTAAAACTGAACCAAACTGCACAACTATTTTGTTATTTAAATTACACTCACATTTGTTTTTCAATGACATATGTATCTCTAACGAGGACAAATAACTACTAAGGGGTGCAGTCACCATGACAACACAATAAAATACTTTCACTTGAGAATGGGATTTTGTAGGTGATTCCCCATTTTTCACAATACACCACTGTATAGGCCTAGATAGTTAAAAAATAATATAAGATTTTACAAGTTGACCTGAATTTCACAAAACATTCTTTGTCACGCCTAGGAGGACGTATGCACTTCTTATACAGAGGGAATCAATTGTTTTAAGATTTCACGAGAAATTGGTTGGTTTTTAACAACTATTAGACAGCGTGCCTTGGATGAGAGAGACCAGTGTTGAATTATAGCGCCCTCTATATTATATAGGCTGATATATCATATCCCCCTCTCCTCAGGAAGGGTGTGGCGATGTCAAATTATCAGAATTAACAAGTCTTGGACTTGTTAATTCTTATTGTTCTCAACATGTCTGGATGATTCTTCTTTCAATCTGTAGCATTGTTTTTAATCCGTAGCGTGATCAGTTATTGTTTCATCACCAGTTCTTGGTATAACCAACGAGATAGATATAGGTAGAGCGCCCTGTTTTTCTAGAAAATGAAGTCAACAAACCAGAAAATAATTTATGAAACTTATATATCGTTTGACAAAATCAATCACATAAGTAGGTAAATGCATCTTCCACGCACATATTTTGGCCGAGAAGCCCGTATCAAGAATCAAGATTGACCGAAAAAGGGCTGATTTCCAGTTGTTTGAGTACCGTCTGCTCGCAAAATTGTATTTAAGTTGCCGTTCTATTTGCAAATCCACTAAATTCAGTCGACTCATTCATGAACCGTTGCTGCAATTGGTCGCAAAACTAGCTTCAAGCGACTTGCGGCAACAGGCCCTGAAATAATATTACTGATTTCAGAGAATTATTTGCTGTCTTTTATTTAACACTGACCTGACTGATATCTTATGTAGCTTAAACTAAGTAATTTTGATATCCAAAACAAAAGTTGACAACTATTTCTACATTTCTAATAACTGATTGAATTCAATATGTTTGAAAGATTTGGCGTTACATCTGTAATTTTACACGATTTCGAGCGCGAGAGTTAGGATTGCATTGTAAATGGGCTGGCAATGACCCTAGCTACAGTCGGCGCTCTACGTATATCTATCTCGTTGGGTATTACAGATATCGATGTTGATATCTTCAACGCTTTAGTAGTATCCGTTTTGATGATGACATACGTAAATAGGTTATTATCGGTCTACCGGTTATATCGTCAATATCGGGTTATCGGTGATATCTGAAATATATGTCAATCGGTTATTTCGGTTAATCGGTGATATCGGATGATACTCTCAAATAATACTCTCAATGTTACTCTCTTTGCGTTGCTTACTTTGGATATGCTTGCGATTGCGCCGCAGGATCTTTCCACTGGGAGTATGTACGATGTACGATCTTGATATTATCTCCCCCGTTGAAATCAATGGTAAAATACTCCCGATGCGATATCTCAAAAATTGGGCTATTGCACTGACATTTAGCACACAGGTTGATGATTACAATAGCTTGAATCAATGTGCCACTCTGGATTTTTTTATCGTTTCCATGGCAAACGGAAGCCATTATAAAATACCAATAAAACGATGCATCATACATGTTGAACATCATATCTAGCATCATGCTGCCATGTTTTGGAGTCAAACATGCAAACATTTGTGCTTTAGAGCTCATTTTTTAATTTTTTCACTATAGGTTCAGGGGAAGGACCTCTATGGATTTGAATGGGAATCAGCCCATGATGAATGTTTGTAACTTCTCTTAAATAAATTGACATATTTTGCAAGGAGCATGCCAATAAAGATTGGTATATAACTTGTATTCAGCGGCATTCAGAGTGTATAAAACATCTTTAAATGGTCTAAAAACTCAACATAAATAACGGAGTAAGATTCATAAGGCTACCTGATTTTACAAACATATAAGTATAGGCATAGCACACATAACATTCAAATGATTGAGACATGTACAAAATTGGATTCAAATGAAAGATTGCAATGAAAGATTATTTTCCCAAAAAGAATTATGACAATCGGTCAATGCACTCTGGTGGTACGGTGTTTTGAGATATTCGGAAAATGGCCGAAAACCTGCCAAAAACAGTAACAATGCCCACAAATAAATTTATCAGGATTTAGAGCTCAATTTGTTAATAATGTAACATTCAAAACACCATTTACACATATTTCTTTAACAATTGAATATCTATACCATGTTCAATAAAAAATATGGTAAAATTATAATGCATTAAGCTAAAATAAGCTAGTGAAATTGGTCATTTTGACCAGTTTTACTGACCGCAATCAAAAAGTGACACGGTCCAGCTAATTAATATGCGTAATGTTATAAATCCAGATGTGAATGGTGTATTGCAATCAAACTTGGTATTATGGCTAACTGTACGATACCCAATCTTTTAAACTATAATTTAGTTTCATAAGCTCATTAAATATGCAAATTAGCTAATTATCTTTTCAAGTCATTAATATGCAAATGAGCAATGTCCGAGAATTTTTTTCCCATCATATTAGAGTGATCGGTAATAGATATACGAGGGTCGTTCAATAACTAATGAAAGTGATCATGGTATGGGATGCATGAGTGATTCTATTGAGGGATAATGTGATCAATACAAAGTATGAACCTTTGTCTTTCAAACAATACAGTTTTGGATTATAAGTGTGAATATGACGTCATAGCATTGTCTCAAAGTAAGTACACTTGGGACACTGCTAAATCAGTTATTTGGCGGTAAATTTGAATTGTTTGTATGAAACATGTGGTAAGAAGATTGCATAACATGACACCAGAAACAGGTAAATCCCAATTTCTTTCGCGTAAGTACGATAAAAAAGACCATAATTTTAATCCCTGTGTAATTATAAGAGGAAAAAGTAAGGAGAGGCAATTGAATAAAAAGCATACAAATATCAGTATTTCAAATAGCCAATTTCATTGAAAAATGCCCAGTAAGTGAATCACTAATATTGCGGAAAATCAAACAATTTAGGAAAAATCCTAGCAATTAACCAGTTTTGGAGATTCCATATAATAGCTAACTAAATATCTGAACTTATTCGCATAAAACCTGCAGAAAATATGCGCATGCGCAGACGGCAGATCATTCTGAACTGGGCCAAAAATGGCTAAAATCATGAAATTTACCAGAAAAAAACTTACTGTGCCTTCAAATTTTAGTCAGAAATAATGAAAAATGCTTAAATCAATGTGTATAAATATTGTTATAGTCAAAATGAAGATATACATGAATGTATCAATCAAAGATGGCTGCCACAACCTCTATTATTACTGTTATCTTTAGAGCTACTAGATATGTATTGTTAAAGTAATCGTCACATGATTTCAATGGTTTGAGGAAATTTTATGAACAGCTCCTCTTGAAATCCCCACTATTATTGCTTTACATCCCACAACAATTTACTAAATTATAATCCCTCCATTGTTCTTTATCCTTTGTTATTTTCTAAGGTATATTATTGCGGATTTTGCTAAATAAAAGCGTATTTGAGATGGTACCTTCTTGGTTTGTATTAAGGAATTCAGATCTAAAAAAGTGTTTAACAGAGATAAGTGTGTGTTCTAACTATGTGCCAAGTGTTATCTGTGTTTATGCTTGCATTGCCGAGATATACGCAAATGTATCAATCAACCCATATTCAACATATTACATATCCAGCCAAATAATTGACAGATTTCAGTCAGTGTCTGAAACCTATTGTGTTTATGTTAATGACGTTACATAACCAAAGGTATCTAACAATCCAAAAGTGTATTGATTGAAAGACAAAGGTTCATACTTTGTATTGATCACATTATCTCTCAATAGAATCACTCATGCATCCCATACCATGATCACTTTCATTATTTATTGAACGACCCTCGTATAACATGTATACCCAATTTGATGGATTTAGAAATTAAACAAGCTTTTCCATTTCTTAAATACCCATATTTAAATTCTCAGTCTTTTCCTCACATTGGGCATTCAAAGGATGCAAAATCTGAGCATATCACTAAATGGATTGAAGTGTTTAGTGCAATATCTCAGGTTAGGTTTATTTAAATTGGCCCAATATATTCAAGTTCAGAGCAAATTTCGAAAATTGGTAAAAACCGTCATAACTAAAAAACCGGATGATAAGTATTTATACCTGGATCAAGGTTATAGTCCATGGTCATGACTACCATGCCTTACAGGGAGTGCCCAATGTGAGGACGATTCATTTTATATGGGGGTGTTTTTCAAAGTGGAGCTGCACACATTATATGAAAAGATTGTTTTGCATAAGGGCTTACAGACAACTCCTACATCGTCAGCCTGCTTCGATAATTGCCTAACTCACTTTTCAGCAAAATTGAGTATTTTGAATAAATCATGACTTCATTACATTATGCACATGCTGTTATAATACCTAAGTCATTGACCAATCAAAAGTGTTGATAAATGAAGAGCTTTGTTGCAAAAGGGCCACCAGACAACTCCAACATGTTACTCATTTTGCATTATTGAATTTGCATTGACAAATCCATGGAATTAATCAAATTATTGTATGGCTGTGTTCATCTGTTTCTAATAACTTGGATTAGTGCATCCATGCACGCCAATCCTCAATTGGCGTGCATGGATGCACTAATCCAAGTCACATCAACAATACAAGCCTAACATCAACAATACAAGCGTCATTCCACATAATGAATATCCATCCATCAATAATGCAAAATGAGTAACAGGTACACAGGTAACAGGTTTCGTACTTTTGTTGTTTTCTAAGAACTAGAAAAAATGAGTTAGGCAATTATCGAAGCAGGCTGACGACATGTTACTCATCTTGCATGATTAATTTATCCAAATATTCCATGGCTGCATCCATGCACGCCAATTGAAGCAACAATACAAACCACATTCCACATCGTGAATAGCCATCCATTCAATAATGCAAAATGAGTAACAGGTAGAATGTAGGCCTTTATGCAACACAGCTCTTCATATGTTGTTGTTCACTGGTGTAATGCTGCCAGTGGCAAACTCTGTGTGTGTGCATTGTGCTATGCCTAATAGGCCTAAACCAGAGAACCATAACAAGTTGTATGTTTTATAGCTCCCATATTGCTTATTATTCAATGATAGCATTATCCATGTTGTCTTCTTACTCAAAATCCTCAGGGCAGCCGTAAATTGTATTCATTACCGTTTCTATGACTTGAATTAGTGCATCCATGCACGCCAATTGAATCAACAACAATGCAAGCCACATTCCACATCTTGAATAGCCATCCATTCTAATTGATAGGGTCATTTGTTTTGAACTCACCACCCTTCCCGTTGCATGTCCAGATTTGTGTATTTTACACCATCTGAGATTCGAATTTGTATATCGCAATAACTCATTGTTCTATACCCCATAAAAAGTATATATTTTCTGAAGGGAAATCGCACAAGGAATCCAAATATGATATTAAAATTTGGATATGACCCCTAATATTAACATGTTGTGATTAAGAATTCTCAAAACATATCGATGTTTTTCATATTTTGATTAAAGCTCAATGATATTTTTATACCTATCCCAATCATACTTTTACTGTTCATATTATTATTAGTTCCTCATGCCCTTAATACCCATCAGAACATAATTGTTGTCAAGGGTAACTTGTTAAAATATACTATATCGGGAAGTGAATGAGCTCAACCGTTTAAATTTCATATTTATAAAAGTTTTACAAATATATTTGTTTGGGTATGCATCCCAGTCCTGATTTAAACGCAATTTATAAATTTCCCTATCCAAAAATGTATGATTTTGCTATCATCGGTTGAATACTTCTTTTGTTATAGTTATGTATATAGGCCTATATATAAAACCGATTCATTAGGGCGAGTTCACTGTGTAGCGAATAGGGAGAAAGCCAAGGACAATGCGATTGATTCATGATTGCAATTGTTACATAATAGTTGATACGTTTGTTGAAACAGAAACTTATAGAAGAAAAAACAATCTATAAAATGAGAGCAAAATCATGTTTGTACCATACAGGGACGAGGAGTTATTGTAAATTGAACGTATAAATTGGGAACATTTTCTATATTCCCAAACAGATTGTACATAGCGCCACCGCCACCGTCACCACCGCCGCGCCACCGCCACCACCCCCTGACTTTCGAAATATAATCAATCATATCTCAGGCAAACAGTAATGGAAATACCTCACCCACATTGCTGTTGTTATGCACGGTCATTGAAATCGCCATAACTTTAAAAGTATCCATTCGATTTATTTTAATGAGGTATCCAACTGCGGAGAAGAAATGTGCTCAATTAATGTATATCTCAGATTTTTGGTACCGATTATATATTTTGAATTAGCCAACTTCAAAGCACCTGGTCAGGTGTAGAAAAACTTATTTTATGGGAATCTGTGCACTCAAAATGTATTATCCATTTAAAGTGATTGAACTGGTATGCTAAAACTATAATAGGCAATTAAGAACATATCGCCCTCTTTTGACAGACTTAAGAAATTCCCCATTCAATTATACAGGGCTTTTAGTCAAACTTTGGGATGGAATTTACTCATTTGAGGGGTCACCTACGACTGTGGGAAAAGTTGAATTTGTCTTTAGGTATGTATTTGCCATCTGTTGGAAATAATGTCATGTTCCCCCGCGATGGGGAGAACAAAAAGCACTTTTTTGATTCACGTGCATAGCCTATTTCACATCGAACATTTGTTCCCGAAAAGATGTAGTGTCTCATTTGATTCACATGCAGGCGCGGTATTGCGTATAATAGGTATGGGGAACGAGGTTTCTTCCTACAGATTTACATGGAAGAAAAGAGGTGGTACGGTACTGGATTAGAGAAATGGGATGTTATCATGCGCCAAATAGATGAAAATAGCATTTTTACATTTAAAGTGCTATATGATGAATATCTGCCAAAACATAATCCGACGTCACAAATACAACTTTAGACAACTGGAATGGTTCCTTCTTGAAGGTATTTCAATAAACCAGGCCCGTCAGATGGGGGGGGGGGGGGGGGGGGGGGGGGGGGCGACGGTTGCGATCGCCCCCCTTTGAAATTCTTTTTGTTTCTTCTTTTTTTAACGTAAAAATTGCGTTTTTCTTAGTTTCAAATATCAATGATAAATGTTGGGGCAACCTTCCGGTAAAAAATCGTGAAAACGGTGAAAACGCCCTTTATGCTTATGCGCGACAGTGCACATGTAGCTAGTACTCATCGAATCCCTCTCTTCCCTGCCAACTGGCCCAATCAATATTCCGTATTCATAAACTATTACTAGTTGCGAACCAATCAGAAAACAGGAAAGAATATGCATTCCACTTCACGTACATGCCATACATGCGCTCACCACACGCCATGTAGTACGAGTTCACCGATTTGTCTACGGATGATTATAACACTTGTTCACGTGTTTTTATTTGGTATTTGTTTAAGGGATTAAAAGTATGACAACAATTGCATTTTTTGTTTGTTTTTGTCGTGGAAGAATTAGGTAAATACATGCTTATTTTCCTCGACAAATTAGAAAAATAAATGCATTTGCGCGAATGTTGATTTGCTCACAAAAGCACTCCGCTTACGGGTTGGTGCCATTATGTAACGGGGGTTATATAACGAATTAAAATATTCTTGTCATTTGATTTGTGGATACTACATCAGATAAACACAAATATTTTAATATATTTCATGCATGACGTCATACACGACTTTATTTTTTGTCTTTAGAAAAGTACTATTGACCGGTCGGTCAACTCACATTCTTCCCCTTAAAAGTAGAAAGGAAATCGGCAAAATTATAGAAGTTAAGCTTATCTTAAGTTTCCAAATGTAGGCCTAATCAATTATGATGATATTGACGATGTTAATGACCTCATATTTTTTTAATTTAATTAATTGATATTTTACTATAACATTTTCAACTTTCGGCTAATGTATTACACAAATATTAACTGTTCATGAGGGAAATGATGCAAAATAGCTCACCGTGTGACTGGAGACCGTGGGTCTACGATTTTAGTAGTAAAACGAAACTCGAAAAAAATAACTCGAAACTCGAAAGTAGTAACTCGGAAATAGTAGGGGAATATGGGGCAACTGGTCCCAAATTAAGGTTTTAGTAATGGTATGGGTATACTGCTTTCTTTTGAACAGTACGAACTATTTTGCAACTCTTCATATTCCGTATTATACCCTTACCTTCTACATGCCAAAACTTTTGCAACTTTATGGTATTTTTGTTGCTAACTTGAGACATTGGTGGTTTGGATTTGCGGTCAATCTTATAATATGTAAAGAATGCTACAAATTAAATCATTATCAGTGGTATTAATTTGGTAGAGTTATTAGTATATGAATTTGCAAATAACAAAGTATACCAATTCTTGAACTGCTTTAACTAAAGACCCTCGTCTACTTGTAGAATGCGAACGCCGTAATAATTGTAAATTCAAAGATGCTCGCTGGCTACAGAAAAATGTGTAAATGCATTTGCCTTTTTTTGTAGAAGGGTTTGGAGTTATTGATTATTATGACAAATGGTGGTATGTTTTGAGACATTTTGGGCTTTTAGCGTATGATTTATTATGTCACAGGCGTGCTGAATATTTTTTCATCTCGACAAAGTGCTGAGTCATTGTTGGGCAATTGGTCCAAAGGGGTATGGGGCAACTGGTCCACCTGTAAAAACGTTATCAAATTAATTTGTAAAATTCTTTTTGAAAATTAGCTGTTTGTGTCAAGGAAACATGACTCGGTATAGATGTGAATAGAATATGAAACAATTCACATTCTTACTGGTTCGTAGTCATTTTGGGGCATTATGCGCTTAATACCACAATTTCTGCTAATGAATGATTACAAGATGACATGAAATTGCTTTAGAAGGGTTTAAAACCTAGGTATTATGAATTATATCTTTATTATATTTTGAATGGTGTCTGTAAAGATATTTGCACTGACAAAATACCATGATGTATGCATTTTATTCTCTGCTTTTTGTGCATATTACCATTGGGTCATCATTGTCATATTGACTTATCTCCCCTGTGACATGAAAAGCTTGCTAATTATCAAGAAAGTTTATGATAAGTACTGAATGATGATTATATGAAGTAATTAAAATCATTAAAGATAGGGATATATAGACAAATGTATGGGGTATCTGAACATCACACCCCTGTATAACTATTTATCTAGGTTCATACCGTGTTATCTAAAAAATGTTCAGTCGAAAACTTCGCTTGCTTTATACACCATTAGTATTACTGCTATTTGCACGTTAACCACGACAACTGTATAAAACATGGGTTTCATGAGACATGTATCGTTTTTACACGTTAAATAATATGTAAATGTGTTTGTAAAGAAAATACTGCCTGATTTCCGTGTTGTCATTCACTGATTTCTGTGTATTCTAACCGTTGGAACATTATTGGAGCAGTTGCCCCAATGATGGGGGAACTGGTCCACGCCAAGTAAAATGTTCAGTTAGTGGTAATTGACTTTTTTTTTAAATATTAAAATATTTTTTAACATTGATTATATGTTATATGTAAACAGTTTCATGGGTGATATTTTCATAGCAATTCGATAAATATTTACACGCGCTTCAATCTGTTATATCATGAAATATGCTTAACTGGACCAGTTGCCCTATCCTCCCCTAACTCGAAACTAAAAGAAAGTAACTCGAAACTCGAAACTAGTAACTCGAAACTCGAATAAGCCCTAACATGACATGTTTCACGGAATTCATGTTAATGAGCTTCCTTTTCCTCTACCTGTAGGCCTAATTGTATATAATAGGATAGGATTATATTGTTCCAAATCATATAGGATCATTTAGGCCTATAGAAGAAGTATATTCGTGAACACGATCTTGAGCGGTCTAGTTATTAAATAGCGATAGTGGATTTCCAATAAATCGTCTTTACTTACAAGACTGCGCAGGACTAGCACAATCGTTCTAGAAGGTAAGTTGTGATGTTTCTTGGAGTATGGGGTAATTTTTGGTGTCCCAAGTATGGACATTCTTAGAAGTATGCTATAAAACATAATATTGCACTCGTGTCCACTGGATGAATGAATGAAAGTTAGGAAACTATAAACAGTTTAGGGAAATAACAAAATAACACGAAGACAACCATGAAATATACATGGTCTCGAACCCGGGTCCTCTCGCTTCTGTGGCCGGAGTTTACCCACTAGACCACACGGATACTGTGTTCATGTGAACACCAGAATACGAGACCTAATAATTTATTAGCAGTCAGTAGTGTCAGTTGTCAACGTTGAGTGAGTCTATTATGGTCTATTGTAGACGACAAAATGTCAGCCTGTCAGGGGTGCTATAACAAATTGGCTAAAGTCGTGTTTGCCGGGACGCTACTCGAAAATGCTATTTTCTGAAATATGTATTTTTCTTTACAGAAAAAACGACGGTTTATTTGCCGTGACATTTGTTTTTTTAACTGGCTGCGCGGATGCGACGCCGATTTCACATTTAAAATACGATTTAGAAAGTGAGCTCGATTTTGCTCAAATTATCAACAGTTCACCACTAGTTCAATATTTAGTGAACACGATAGACGCTTCATTGAGTAGGCATGGCCGAGTGGTAAGGACTATGGACTAACAATCTATTGAATTCTCCCCGCCCCGGTTCGAGTCCTGCAAAACTTTGTTAAATAGCGATTTAGTCTCTGTGTGTTGAAAAATTGTGCATATTTTTACTCCTCACATTTAATCCATGGATCTAAATGTCTACCTTCAGAGTATCTTACTGCACTGCATTCTTTCACGATGTTTCCCATATGATATTTTTCCTTTGGGAGCGTATTAATCATGTTAAACATATTTTGATCGAGTTTATTAGCTTATGAACATTGGTAAAATTTCGATGTTACAATTGCAAATGCATCTTTATCGACTCAAAACAATCATGTTTATTTTATTAAAACATAAATTACATCCTGACTAAATATGAATTTCCCTCAAGTGAACATAAGTTGATCAAAATTGGTGCACGCAATCCTGGCCCAGGCCAACCAAAAAGACGTATTTTTCACCTGTTATTTTTAACCTAATATTTATTTTTTAATCAATTAATTAATTAATTAATTAATTAAATATTTATTTATTTATTTATTTATAAGATTTTATTCGGAGCGCAGAATGAGAATTAACCAATATTTGTAACTTTTCTAAAACAAAAATTAATAGGTCTCTTGGCATGATTCGCATTCAAACCATAAAATTATAGGTACATGAGTCGGGTTTATTGACTTCTTGTTCGATGTATTCCCAACTGCTCCCAACCGTGTTTTACTATCACGCTACACGCTTTGGATTCATTCAACAATATCAATAGCATCCCAGAAGAACTATCTGTTCCACAAGATGTGTTACGTAATAACTTCACTGGCAAACTGCAAATTGAATAGAGAGTATCCGAGATTAGAATTCGGACTTACACATGCGTCCCCGTAACAAAGGGTTCTTGGTTGCACCCGCAGTATTCGCTGTTCAGATCAATTCAATGCACGACCTTCAATACAAGTATTACTGTTCAAAGAATGACCTATTATACGGTGTATATTTGGCGGGTTATTTTATTTTGAATCGAGTATCTATCAACATGTGTAATTTACACTGTGAGAATAACCAAGCTCGATTTATCGCGCCGGTGGAAAACGCATGTCACCCCTTCTCCCACATCCCTCTCAAGTTAGTTGTTGTGACTCGGTGGATTCTCAAAAGTTGCCAGCCTGATAAAGTCACTTTTATTTTGCCCCACCCCACCCCACCCCACCTGGAATAAAATAAATCATACATGTATAACGATTTGTTCTGATTTTCTTTTGGAAAGGCTGGTTCCCAAAAAATATATCCTTAAAAATAACGAATAGAAACAAATATTATTTATGAAAAAGAAAAGAAACACTGGTTAAGACGAAAATGACCTGCCAGAATTTCGACCTTGCCCCTCGATTCTCCATTTTGTACGTCTGCTGTTTTACCAACTGAGCTAACCGTGAGAAGACACTCGTAGTCAATGGATAGGTCCCGGGATATGTTCTTGATCTGAAAATGATAACGCACTATAATACTGCGAACATTACTTACGTCATTTTCAGCGCTGCCGACATTAATTTGTTAGAAACAGCCGGCTATAATCGCGAGAGGGCGCCATCTCTGAATTTTTGATTATCAGAAATTCAGAGTAGGGGAAAAGGTGGCTTGATATTGAATATCTACGGTATGTTTGTGCAATACCGTATATTATTATATCATAACATCGCAATATTTTGCATGCAATATCGCAATATCGCTTTAGGGAAGACGTCAAACTCGACCGCCCGTTGACCGCCAGTTACGGTCGGTTCCGCCCGGTTCTTTCAAATCAAATGTTTTACTGGTATATGAATGTTCGCGCATGCAACACTGAACAACCGCCGGTTGACTTAATGCTGTAACCGGACCAATTTACACTATCAATCTGTTACTTTGCGGTCATAATAGCTCTCTCTATAATCGTTCTATAAAAAAACCCATTCATAGACTTTCGGTATTGATTTTAAAAAGTTAATTGAGCTATAAACAGATTGAAAAAGCCGACCCCAGCGAAAATCAATAGCTGTATTGTACTGGTTGTCAACTGAGACTTGAGAGCCCATTAATTCAAGATGTTATTGCTCACGCGTGTGACGAGGCACTATCAACTGGTCGTGTTCACCAGAGTGTAACTATTTGACCTCATTATGTGTGTATAATATAACAGACGACATGTTTTGTGAGAATCGGGCGGAACCGGCCGTAACCGGCGGTTGCCTGGCGGTCGAGTTTTGACGTGATCCCTTAATTATCAGAGATTCTATTTTATCAAATGTTGTTTTATTTATCGAATGTCAGCAGGTAGTATAACGTTTGTTGTGTTGTGTGAATGAATAACTATTAGTGCAGTATTGGTATCAAAAAAAGTGGGAACAAATGGATTTTCTTTTTTGGCACTTTGGCAAGTTAGTGTCTTTACATCATCATCAAGCGATTTGGGCATTTTTACTCACAATTATTTTTGTTAGATTTGTTCAAAAAAATTGGGTCCAAAAAGTGATTTTTTTTGGTGATTTTCTCAAAAAATCAACATTTTTGGTCAAAATTGATGCCAAATTTGGATTTTCTAATCCATTTCCTTTCCAAAAGTGTATACTTGTATAATACATTTGTATCATAGTTCAATAATTACAGCACTCACAAAAAGAATTCCTTAAGTCCACCCTTAATGCATGTAAGATTATAACCGGGAATTTTCTTTTCATCATATTTGTAGCATTCGTCATGTGCATAAATAGCATGACGCGTATTATTCTCATGGCATGTTGTTTGTCCATCGGTCTACTAGAAATTTGCGATGCCAACCGACAAATCATTCTCAACGAGGACGATATTTACGGATCGTGCACGGACACTTGCGAAGATATTGGAGACAGATTTGACGAGAGGGGCTGCACTAGGATCAGCGGATGTCGACTCAATTCAGAAGGATGGAATAGGGGCTTCGTAAGATGCGATTACTGTAGCTGTAATTGCGAAGAAGATCTAGATAGTAGAGATATAACGGTTGAAAACAGTCCGAAGAACTTTGAAGAAGAGGATCTCTATGGTACCTGTACCAGAACCTGTACTGAGAATACGGGTTTATTACGTACTGACTACAAGGGCTGTCAAGAAGTGAGAAATTGCAGACTTGGGTCTGAAGGCTCCCTCAAGGGGTTCGTAAGATGCGATCACTGCATCTGTGATTGCATTAACCGACGATATGCCGCATCATACGAATTGACGAATATCCAGTATGACTTGAATGGTATCGTAGTGGATGACGGTAAACCTACTGCATTAGGAAAAACCATCTTAGTGGTGAGTTTGTTACCCATAAAGATGCATGGGGCCAAAAATAGAGGTTTCAAATTTTTATTCCAAATATCTGTATTTTTGTATTTTATTTTAAATCATGGGCGCACTGTTAGGGTGGGTGCCACCACAACCAATCAATTATCATTAAAGGCATAATATATCGTTCTCATGGAAGGTCCTCTATCTTTGATTTGTCCTCTTTGATTTTAATGGTCGTCGTACATATAAGTCGTGGTCGCTCAACACTCACTCGTGGTCGCGCAACATATCCGATACGGCTTTCCGTAGCACTATGTTAACGCCGTTTACAGCGATTCCGGCTGCGATCGCAACAGTACTGTACACCAATAAATATAATTATAGTATGGAATGCTTTATGATTGTTGACCAATATTGGAAGCATATTTCCTTGGAACAAATCCGATCCGATTGTTGGATGCTTTCAACAGGAATATATAAGACCCTAAACCAATTCCAAAAGTTCCTTGTCTCGCACTGGTATGCACAAACATAACACAATCACTTCTGGTGAAATGAACATATAAATATATGAATAAATCTTTTCTCTTTCAGAACGAAGACCCAGATAGAGAGCAGATGGCCACCACCACTGTGCAAATTACACATTCAGTTACCGAAACAATGGAAACGTCCGAATCACTTGAAGTGGGGGTTTCAGTGTCCGTCAGTGCAGGTATCACAGTCGAAGGTCTTGCTGAGTTCGGCACGGAGATCACCACCTCGGTGACATCAGGCTGGACGTATACGGCCGGCTCTAGCAAAATGAGTGAAAGAACCTATTCGGCGACTCCAACGATCGTGGTTCCCCCTTCGTCAACAGTCACAGCAATTATCTCTGGTAGTGTGGCGAAGATTGATATCCCTTACACGGCCGATCTGGTGAAAACTTTCGAAGGCGGAACAAAGTCATCGGCAACACCAACTCGGGGGATATTTCGTAACGTCGAGACCGGTCGATTTACGATCACGTACAAGAAACCAGTAGGTAAGTCGATAGCCGGCTACATTTTTGGAAAGGAAATGGATCAGAGAATCCAAATTTGGCGTCAATTTGACCAAAAAAGTAGATCTTTTGAGAAAATCACAAAATTCACTTTTTTGACCCAATTTTTTTTGAACAAAGCTAACAAAAATAATTTTGAGTAAAAAATGACCAAATCACTTGATGATGATAAAAAGACTTATGAAGGGACAATTTTTTTTTAAAAAGCTAATCTAATACTTTTGCAAATTTTGACCAAAAAGTGCCAAAAAACCCTTTTTTACCCTTTTTTGTCAAAATTTCAAAAAATATTGGATAAGGTTTTTTTTTTAAAATCGTCCCTTCATTAGTGTCTTAACATCATCATCAAGTAATTTGGGCATTTTTAACTCAAAATTATGTTTGTTAGCTTTGTTCCAAAAAATTGGGTCAAAAAAGTGATTTTTTTTTTGTGTGATTTTCTCAAAAAATCTACATTTTGGGTCAAAATTGATGCCAAATTTGGATTCTCTGATCCATTTCCTTTCCAAAAAAGTATACTTTTATATACATTTGAGTCATAGTTCAATAATTACAGCACTAACAAACCCCCTTAAGTCCCCCCTTAAGCTGGCAAAATATTACCCAAATAGTTTAGCTTACCCCTAGACTTACTCCAGCTTAAATAAATGGGAGTGGTGGGTGGGTTTTATTTAACCTCCGAGCAAGATCCGATGCGGATGCAGTCGAATGACAGAATGAACCACAACGGACAGCAATAACACGAGACAAAACAATCGCGGGAAAACCGAGTCACGATATGATTTGCGCGGGAGAAGCAGCCAGGGGCAACGGGCACGGTTCAAATTCCTGCCAACAACTTGGTTTTCCTTGCATGCGCGGCGGAAAACTTTATTAAATTGCAATCTTCGTATTTTTGAATCAGAATATGCACAAAGTCCGTTCATAATTTTGAGACCAACCAAGCCTGACCAGCGCTTATTGGGAAATTATAATCAGCCAATATAAGTTTATTTATCGAGTAAACCAGCGTACATTAATTTGAAAGGACTTGTTCGAATCCTTTATAAGACTGGAATAGATTACTGTTTAGCGCATTAGTTTATGAATGAGAGTTGACAATTACAATGTGAAATATAGATATATCCCACAATTATCACATCTGGCAATAACTTCGGGTTTGTCTATTATAATAGAGCGTGTTTCTACTGGGGAACTTAACGTTAATTACCGCTAAGTTGCCCAGTAGAAACAGTCAGATTACGGTAATTAACGGTAAGATTTGTAACCGCAAAAACCTTCCCAAACCAGGTTTGTTACCGGTAATTAACGGAAAGTTTCCCACTGTAGAAACAGCCACCCGTTACCCGGACGTATACACGTAAACGTTGGATTACGCATTGTGAGGCAGTCTTTTTCAGGTGGGGCGGCATTGTTTGGTATGACAAAAGGTAAAATGTCGTGGCCCATCGACTAGGATCGATACACTTAGCGGTCACTTTTCGCGAGTAGAAACAGGGGGATTAAAAACTTAGCATTAAAACTTAGCGTTAAAACTTAGCGTTAACTTTGCAGTCCCCCAGTAGAAACACGCTAAACGCCAAGTTAATGGTAATAACCGTTACATTTTTAATCCCCCACCGTTTCTACTCGTGAACAGTTACCGCTAAGTTTATAAGCGTCCTAATCGATGGGCCACGACATTTGACATTTTGTTATACCAAAAAATGCCGCCCCAGTTGAAAAAGACTACCGTCGTAATTTCTTGTCTTTAATATTGCGTGTTAACAACACAAACACCATAAACGAACATGTACGTGTATATTTCCGGGGGTCACAAGAACTTAGCGTTAAGATTTAACGGATGGCTGTTTCTACTGGGCAAGTTAGCGTTAATTACCGTTAACAAACCTGGTATACATGTGTAGGTTGTTGCCGATAGAAAGTTAACGGTAATTAGCGTTATTTGGCTGTTTCTACTGGGCAACTTACGGTAATTACCGTTAAGTTGCCCAGTAGAAACACGTGAATGTCAGTGCGCCGTGGTACGGAGAGTCACGTAAAGCCGTTGGTCCCAGAGACAATTATAATCGTCTCAAGTTGGTCCCGTGCATTCAGACGCTTCACCCTGAACACGTTAAAATAGTTGCAGACCTCATCGTCCCTTAAAAGCTTTTAGTTGGTTGGGCGCTATACAGGTGTCAATGGTGCGTACTGAAGCAAAGGCCAATCACAACATGGATTTTATTCTTATGCAATGGGTGTGGTTTTGGATGTCAACAGGTAATGTCATTAGGGTTTTTGGCTGATATTCAGCCGATACGCACCATAGTACGCACTATAGTATGACATGTATGAGACATTAATTGTATAATATAGAAATAATTTGTTTTTGTTTTTGTTTTGTTTTTCTGTTACCATAATCAACAAACTGTGTTACTGCACCCGTAGTAATGGGGATTTGCCCAACAGGCTGGGAAGCATTTAATAGTACATGCTACATTCACGACGATTCGGCTGAATTCACATTTGATGAGGCAAAGAATGACTGTTTCAACAGAGGCGCTAGTCTCGCAACCATACATAGTAGTGACGAACACTCCTTTCTGTCTGGTAAGTGATGCAACCATTCATAGTAGTGACGAGCAATCCTTTCTGTCTGGTAAGTGATGCAACCATACATAGTAGTCACGAACACTCCTTTCTGTCTGGTAAGTGATGCAACCATACATAGTAGTGACGAACAATCCTTTCTGTCTGGTAAGTGATGCAACCATACATAGTAGTGACGAACACTCCTTTCTGTCTGGTAAGTTATGCAACCATTCATAGTAGTGACGAACAATCCTTTCTGTCTGGTAAGTGATGCAACCATACATAGTAGTGACGAGCAATCCTTTCTGTCTGGTAAGTGATGCAACCATACATAGTACTGACGAACAATCCTTTCTGTCTGGTAAGTGATGCAACCATACATAGTAGTCACGAACAATCCTTTCTGTCTGGTAAGTGATGCAACCATACATAGTAGTGACGAACAATTCTTTCTGTCTGGTAAGTGATGCAACCATACATAGTACTGACGAACAATCCTTTCTGTCTGGTAAGTGACGCAACCATACATAGTAGTGACGAACAATCCTTTCTGTCTGGTAAGTGATGCAACCATATATAGTATTCACGAACAATCCTTTCTGTCTGGTAAGTGATGCAACCATACATAGTAGTGACGAACAATCATTTCTGTCTGGTAAGTGATGCAACCATACATAGTAGTGACGAGCAATCCTTTCTGTCTGGTAAGTGATGCAACCATACATAGTACTGACGAACAATCCTTTCTGTCTGGTAAGTGACGCAACCATACATAGTAGTCACGAACACTCCTTTCTGTCTGGTAAGTGATGCAACCATACATAGTAGTGACGAACAATCCTTTCTGTCTGGTAAGTGACGCAACCATACATAGTAGTAACGAACAATCCTTTCTGTCTGGTAAGTGACGCAACCATACATAGTAGTCACGAACACTCCTTTCTGTCTGGTAAGTTATGCAACCATACATAGTAGTCACGAACAATCCTTTCTGTCTGGTAAGTGATGCAACCATACATAGCAGTGACGAACAATTATTTATATCTGGTAAGTGATGCAACCATACATAGTAGTGACGAACAATCCTTTCTGTCTGGTAAGTGATGCAACCATACATAGTACTGACGAACAATCCTTTCTGTCTGGTAAGTGATGCAACCATACATAGTACTGACGAACAATCCTTTCTGTCTGGTAAGTGACGCAACCATACATAGTAGTAACGAACAATCCTTTCTGTCTGGTAAGTGACGCAACCATACATAATATTGACGAACAATCCTTTCTGTCTGGTAAGTGATGCAACCATACATAGTAGTGACGAACAATCCTTTCTGTCTGGTAAGTGATGCAACCATACATAGTAGTGACGAACACTCCTTTCTGTCTGGTAAGTTATGCAACCATTCATAGTAGTGACGAACAATCCTTTCTGTCTGGTAAGTGATGCAACCATACATAGTAGTGACGAGCAATCCTTTCTGTCTGGTAAGTGATGCAACCATACATAGTACTGACGAACAATCCTTTCTGTCTGGTAAGTGATGCAACCATACATAGTAGTCACGAACAATCCTTTCTGTCTGGTAAGTGATGCAACCATACATAGTAGTGACGAACAATTCTTTCTGTCTGGTAAGTGATGCAACCATACATAGTACTGACGAACAATCCTTTCTGTCTGGTAAGTGACGCAACCATACATAGTAGTGACGAACAATCCTTTCTGTCTGGTAAGTGATGCAACCATATATAGTATTCACGAACAATCCTTTCTGTCTGGTAAGTGATGCAACCATACATAGTAGTGACGAACAATCATTTCTGTCTGGTAAGTGATGCAACCATACATAGTAGTGACGAGCAATCCTTTCTGTCTGGTAAGTGATGCAACCATACATAGTACTGACGAACAATCCTTTCTGTCTGGTAAGTGACGCAACCATACATAGTAGTCACGAACACTCCTTTCTGTCTGGTAAGTGATGCAACCATACATAGTAGTGACGAACAATCCTTTCTGTCTGGTAAGTGACGCAACCATACATAGTAGTAACGAACAATCCTTTCTGTCTGGTAAGTGACGCAACCATACATAGTAGTCACGAACACTCCTTTCTGTCTGGTAAGTTATGCAACCATACATAGTAGTCA
Organism: Ophiura sarsii; assembly: GCA_035610835.1. Lineage (NCBI taxonomy): Eukaryota > Metazoa > Echinodermata > Ophiuroidea > Amphilepidida > Ophiuridae > Ophiura > Ophiura sarsii. The sequence continues at coordinate 6,864,221 of CM069456.1, read as the reverse complement.
CGAACAATCCTTTCTGTCTGGTAAGTGATGCAACCATACATAGCAGTGACGAACAATTATTTATATCTGGTAAGTGATGCAACCATACATAGTAGTGACGAACAATCCTTTCTGTCTGGTAAGTGATGCAACCATACATAGTACTGACGAACAATCCTTTCTGTCTGGTAAGTGATGCAACCATACATAGTACTGACGAACAATCCTTTCTGTCTGGTAAGTGACGCAACCATACATAGTAGTAACGAACAATCCTTTCTGTCTGGTAAGTGACGCAACCATACATAATATTGACGAACAATCCTTTCTGTCTGGTAAGTGATGCAACCATACATAGTAGTGACGAACAATCCTTTCTGTCTGGTAAGTGATGCAACCATACATAGTAGTCACGAACAATCCTTTCTGTCTGGTAAGTGACGCAACCATACATAGTAGTCACGAACAATCCTTTCTGTCTGGTAAGTGACGCAACCATACATAGTAGTAACGAACAATCCTGTCTGTCTGGTAAGTGACGCAACCATACATAGTAGTGACGAACAATCCTTTCTGTCTGGTAAGTGATGCAACCATACATAGTACTGACGAACAATCCTTTCTGTCTGGTAAGTGACGCAACCATACATAGTAGTGACGAACAATCCTTTCTGTCTGGTAAGTGACGCAACCATACATAGTAGTGACGAACAATCCTTTCTGTCTGGTAAGTGACGCAACCATACATAGTAGTAACGAACAATCCTTTCTGTCTGGTAAGTGACGCAACCATACATAGTAGTCACGAACAATCCTTTCTGTCTGGTAAGTGATGCAACCATACATAGTAGTGACGAACAATCCTTTCTGTCTGGTAAGTGACGCAACCATACATAGTAGTAACGAACAATCCTTTCTGTCTGGTAAGTGACGCAACCATACATAGTAGTGACGAACAATCCTTTCTGTCTGGTAAGTGACGCAACCATACATAGTAGTAACGAACAACCCTTTCTGTCTGGTAAGTGACGCAACCATACATAGTAGTGACGAACAATCCTTTCTGTCTGGTAAGTGACGCAACCATACATAGTAGTGACGAACAATCCTTTCTGTCTGGTAAGTGATTTTTTTTCTTCTAAATATTACATAGAACTCCTCACCCCCGGTATTTTTTTCTTCAAATAACTTGAATTTAACAATATATTGTACTTCAATGTTACTTAAAAAGCTACCAAAGATTTGTTGATGATTTCAGGGCAAGAAGGCCAACAGACATAGGCGTAAATCCGGGGGGGGGGGGGGGGGGGGGGGTAAATCCCCCAACATTTGACCAGGGGATGACCTATGTAATCATCCGCCCCCAATAATATTCATATGTTTATAATTATATGATCAGTGACCCATTTTGAATGCAAAATGCGTTATATGAATGGGTCATTTTTTTCTTTAAAATTGTCCAATAGTTGCGCCAAAATAGGCATAAATGTAACATCTGATGTAATTTACCATCAAAAATTGTCAACGGGAATCAAAAATCCTTGAAAATGTGTTTATTTTGACCAAAATGTGACCAAAAATCGGTGCGATTGGTGTTTGAATGGGTCAAAGGAGTGTATCTAAATGTTTACAAAAAATATTCACCAAATTGCATAAATGGGGTTTCAAAAACCAAAATCTTCCAGCTTCTGAGCAAATTGGTCATATATGACCAATTTGTATATATAATAAATATTTCAAAATGAACGGGAAAACCTATATTTATTCTTGTCCAGTTAGTTAGGGTTTACTTTAGGGCTCCCAACTTATTCTTACTCTGTACCACGTTATTATCTGTATTCATATAAATCTTTATAACTTTGCTTTTAACAAACAAAAGATACGAAAAAAGAAAACACTGGCTCTAAATAACTACAGATCTCGCAAAATTATTGTTTTGACGATTTACCATTTCAGACTTGATGCAAAATGTTGAATATGTTATTGGGCTAAGTCGCACAGGAAGTGGAAACAGTCCGTTCGTTTGGGTAGACGGTACCAATGTACGTACATTATACCTTTAGTGTTTCTGCATCGTGTGTTTTTTGTTTGTATATTAATAAAGAGCAAATGTGAACAATAGCCCAAGAGACATTAACAAAGTTAAAGTCCCAGGCATCTACTAAATGGTGGACAAACAGACTGTGAATTTTACTAGATATTATTTACATAATACAGAATCTATGGTGTTAAATTAAGAAAAAGGGGCATCGTTAAAATTACATTTTTACGATTCTTATCGTTTATATTTGTTTATATAAACTGATTTATACGAACAATATTTGAAAATACATTTAACCATATTTTTGAAAAAGAATCGGAGTCCACTGAACGGATATCAAGAGCAAAAGGCATTTAAAACATTTAGTATTGCAGCGCCCTCTATTACTCAAATGTGTCAAATTAAGCCACTGGTGGAATGAGTAGATGCCTGGGGCTTTAATGAACTGAGTGATTACAAATCAAACTGGTAACATAGAGCTCTGATGGACCATCACTGCAACTTAGAAAATAATCAAAATACAAGTAAACACAATTGGGCAGGTTAAAAAAGCCGATGAAAGTGGCGTGGGACAGGAATAAGATAAAAGCCCAAACATATGGAGAACAACATCAAAAATATAAATAAGAGAAAGATATATCGTAGATACAATAATGAATATATGATGCGGCATATCGTCGGTTAATGCAATCACAGACGCAGTGATCGCATCTTACGAACCCCTTGAGGGAGCCTTCAGACCCAAGTCTGCAATTTCTCACTTCTTGACAGCCCTTGTAGTCAATACGTAATAAACCCGTATTCTCAGTACAGGTTCTGGTACAGGTAAAATAGAGATCCTCTTCTTCAAAGTTCTTCGGACATGTTTACAACCGTTATATCTCTACTGTCTAGATGTTCTTCGCAATTACAGCTACAGTAATCGCATCTTACGAAGCCCCTATTCCATCCTTCTGAGTTGAGTCGACATCCGCTGATCCTAGTGCAGCCCCTCTCGTCAAATCTGTCTCCAATATCTTCGCAAGTGTCCGTGCACGATCCGTAAATATCGTCCTCGTTGAGAATGATTTGTCGGTTGGCATCGCAAATTTCCAGTAGACCGATGGCCAAACAACATGCCATGAGAGTAATACGCATCATGCTATTTACTATTTCTATGTTTGAATCTAACACCCTTTGTGCAATCGCTATGTACTCTCCGCGCACACGCAGAGAACATTGTGCAAACGTAACGCAGAGAGCAACTTGAACGCACTAAGAATGTGAGTGGAAGCGCAGTGAGAGCCCGTGAGACTTTAAAGTCGAAACACAATGGGTGGTAATAGAGCGCCGTGAAAATGTGATAAGCGGGATAGGAGCGTACTAAAGAGCTACCTTGTTTTAAAAAAAATTGACAACTTTTAGCAGTTTTCCGCGCTCTTTTCTGCGTGCTACATGGGGACCCTCTCTCGCTCTAGCCAGTGTCCACTGCGTCCCCAATCGGTTCTTATGCGTTTGATCGGCGCTTTGATATTTTTTTCAGCGCAACGCAAGCGCAAGGCCTGATCGCCGTATGTATGACAGGGGTATTACACGAACGTACACACCCCAATTTCCAAAAACGTCGGGCACAAGCGAGCTCTATTCGCAAGTGACAGGGCCATTACATATACACTGACGGAGATACCGTTCTGTTATCTTGTTTCCCAATTCTTCTTTTTGTGTAGCTTGATTATACAAATTGGGGACTTTATCAGCCATGGATGTCTAGCGACAATGACGTTTGCGTGGGTGTGCGTAGTTCAGATCGTAAATGGTATGGCTACCCATGTGACACCGCGGTTACTGGATTTATTTGTCAGCTAGGTAAGTGAGTGAAGTACAGAATGTATCTATAATTGATGCGCTAGCAGCGCTACGATGAAAGGAGATGAACAAAAAGAAAATGGTCGATCGGTTCCAAATGCTGACCTAACTTCGTTGCCATAAAAAAAACCCACAGCTGATCAATGCCGATCCAAAGTTAAGAAGAGGTTACTAATACTAGATGTCGAAATGTAGCTTAAATATTGTGGGGATAGAGGAGATAAGGAAACATCTCTTCTGGGTCAAATGTCAAGAAGTGGTTATTTGGGTCATCCAAGGTCAAAGTTATAAAGATCATCGATAAACATCCGTGGTCTATGAGTGTGTTTCTACTGGGTAACTTAAGGGGGCTGTGCACTCTCATTTTTGTATTTTTCACTAATTTCACTTTTCTTCAATTTTCAAAACGTCATAGTGTTATCTATCAGTACATGAAAAGAAATTTTAAATTTCGAAATCCCAAAAGCCTATTTAGAGGGATTTAAATCCCTTATTCTGATCATCTACAAAGTGGAATGGAAAAGTCTGCCCGCAGGGATCAGCCAAATTCCCATGCGCCGCGTATCCCGTGAAAGTGTTGTTTTTCACGCAAATTAGCACTCGCCAGTTCGCTTAATACGCGACGCTGTTGTTTAGAATGCTGCCAATGCGTGCTGCGTTAACCGCTATGTTTTTGGCGCGTTTTGAGGGCTTGATCACACGCGTTGTTTACGCATCGGGGGCTCGACTAATCAAACCATCATTTTTGCCGGGGTGTGGCTGAAGCAAGTAATAAATAAAACAAAGCTTTGGGCAAGAGTTAGTGTCAAGGAGTTTGGAAAGAGAGTAGGACAAATATCTTACTATAATTTGTCTTATGGTGTATGTATGTATGTATGTATGTATGTATGTATGTATCCATAAAGGCTTTCTCATTTTACGTCTAAACGCCGTATACGTTGCACTGATAAAAGATGATTATAATGTGAGTGTAATAAGCTATAAATGGCTGAAAACCGTACAGAATTGACCGAGATATGAGTAAAAAACCATGAAAATCCATGGATACGGGCTGTGTTTGTTTTGTTTATCTTCATGCGTATTGCAACCATGCATTCGGCGCCTAACACATAACGCGTCGTTGTGCGCCGTGCAAAATAAACGCTCACACGCACTACACCCATGCACGCCTACACACGCGAGCGGGCAAATATTGGAGAAATACGCTGCGCTACGGGAGTTAGTTAATTTAGGCCTTGAATGTTGATAAGCACAGGGCGGGCGGTAGGGGCGGGGCGGGGACGGCGGGCAAGAGACGGCATGGGAAGGCCCCGGGGAGGGGGGGGGGGGGGGGCGGGGGCGAGGGGAGGCCATGAAGTAATGAGGTTTGGGAGGCAAGGGGTTACTGAAGAACGCTACGGGAGTTGGGTTAATTTAGGCCTTGAAGGTTTAGATCGCACAGTACGGGGCGGGCGGGCGAGGGGAGGCCACGAAGTTATGAGGTTTGGGAGGCAGGGAGTTAATGAAGAAATGTGATACTAAAGTACGTAACACTAACAGAGAGAGTCACGAAGTGGAAGGAAATAGTGTGGTTAAAAGTATAAACCAGGGGATACAGCTTGGGGAGATGGTTAAGGTTTATAGGCCTTGGGTGTTGAGATAACCACGGTGCGGGGGCGGCAATTTCAGGTAAGGAAATAGGCCTATGCATTATATGTATTCTTACCAATTTCGAGACAAATTTTCGTATAGCTACTTATGTGTTATTTCACCGGGGTTCTGTCTGATAGGCGCTACTTACTAGCGGGAGCCCGTTCGAAGAACGGGCGTCCCGCTAGTAAACATAAAGGACAGAGAAAGATTTGTAATCCATGATAAAACATCAAGAAGTATCAAAAAGACTCACACTGGAGTTTTATCCGAAGGTGTTATGTTGTCTTTTTGTTTCCTTTCGATATTGTCCATGTCTGTCCCACCCTCCCGTCCATCCAAGACCTGTTTATTTAATTATTGTCATCACTAATTATGGTATCCCTATTACTTTTTATTGTTGTTTCATCGTTGTTTTTGTTCTCAATCAGTTCAACTCGATGACTAATTTGTCATTATATATCAAACATAATATCAATTATAAGTGTCATTTGACATGGGCCTACATATTAATTATTATGGGCGAGTGTATGATCGGAGAAGCATAGTCGGGCAGGCCGATGTTATCATGGTTTATATAGTCTAACTTTGTATAGTTATTTGCACACGCGGCAATCCAAAACAAGGGGGTGGGGGTATAGGGAAGGGTAGGGCTGGACATCCTCTCCTGTATTTTAATATAATATCCATTATAAAGCTTATTTTATTTCAGTTTGCGTTTGGGTGTTAGGCCTATACGGTTTGGTAACATGCCGTAATCATGATAATATCAAACAAAATAAGTTCCAAGATATTACCAGATCAATCAAGTCATGTTTCTTCTATGCATCTTCCTAATAATTCATGGTTAAATTGAATAATAATATATATATATAAATTCGGGAACATACCGATTGAAATTCTGACTGAACATGCTGAACAGGAGTTCTTCCCATTTCGATCGCTAAAATGGCTCATCATTCATATATTTGAATCAATAAAACGTCTGAATGTTCTAGACTGAAAGCAAATGGGAAAGGGTGGGTTATGGTGGGAGAGGATGGTCTATACTGCTGTCCGTCGGACCCCCCCCCCCCCCCCCCACCCCCGCCCCCGCCCCCCCCCCCCCAAAAAAAAAATATGGTAACGATGTTATGAGATGTAAACAATAGGCCTAATTCATTAAATAGTGCATAGTTGCACCTTTGATATCCTTTTTTTGCCTTTCTCCCAATGAAAAAAGTATGCTTCAATCAATTTAGGGGTCTTTTTGTGGAAATGGACGGGTTTTTTAATTCAGAATGTTGACTTTTATGCCTTATTTGGTCAATAAATCAAAAAGTATGTCCAAAATCAGCAAACAAACAAAAACCGATTCCTAGATAATTTTGTTAAGATTACAATACATCTAGAACGATAACTTTCGACAAAATATATTTTAGTTATCTTGACAGAACCTAAAATACGTGTTTTTTATCATTTTTACCAAAAAGCTCAATTTTCGAAAAAAAATCATGTTCATGGTTAGATTTATTGAACCCTTTACTTCAAGAAAATGTATACTTTTATATGGATTAAATGAATAATGACGAAGCTACGGCAGTTTTACGGAGGCTGTACCTGAAGGTGCACAGCCCCCTTAACGTTAATTACCGGTAAGTTTGCTCAGTAGAAACAGCCAGATAATGTTAATTAACGGTACGTTTTGTAAACGACAAAAACCTTCAAAGACCAGGTTTGTTACCGGTAATTAACGGTAACTTTCCCAGTAGAAACAGCCACCCGTTTTATCTTAACGTTAAGTTCTGTGACCCGTGTCACGCTGAACTATACGCATTGTGAGGCAGTATTTTCAGGTGTAGGGCGGCATTGTTTGGTTGGTACAACAAAAGGTCAAATTAATGTCTACTAGGATCGATAAACTTAGCGGTAACTTTTCGCGAGTAGAAACAGGGGGGATTAAAAGCATACCGTTAAATCTTACCGTTAACTTTGCAGTGCCCCAGTAGAAACACGCTCTATGAGCCACTCTAGTATAACCTTTTGCGCATTCCAAACGTCTTTTCTATTCGTTTAGAACCATTTCGATTCGTGTCGACTTCTTTGTCTCATCTCGATCCCCTTAGACGCATCTTGATCCATTTTACTCAATACTAATACCCAATTTAATTTCATCTATTTTACACACAGCTGCAGAGCCCACTGATACTGGAATATTCTCGAGTTTGCCGACTTTTGGTCTACCCCTTGGTGCTGTCGTTGCCATAGTTGTGATAGCAGCAATTGTGTTCATTGTCGGTACCATTTGTTGCTGTTACTGCTGTATCTGTCGAGGAAAGTCTGAAACGGACAAAAAACTCTGCCGCAGATAAATCTTTCACTGTTGCTGGTCTTTTACTATGGAATGATTTACCCAGCAATATCAGAGTCTGTGAATCCTTACAAGTTTTCAAGAAACACCTGAGGACTCAACTGTTCTTTCTGTATACATCTAGTACTAGTTTTTTATTGGTACATTTTTTGTTGTTGATTGCACCTTTTTTGGTTTGTTTGTTTGCTGCCAGCACCGTGATCTAAATGAAATAGCGCTTTATAAAATCTCGTATGTATAAGCTATAAGCTGTTATTAATATTAAAATCATATTTAGAATCGTAAGGGCGTACATTGATTGATTGATTGATTGATTGATTGATTGATTGATTGATTGATTGATTGATTGATTGATTGATTGATTGATTGATTGATTGATTGATTGATTGATTGATTGATTGATTGATTGATTGATTGATTGATTGATTGATTGATTGATTGATTGATTGATTGATTGATTGATTGATTGATTGATTGATTGATTGATTGATTGATTGATTGATCGATCGATTGTATTTTAAGCGAAGTCTTACAGGAACATGGGTACCTAAAGTGTAGAACTAGATACAAAATATACCATGACATCGACATTTCATCTAGCAAGGGAAATATGTTTCGTGACTACAATTATTAATAACAGTTCATATTTTTGAGGCATTTTAATCAGGGTATAATTTAGATAATGGAATCGAAAGTTATTTTTGTTAGTCAATTATATACAGTATAATATATGCCCATTAAGTAATATACCATATTAAAATAAGAATAATATAAAAATATAAAAAACCGAATCAATAGATGTTATCTTTGATTGGGATTAGCGCCATCTTGTCGGGAATAATAAACTGTGATTAAGATTTTCGAAAAGAAGACACACCTGTTTGTAAAGGTCGGCAATTTCCCTGTGTAGTCTGTTGCGCTTTGCTACATGGATTGGCAACTGTTAAATCCAACATGCATTCATGGAAACGATTCTAGACTTCCCCCCAACAGAATAAAAGCGTAACAACACATGTACATAACTTTGTTGAAAAGATTCATCAGGATTGGTGATAGACATGAGAGAAAGGTTCATTGTATCTAATCCAATTTCCACTTACTTTTTATTGTGGACGTTTCGGCAAACACTGTTGCCTTTATCAACACATGATAGGAAGTGCGATGGCTGAACACGACATTATGTCATCTATCACTGTCTATGACATTCCTTGTAAAAACTGTAAATTCAGTTACATTGGTGAGACAGGAAGGAAATTTGGCAGCCGCTTAGAGGAACACAGATCAGAAGCGGAAAAAGTAAACAAGTCAGTGCCCACGAGAGCGTCCAGAAAGGCATCACAATCGGCAATCCACAAATCGGCCTTCACGGACCACGTAGCTTAGAAGAACCATATCATCGGGTGAGGCCGGGAGAGGCAAAAGTCATAGGCGCAGGCACAGAATAGGATAGATACAAGATATGGATAAAGGTGGCAGTGGAGATTAGAAAGAAGGTAGTTACCACCATGAATCGTGACGAAGGGCAGTATCACCTTTCACATGTTTTTGATGAACTATTGCTATCTGGAGAAAAAAACATCTAGAAACTCCAGAGTCGTTGCTAAGCAACCAACTAGCGTCGATAGCAGTAGTTAATCACTCACTACCTATCATGTGTTGATAAAGGCAACAGTGTTTGCCCAAACGTCCACAATAAAAAGTAAGTGGAAATTTGGATTGGATACAATCAACCTTTCTCTCATGCACACTGTATATAACTGTACTGACATTATGATCTCGGAAACGTAAGTGTCGGATATTGTTTGCAAGTTGTCGGGTTAGCGATGTACATGTATACGCTGATATCCAAAGGCGACTTAAACAATACAGTTGTATGGGCCCGCCCGACCCAGTTTTTAAATGTTCAAAAAGAAAAAAGTAAAATAATGGGAAAATTAAAAAAAAAAGTGATAAAAAAGAGAACAAAAACGACCGTACCTCAGAGTACCTTTTGCCCGTACAACTGTGGGTTTTTCCCGTCGTCTAACGTCCAACTTCTTTCTTTTGTACATTAAAAAATAGAATCTCTTTAAGGCAAGTTGATGATAAACCTGATAACGTTACAGTGTCGAAAAATGAATAGATCTATCATACACTCTTAAAAAACCCGTTTGGTTTTCAGAGTAGAGTTTAAATGAGGGCATGACATTCATGACATCGGAGATATAGACACTTACTATTTTTATCAATCTGTTGCTTTAGGGTGTCGAGAAAAAATACAACATTACTCTAAGCGTCTAAACAAGCGCCTGTACCTACTATGTAAAATAGACCATAATTATACGCCATGTTCTCGCTTATAAAGCAACTGGTTGCTTCAACTTTGCATTTTGTATGAAGATCATGGTCTTGGCTTTCCTGCAAACAACAAAAATAAATAAGGTCAAGGCAAAATGTTCGATATACGCGCCGTCGAAGATACGCATGTTTGTAGACTGCCCAGGCCTAGCCTAGGTCTAAGCAATAATTAATTATTTGAAGTCTCTAAATTACTATAAAATCATACAAAATTGGTCAAAAGAAAAACATTTGCACTGATATTGTTTGATAATTTTCATTTAATAATCATCCGATCAAAAGTTTGGCCAACAACACTACTTTTGGAGCATTTTTATATATTTCACTTAGAGCAGGGTCTTTCCGTGGACTGTTCCGTTATTTATTTAGTGGTGTGGATCCTACAGTGTTACGGTAGGCCTATTATATGTAACCCCTAAATCAAGGTAATAACGTTGCGTTTACCGGGCTATTTTAACCAAAGAAGTAGCTACACGAACTGTGTTCCCACAGTCATTACCAAACCCGGTAACTGAATAAATATTTATTTTTAAAAGTTACCAATCCCGGGACGAACCATCAGTTTATCTCTTTTATCTTTTATTATATTGGATTTATTCAATTATTTTCATAAAAACAAAATTGTTCATTTATTTTTTTCTGCGACTCATAATTTGTTATGTCTGAGAACGCCGTTCCCATGGACTTCTTAGCCCTGAATATGTCCATCCCACATATGGATGACGTACACCGGTGGCTGCTATAACTGCGAAACGTCATAAAACAGATAAACCGTGGATGACACAGAAAATCAAAACAATAATTGGGGGCCACCCAACTGCTTTCAGTCAAGGCAACACTGCCACGTGGAAGGTTTTACGCAACAAAATCAAGCGTTTAATTGAGCATACAACAACAAAATACTACGCTGATAGAGTAAGGCACTTGCAAAAAACTGACAGTAAGAACTGGCCCCGCCAAGTTAAAGTTATGACAGGTACCAGGGGTTCAAGCTAACATGCATAATGAAATTGAAAATGCCATCAATTGTAAATTTGTCAGTGTTTCTAATAATATACACTGAAAACTTAAACTAGTCAGACACAGGCTGGACTAACTTTAAACTAGTCGAGCAGGTTAGTCGAGCCTGCTGGACTATCTTAAACTAGTCAAGCAGGTTAGTCTAGCCTGCTGGATAGGTTATGACCGACTTGACTAGCTTAAGGTTAGTCCGGCTCTGCCTGACTAGCTTGATTTGTTCTGCTGGACTACTCTGTGGCTGGACTAGTTTATTAGACAAGCTGACTTGACTAGCTTTAGGTTAGTCAAGCTGGCTGGACTAGCTTTAGGTTTGCCAAGGCACTGAGATAAAATATCGATGGCGGCATGCAGATAAGACGTACTTCATCGCCGGTCCGGTTTTGCTAGCCAATCCAGACGTAATTTGCCGTTGTTATTTTATTGTGTGGCCATATTGTGTACATCATAGTGTTTGCCAACATCTGTAGACTATTGTATGGTACATTTTGTTGGAGTGACGACTCGGAGTAGGACAAAACTAACTGTAAAGAACGATGGTAGCGCGGGCATCTAAAACGCTAACGGGTCAGCCATAGCTATTGAACAGACAGCAGAGCAATCACCCGTGGTGAAACCAAGTACTGCTACACAACGAGAACAATTTAAGTCAGGAGGGATCTACTAAAGTGCTCAACAAAAGCAAGTCGTACACTTTGTTTAGGTCATTTAAAGTAACTTTCAATTATTTTCTTACCAAACAGGCTAGATAGACATTTTAATGAATCGTTTCGGCACATTTTGATACCAAACATAACACCTAACAACAAAGATAAACCATGATTAGCACCATTTTCACATACGCGAAAGAAAACACCAATTGTAAACAAGCACATACGCCGTATCAGTCCCGTGTTGATGGCTGCGCATTTGCCCTCAATGGGCGGGCTAATTCAAATTCAAAGTGTCATGCATGGGTGAGGGATATGAATGTAAAGGGATTTTTAATGGAATAGAGAAACGGCTGCACTGTGTGATCGATTGCCCGCCGGTCAATCCTGGTTATAACAGTGTCACACACGGAGTGAACCTCACACACACCCATTTTCCTCCCGCGTAGTGTATTGCAAATGTGACTTTTGAAGTGACTAATTTTTTTGGGGACCTTAAGGAAGTTTTTTGTTGAATCTTGTGAGCGCTGTAATTATGACTCAAATGTAAACTGCTCACACAAAGTTAGGACAATTTGTTTAATCAAGTATATTTGTATTATTTATTACCCTCTTGTATTATGTTGCATATCAATGGAAAGCTGAAGTGTTCTTCTTTAAAATGACCCCATTGTGCAATGATGACATGTTGCTAAACTTGGCCACATGAATGAGAAAAAGGCAAAGTCACAAATCAAATGTGCCAAAATTACCGTTATCTGTGCTAAACAGTCAATACTGGTAATGGCACGGGCTCTCTCCAAATCTGTTAAACGCGGCATATTGAAACTGTAAAACGTTTACCGTGTCTCAGAAAAATGTACAAGTTGTAGGCCTAAACCTGGGGCCTAAACCTTTCATCACTTACCTTCATGACCTTCCACCTGGAGTCATTGTTAACTCAGTCTTGCAAATACCCAAATAATGGTTTTCTAAAGAGATGAGGGTTAACTTGTGTGTGTTGTGCTCACTGGTGCAAATCTTTGTGTAAACCATGAATGGTTCTTAAGCATGACCGGTTTGATTATTGATCATTATCTATTGACTGTTTAACACAGATAACGGTAATTTTGGCACATTTGATTTGTGACTTTGTCTCATTCTCATTCATGTGGCCAAGTTCAGCAACATGTAATCATTGCAAATGTGGTATAATTTTAAAGAAGAACACTTCAGCTTTCCATTGATAGGCTATATAACATATACAAAGAGGGTAATAAATAATAAAAATATACTTCATTAAAAAAGTTTCCCAACTTTTGTGAGCAGTTTATATAAAAGTATACTTTTTTGGAAAGGAAATGGATCAGAGAATCCAAATTTGGCATCAATTTTGACCAGAAATGTTGATTTTTTTTTTGGAGAAAATCACAAAAATAATTTTGAGTAAAAAATGCCCAAATCGCTTGATGATGATGTAAAGACACTAATGAAGGGACGATTTTTTTTAACCTAATCAAAAAAAAATGAAATTTTGACAAAATGTGTCCACGTATTTTGGCACTTTTTGGTCAAAATTCCAAAAAAAATTAGATTAGGTTAAAAAAAAAAATCTCCTTTTATTAGTCTTAACATCATCATCAAGTGATTTGGGCATATTTTACTCAAAATTATTTTGTTACCTTGTTTCAAAACAATTTGCATCAAAAAAGTAAATGTTGTGATTTTCTCAAAAAATCAAAATTGACGCCAAATTTGGATTCTTTGATCCATTTCCTTTCCAAAAATGTATACTTTTATATGTATTTGATTAATAGTTCAATAATTAATTACAGCACTCACAAAATTCAAAAAAATAAATCAAAAACTTCCTTGAGTCCCCCCTTAAATGGCGCTAATCATAGTTTATCTTTGTTGCTATGTGTTATGTTTTGTATCAAAATGTACCTAAAAGATTCATCCACATGTCTATCTAGCCTGTTTGGTAAAAACATAATCGAAAGTTACTTTAAATGACCTAAACCAAGTGTACGACTTTCTTTTGTTGAGCACTTTATATGGTTTGAGATGGACTAACCTTACCATAGTCGAGCCAAGCCGGACTAATATTACGTTAGTCAAGCTAGCTTGACTAACCTTACGTTAGTCAGAATGGACACCATCTGGACTAACTTAAAGCTAGTCCAGCTTAGGACGGACTAACATCACTGTGTGATTACTGTCATAACTCTGTGCTATCTGGATGAATGGGTCTGGAGTGAGCTGTGAAGAATGAAAGTATTTGCTATCTTTACACACACACCAACAGTGCGTAATCACACACAAATCAATGATTCCCAATACCTAGTGCAACTTTGCTTTTGTTATGCGCGGTCATTGAAACCGCCATAACTTAAAAAATATCCATTCGATTTTGTTGAAAGAGGTATCAAACTGCGGAGAAGAAATTTGCTCATTTAATGTATTTCTTAGAACTTTGGTACCGATTATCTATTTTGAATTAGCCAACCTCAAAGCACCTGGTTAGGGACTTTTGTTGCTAGGTGTATATTTTGTAGTATGCCTAAATGAGGGCGTCCATAGACTTGTGAGTTTGTTTGTTGGGGTTGTGTGAGGCGGGGGGGGGGGGGGGGGGGGGGGGGGGGGGGGGCTGTGATAAGTGACTGTGATGTGGGTGTGGGGTGAGTGAGCGGGGTGTGTGGGTGTGTTCATCCTTTTTGTTGTATGCGACAGCCCCTTTTTGGTGTGACTGTGGTGTGGGTTATATTTTCATTTTCATTTTTTATGTCTTCTTTATGATATTGTATTGTTTAGTGTTCAAATCTTTGTATATTAATGTATTTTTAAATCTGTCAGTAATGTACAATTTGGCTGTTTGGCCACGACACCATTATCAATCAATTGAAATGAAATGAAAAAAAGGAAACCATGATAACCCTGATAACAGAACAACTTCCTGTATTCGTCACTTGGCATACCTCAAAACATATATTATTTCCTTCACCAAAGCTTTTCTTATCATTAGGATCGGGGGTTTTCGCAATATTGATATAAACTTGGATAGATTGAGCCCATGAATTGGTCGAGCTATGAGATTTTGTGTCGAGCCAAATATTTTAGAACTCATAGCGAGACCAATACATATTGGGTGTAAATCATCCAATTTAATCATTATTACGTTTTTGATCCAATATTATCCATTATTATGTTTTGAGAATCTTCCGTCCATTCATTTACACAGAGCTTTGAACTCGAGTTAATCATGTATTGGAGTGTATTTGTAAGTTTAAAAATCGGTCATCCGATTTTTTACTGTATCGGACAGTTTGGAATAAGAGCTTTTGACTGGTTCAATGTTTTTGCTGGATTGACCCATACATTTGAAGGGTGTGGAATTGTAATTTGTAGTTGGAACTTTTCATAACTGACGCCGGATAAATAATTGCCATATTTGTATATTTTCTGTAAAAACCCAAAAATATGATGATTGATATATTTTTAACACGAGCCTAGAATGATAATGTTGGTATTTTTGGATATGAAACATAACTATCTTCTTTACTAGTCAATTAGCCCCTACCATCAATATAATAACCCCCTATTTAACACAATGGAAAGTCCATACATCCTGTGAAAAAAGTAAACAACAACTTAACAAGATGGCCGACACTGTAGTGTAAATAAAATAAACATGGATCAGGTTTATTAAGACAAACTGTGTGAAATACCCTTTGGCTACAAATATTGTACTTTTTGTCTTTTGATAGTGGGTTTAAGGAGAATTTATAGCCTTTTTACTAGGCCTAAAAGTAAACCTCTTATTTTTATTTCCGATTTTTGTGCTGGCATTTTTAAACGTAAATTCCCTCAATATTTCCATGATCTTCTTCTTCTTCTTCTTCTTCCATTAAAGTACAGACCGCCATTAGCGTATTCACGTACTGTGTGCTTTGTGGGTGCTGGATATGTACAGTGTGCAGAGCTAAACTAATTTGCGCTAAAAACATGGATGCAGCTAACGAAGCTGGATAGACTGCGTCTGCCCTCTGAAGCATTCGAGGGAGGCGCTGTCAACAAGCTGCTGTGGTAGAGCATTCCAAAGTCTGCTGCCATCCGGGAAAAATGAGTGACGGAAGACGTCTATTCTGGCGAATGGAATCAGGTACTTCTGGGTGTGTCCTCGCATCATCAGGGTTGGTGTGAGGTAGGATGTTGGAATATCTACCAGGTCATTCACGATACGGTACATCATTTCAACTTTAGCCTGTGCACGCCTTTCCTGTAATACACCTATCAGTTGTAAGACGCACTATACGACCCCCGGGAGTGGTGCGTCACTTTACCGAGGTGCGTCAACTTCTCATGTACCATGACGCACCCTGTGTCAAAAGAACGACGGACCATTGCCATCCAAATACGCACCCTCAGTCAACTATCAGCCCATTCGCACCCATGTAAAGTGACGGACCTTTACGCACCCTCCGTCATTTTTTTGACGGACCAAAGGCTGCCACTGACGTACCCTCCGTCAAGAATTATTGGTAAACGACGCACCCACGACGCACCTCTCCCGGGGGTCGTATAGTGCGTCTTACAACTGATAGATGTATAATGACGACCACTGCAGCTGATCAAGCATGGCTGTGACACTTGTTCTGTAGTCATAAAAGATGAACCTGGCATATCTACGCTGTACCATTTCCAATCTATTGATGTTAGCATTGGTGTGAGGATCCCAAATGACACTGGCATATTCTACAAGAGAACGAAGAAGGGTAGTGTAAGACATTCCAATGAAAAAATCAAATAACAATGATATAGCAAGTCATTTAAAACACATTGTAACAGTTTTGTTGTCGTAGTTCCAGAACGAAATACACCCTCAATAAGCTTTTTTCTGATTTGTGTGCAGGCCTAAGTCTAGGTTCTTGATTTACCATTCAAAATGAGCCAGTGTCTTATTTATCGATGTGTTAACATTACTTTTGGGTATATTGCAATGTAACACAGATGCAAAACTGCAACAGTCACCACACTTTGAATTTAAAAGAGAGCCCTGGTGATGATATGATGCTAGCGTGACTAGGCCTAGCCTATACTTCATAGGATTTTATGGCTATCCTATTTCATATAAATTACTGTGCATTTATTTAACAAGCATAGATGTCCCATCTTTAATTCGAGTCAGATTCTCAAAACATAATAATGTAAATATTGGATTCCTTTTTTCGAGCAATACAGTGAAAATTGGTTTCGCCTTGAAAAAAAAATCGGACTCGCCTGCGGCTCGTCCAATTTTTTTTTCAAGGCTTAACCAATTTTCACTGTATCGCCCTCAAGTCATCCAATATTAGCCTACACCACACTTGGACACCTAATAATGTTAAAAATATTGCAGAACTGTTTTAGCATAACTCATTATATTGAAAATACATATATAGCTAAAAATGTACTTTGTCAGGTAACATAATATCCTCGGAGGCGGGTACATTTTGCGTCGGGCGCGCGCGGGTAACCTTTCAAATATACACGCCCGGCTGGCCGGTAAGAATTTTGTGGTTGGTAAATATTTTGGGGTCTGCTAAAATGAACATCCTGTTACCCGTGTACTATACTATACAAAATGCGTCCGACATATGATATCTTGGACGCGTGGAAAATACGATCTCTAGCAAAATGTTTACAAATTCTATCGTAATAATTCTTTTCCATGAAATATGTAACACCAAAAATTGCCAACATGTATTGAAAACCCGTATTAAGTTACATAATTGAAGAATAGAGACATTGTCAAATTTAGAATAATTTGTCATTCAAAATATAATCTTGCTGGACCACTTGGCCCGCGCCACTTCGTCTTTTCTCAATTTATCAGAAACGAAGCCCCTTGGTACTGGGCACCACACAGTCCACAGGCATGTCCACGATTGGATTGAAGTTTTAAGTGGGCGTACATTTACGTGTACATGATGTATGAACTTTGATCCAGATGATGCCATCGAACTATGGGTGAATTCTGGTAATCGACGAGAACCTAATAGACTCAGACTCCGACATCTACGAAATGACAGTGACTGAGACTGAAAAGTACAGTAATAATCAGTAAATGAGATGTAGTGTGCTTATGTGTATTTTTGTTCATTTAACATTTCGTTTTGATAAAATAAAGACATTGATACTGATTACTGATTCAAGAGTCTTAAACTTAATAATTATAAGCTTTTATTTTCATCTCGTCAAAAATATGAAGATATACTTGTTGGTCTGGTAAGTTTACAGTCGGGATGGTAACTTTTACTTGCTACCTGCCCGACTGGCTTGTTGGAGAACAAATGAAGGTACAACCCTGCTGGGGCCCCGTACACAATGGTACAGTCAAAAGTTGCTGTCAGGGGTATTTTTGTATTATTTCATATACTAAGTAATAGTAACATAATATGCAAACGATTTATCCCCGTGCCTCTTTGGCTGACAATCAGCAGGTGGATGTGGGCCGTTTGGGGGCAACTGTATGGGGTCCGTACAGGCAAACATTGCTGTCATTGATACACGTGTATACCTAATTGTAATAGTTCCAATGCAGAAGGATTCATCCATTACAAGTGGTAGACTAGCGACATTAACTACAGCGCCTCCAAGTGACAGCATTTAACTATTGAACTAATCACCCATGACTGAATTTTCCAAATACCAGTAGGCCTTGTCCTCGACCTCCCTCTTATCTTCCGTCAGTTCTAAAATCTCGCAACCTTATTCATATTCAAATTACCCGCTCATGCTTAACCGATGAACATACCTGTATTGTATCGGTGCAGTGGCGCCGGATTTGACTAAAGATAGACCAGTGTGCAATGAAGGCATGTGTAGTAGCGTGTGATTATGCTAAGATGACGTGAGTTCTAACGCCGATTATTAGCCGTTGATGGGCAGAGTGTCGATTGGGAAATTTGTTGAAATTATTTTGTTGTTGTATTGGTTTGTTTGTTTATTGACATCATTGTTCACCGGCCTATGGTGAGCGTGTGAACTCAATAAAAATGTTTTGGAGATGACCAAATATAAGGACTGACCGAGGACAAATAAATTATTTATATTTTGGGACGATTTATTGAATCAATTTCAATAAGGCCGTGTGTTTTGAACTCGCCACCCTTACCGTTGCATGTCCAGATTTTTACATTTTACACCATCTGAGATTCGAATTAGCATATCGCAATAACTATTTGTTCTACCCCATATAAAGTATATATTTTCTGAACGGTAATCTCACCAGGAATCCAAATATGCTATTGGAATTTAGATAAGACCTAATGGTAACATGTTGTGATTAAGAATGTTCAAAAAATATCGATTTTTTTCTTCATATTTTGATTTAAGCTCAATAATAATTTGATACCTATCCCAATCATAATTTTACTGTGCATATTTAAGTTCCTCATGCAATTATCTATCGGAACATAATAGTTGTTAATGGTAAACGTGTTGAAATATACTATATCGAGAAGGAAATGAGCACAAACGTTTCAATTTCATAAATATTAGAGTTTACAAGTTGTTGTTTTTTGGTATGCACCCTATCCTGATTTAAACGGCATTTTTGAATTCCCCTATTTGAGAGCTTTCCAAAAATGTATAATTTTGCTATCATCGGTTAAATATTTCTTTTGTTATAGTCATGTATGTAAAAACCGATGAATTAGGGCAAGTTCACTGTGTAGTGAATAGGAAAAAAGCCAAGGACTACGCAATCGATTCATGATTACAATTGTTGCACAATGGTTGTCACATTTGTTGAAACCGAATCTTATAGAATATAAAATAATCTATAAAATGAGAGCAAAATCATGTTTGTACCATACAGGAATGAGGAGTTATAGTAAATTGAACGTAGAATTGGGAACCTTTCCTATATTCCCATAGAGATTGCACACAGCGCCGCCGCCGCCGCCACCGCCAAACATTTATAGAAATACCTGATTCATTAACACAATGTAGCTAGATGAATAGGCTTTCACATGACACCTCAACCATAGCTCTACCACATTTAGTTGTTGAGTTAATAGAGAGAGATGGATGATTCGTCACCAAAAATGCAGCGCCACCACCCTTTTTGGGTGGTGAGTTCAAAACACATGGCCATAAGTAAGCTATCAAAATATTCATTGATGTATACATAAGTCAATACGAACGAAATCATTCTCTTTACTGCAAACATTACAGAGAAATCTGGAAATGAAAGTTGCAAACATTTTAATTTTTGTTGAATTTTTGCATTTGTTGCGACAATTTTCACTCATCTGTATCGATCTGCTATGTTGCAGGGGAATGACATTTGGCTCTCACCTCACCTCATTCATAATAGAGGTTTGACTAATATTTATTACATCCATACTATTACAACAACAATTTTGATATGTCAATTTTATAATATAGTGGAACCCAATAGTTAGCTTTAGACAATTGACATCAGAGTAAGCGACCATTGATGTGTAGCTGTGGTTCGATTCCTATTGTTCAGCTGGTCGCTAGTGGGCGCTGCATTTGATGTCCGTTATATTCTTGCGGTAGCACTTGTGATCCATGTAGCTCTTCGGCTGAATAACATCATATATTTGGGGCATACTGTCTGGGGCCATGTACACTGCAAAAAGGTTGCTTAAATATTTACTCAACATTTTACACAGCGTTGTTCAAGTATGCAGCAGCAGCTCAACTATTGAGTAAAATTTGCCCAACACCGTTGGATAACATGTATTCACCAACAGTTCATGCAGTTGAACAATTCTAGTTACTCAAAAGTTCGGCAATTATATTCACTCAACAGTTGTACAAAGCACTTTGTGAACATTTTACCCATCAAATAGCTAAATTTTACCCAACAAAGTTTAAAGCTTTGACACAATATCGTTGGGTAAATGTTTACCCCAAAACGACCATGTTCCCTATTTTGACCCAATTATGTGTAACACTTTACACAATCGGGTTGTGTACAGATTTTACCCAACACTTGTGTACTTTTGGTTCGCATAAAATTGGATAAATTTCCTTTACTTAATAATGCTATGCAGGCAGTTTACCCTTTTGTTGTGTAACACTTAACACTGCATTATGCACATTCTATGCACATTTTTTTAAACTATGGCGGGTGACAACGGTCAAAGCTTTCTTGCTGGAGGCAGTCCTTGAAGACTTAATCCCGGATTTGGAAATTGTGATATTATGTTTACATGTTATAGTTATTTTAAGACAATTTATATTCTTTCAGGAGTGAAGTAGCTGTAATAGTCCTGTACTACTTGCGTATATAATATAATTATATACGCAATAGGTATAGGAAATATGTGACGTGTTCTACCGAAACCAGACGGAATTGGGCAGAGCTCCAAACTGAGAAATAGCCCAAAACCTAATTGGGGGTGATTTTTGGGGGAATTTGAGTTTCTTGTAAATAATTAATCTTCAGAGTGTTTATAACATTATTTTGAAAGTTTCAGATTAAAAAATTTAAAAAAAAGAAGAAAAAAAAAGCTATTTTTATTTTCTATTATTTTTAAAAGTACATTGTAAGTACATCTTTAAAGGACGATATCTCAGTTTGGAGTTTTCATAAAGACGAACTTGAAAATGATTTAACTCCGCTTTGGGAAGTCCGATTAAAAAAAAAGTTACCATTGTAAAGCTGAAGATCTCTACTTTAATAATCAATTACTAACTCAATTTTAATATCTTGCCCAATTGTGTCTGGTTTCGGTAGAACACGTCACATAATGGCCTAGATCTCAGACCAGATCTGTCACTACTTCACTCCCAGAAGAATATTGTTTTATTCTACAGGACTATAAATGTATAAATCATATCCAGGCCCGTAAACAGGATTTTTTAGGGGAGGGGCGGGCGTATTTTTTGGAAAAGGTACATCGGTACCAAGTCTAAAACGGCCAGAAAAAATGCTTTACACGATGGAAAACGGGGCGTATTCGGAAAATAGGGGTGGGGGTGGGGCGTTTTCAGAAAAAAATGTACATTATATCAACAACAAAAGTTCATTGGTAAAAAAAAAGGTACTTTGGTACAAAAAAAACTAAAAAACGTACATTGGTACAAAAAAAGGTACATTTGTACAAAAAATATTTTTTTTCAGAACTCGCCTATAGGGTGGTGCTGTTACATTTTTTAGCTTCATGCTGTCATTTTCCTCGAATATTTTTAAAAGTACAAAAGCTATCTCATTTTAAAGCCCTAATAACAAGCTATCTGTCTGCCAAATTGCAATGGTATAGCTAATACAGACAGGGAGATACACTTCTAGAGTGTAAAACCCGGAATTCAATAGTAAACTATTGCATGTGTAAAAAGTTATTTTGCGAAATCGATGTTTAGCACAATATTTGGTTAAAAAATGCGCGCGCAAGCTTTGAGACGAACCTATTTTTTTGTTTGGCCTACTAATCGTTTCCGAAATTGTTCGATTATGATGGTATATGGCCATGTGTTTTGAACTCACCACCCAAAAAGGGTGGTGTCGTTGCATTTTTGGTAAGGAACCATCCATCTCAATTAACTCAACAACTAAATGTGGTAGAGCTATGGTTTAGTTGTCATTTGAAAGCCTATTTATCTAGCTACATTGTGTGAATAAATCAGGTATTTCTATATCTGTTTGGCTGAGATATGGTTGATTATATTGTGAAAGTCAGGGGTGGTGGCGGTGGCGGTGGCGGCGGTGGCGGTGGCGCTGTGTACAATCTGTATGGGGAATATAGAAAATGTTCCCAATTCTACGTTCAATTCACAATAACTCCTCATTTCTGTATGGTACGAGCATGATTTTGCTCTCATTTTATAGATTATTTTATATTCTATAATATTCTGTTTCAACAAACGTGACAACTAGTATGTTACAATTGTAATCATGAATTGATTGCATTGTCCTTCGCTTTCCCCTATTCGCTACACAGTGAACTTGCCCTAATTCATCGGTTTTACATACATGACTAAACAAAAAAAGTATTCGACCGATGATAGCACAAAATTATACATTTTTGGAAAGCTTTCAAATAGAGGAATTCAAAATGTGGTGTGTAAATTATGCATGGTCTAGTTTGAACCGACAGATGCCTCGGAAATGTTAACACTTCTACACGGCAGGCTTCTACAAAATGTTTCAAAAATGTCATTAAAAAAAAATCATAACCATATTAAGAATCACCATGTGAAATGCATTGAAATAAGTACAAACATGCCTAGTATTGATTCAGTAAGATTTCTGAAAAATATGTTTTGTATGGTAAAACCAACCAATTGCCGCGTGGAAATAATTTAAGCACAATTAAGCGTGTTTTAAAGGCAAAGTCCACTTCGCCCTTGGTGACGGATGAAATAGAGTTAAAGATATAGAAATCTCAACTTTGAGATATTCCCAAAGAATCTGGCTATAGTAAAGAGTGGACCTATGGGTTCCAAGCGCAATATACACGAACCACCTACAGGATCAGGTCAACAGTCAACTACACTCCAATCACACAAATCACAAAACATGTTGAAGGACATCTCATGGCTACGCAATACGGATATCCAGATACTATTTCAGTTCAAATGTCAACAATAGCCAAGTTCCTGTTTCATCTCTACCAGGATACAGACTACACAGTCAACAACATGTCAATACAGTCATTACAATAAGTAACTGACCAGGTAATAAACATTCTGATAACTCTAAAAGTATAACTCCTACATAAACATATTTAATTATAAAGTTGTTGAGAAATTTCTCTCCTTGAATTTGAGATATTACACGATAATAATGGTTGATTACTGAGGAAGTTACGATCCCAAACGTTAGGGCAAGTCTGATTTTCATTTTAACATTTTCTATTCAACACGGGGATGCTACCGGCCGACTATCCAACAACCAGGCCATCGACAGATGAATTGGCACTACCACTTCCAGTAATCAATAATTTGCCGGTCTGAGTCCCCGTGTTGAAAATGAAAATGTGAAAATGAAAATCAGAAATGACAGTACATTTGGGATTGTAACCTCCTTAATCAGCCATTCTAAGCGTGTAATATCTCAAATTCAAAAAGAGAAATTTTTCAACATGTTTATAATTTAATGTTTATGTAGGAGTTATACTTTTGGAGTTATCAGCACATTTATTGCCTGGTTAGTTACTTATTGTGATGACTGTATACCCTGTTCAAGGACATTAGAATCTGCACTAAGGCCATGTGTTTTGAACTCGCCACCCTTACCGTTGTATGTCCAGATTTTTACATTTTACACCATTTGAGATTCGAATAAGCATATCGCAATAACTGCTTGTTCTACCCCATAAAAAGTATATATTTTCTGAACGGTAATCTCACAAGGAATCCAAATATGCTATTGGAATTTAGATAGGATCTAATGGTAACATGTTGTGCTTAAGAATGTTCAAAAAATATCCATATTTTTCATATTTTGATTTAAGCTCGATAATATTTTGATACCTATCCCAATCACAATTTTACTGTGCATATTAGTTCCTCATGCAATTACCCATCAGAACATAATGGTTGTCAATAGTAACTTGGTGAAATATACTATATATATCAAGAAGTAAATGAGCATAAACGTTTAGATTTCATAACTATTAGAGTTTACAAGTATATTTTTGGGGGTGAGCACCCTATCCTGATTTAAACGCCATTTTTGAATTCCCCTATTTGAGAGCTTTCCCCTATTTGAGAGCTTTATAATTTTGCTATCATCGGTCGAATACTTTTTTTGTTATACTCAAGTAGTGTAAAACCGATGAATTAGGGCAAGTTCACTGTGTAGCGAATAGGGGAAAAGCCAAGGACTATGCAATCGATTCATGATTACAATTGTTACATAATAGTTGTCACATTTGTTGAAACAGAATCTTATAGAATATAACATAATCAATAAAATGAGAGCAAAATCATGTTCGTACCATACAGTAATGTGGAGTTATTATAAATTGAACGTAGAATTGGGAACATATTCTCCATAGAGATTGTACACAGCGCCACCGCAACCGCCGCCGCCGCCACCACCGCCACCGCCACCACCCCTGACTTTCACAATATAATCAACCATATCTCAGCCAAACAGTTATGGAAATACCTGATTTATTCACACAATGTAGCTAGATAAATAGGCTTTCACATGACACCTCAACCATACATGTAGCTCTACCGCATTAAGTTGTTGAGTTAATAGAGAGAGATGGATGATTCGTCACCAAAAATGCAACGCCACCACCCTTTTTGGGTGGTGAGTTCAAAACACATGGCCCTAACGGATGTATCAGGTCAATGTTATAGCTGATGCCATCATTACTGCCTAAACGTTAGTGTTTAGTTGCACCAATGAATTTCTAGTACAGGGATACTTATGTGCGCCAAGTCGTTTGAAGCTATGTGTGTTTCGAACCAAGATAAAGAACGTGTAGTATTTAGCCCTGTCATGAAATAACTCAACGACAAGTCATCAATAAATATTCACTCTCGTTCCCTGAACGATTGCATCTATTAGTATCGATCTGAACAATATGCACACATTATCCATTGTGCGCGTGGGTTCGAGTTTAGTTCTATAACAACACTGGGTGGAGAAGTTATGTACAATTATCACACATATAGTAAAATCAATCGGACACGGTGAATGTATGTGATAATTTAATATGTTGAAATTGTTAGAAGTATTTACACTTTCACCGTGCCATCTCGTTTTTAACGTTAGTTTTGTGTCACAACAGCCACTACAAGGGCCATGTTGTCGTCGCAAGAGACTATCAATGCCCATACTAATCACCGCTCTATTCAAACACGCCATGTCATACAGGTGCTATGAAACACACATAGTATCAGTTCTTATTCAACATTTCAATAGAGATCATAATCCCTGTACTAGAAAATCTTTGGTTGCACATGTCCTGTCCGGTCTTGTTTACACATGTCCTGTCCTGTCTCTTGTTTGTAGTCGTCTTCTTTGTAGTACTTTTAAGAAACTATCATATTTATCATGAAATTATCAGGGTGACCAGTGACTTTTGGTTTTCTCCACTTTTTTTCTAATAATTTGCTTGTATGAAAACTGAAACTGTATCAGGTCAAGTTTCAATTTCATCTCTACGAGAGTA
The DNA here is from genome assembly GCA_035610835.1 of Ophiura sarsii. Taxonomy (NCBI): domain Eukaryota; kingdom Metazoa; phylum Echinodermata; class Ophiuroidea; order Amphilepidida; family Ophiuridae; genus Ophiura; species Ophiura sarsii. Next base: position 6,838,244 of record CM069456.1, on the reverse strand, counting down.
ACACGTCAATAAATTACCCCGTTCAAGGACATCCCAATCGCTCGCAATACGGATGCATACTTGGTTTTCATTGCAAATAAAAAATACCCTAACAACCATAAGCCTTACCCTAAAAAAGTGCTCAACAAAAGAAAGTTGTACACTTTGTTTATATCATTTAAAGTAACTTTCGGTTATTTTTTTACTAAACAGGCTAAATAGACATTTGGATGAATCTTTTAGGCACATTTTGATACCAAACATAACACATGGCAACAAAGATAAACCATGATTAGCGCCATTAGTCACTTTCAAAAGTCACATATTTGATACAAATTTTCTCTTTCATAAATGATACAGATTTAAACAATAATTCAAAGGATGAATGTTATTTATTATTTACTACATTATTAGTACATATTCATCGAAGGAAAAAAAGTTGGTTCAGGTGGGTTCAGAAAAGTAGATTCTCCAAACGACCTGACTCGATAAACATGAGCCTCAACAATTACTGTCAATATGGGACTGAACTAACTAACGGACGCATATTACGGACGAGTGCACCAAACTATCTATCTATCTATATCTATCTATCTAGCCTATTTCACTCCACTGCAGAAGGAAGGAAGGCCTCTTCATTAATTTTCCATTTCACTCTGTCCTGAGCTGTCCTGTTCCAAGTAACGTTGCCATACTCTATGATGTCGTCTATCCACCGTCTGTCTGGCCTGCCTCTTCCTCTGGTGAATGTGATCTCCAAGCACTATAAAGGTTATCTGACAAAATGTAAACAAAGCCAGACGCCCAAGGTATTGATTGATTTGGAAAGTGCAGTGAAAGGAAGCCAATTTGCATGTAAATTGTTGAACCAGAGTAATATTACACCTACCACCCAGCACATGTCAATCATCAGCTAGTAAGCGGCGTGAGCGGCGTGAGCGGCGTGAGCGGCGTGAGCGGCGTGAGCGGCGTGAGCGGCGTGAGCGGCGTGAGCGGAGTGAACGGCGCGTTTTGCGGCATGGGGGTTCTGTGGGGTTTCAGTTTTTGGTGGACAAGTTAACTTGGCCACCATAGAGACCAGTTGGGTCGTAATAAAACCGAAAATATCTCCAAATTCAGTTATTCGGTGCGAAATTAATATTTTTATTTTATATTATATTAAATGTGTCTATTACCGTAAATAAAATGGTGTTCTAATCGACAATGTAGCTTTAAATAATAAATAAATGTCACTTTTAATTTGAACCTGAGTGAGACCAGTTGGGTCGTAATAAAACCGAAAATATCTCCAAATTCAGTTATTCAGTGCGAAATTAATATTTTTATTTTATATTATATTAAATGTGTCTATTACCGTAAATAAAATGGTGTTCTAATCGACAATGTAGCTTTAAATAATAAATAAATGTCACATTTAATTTTCGATTTAGTTTATTGAGTGAGAGTCTCAATGATGCATTCATTGTAACTCCATTGAAAGTAATGAGAATGAGCTAGTGGTTGATATCGTTACCTGTCACGCGGAGAACCCCGGGTCAAATCCGCGTGGAGCCATTTTTTGTGTATAATACATTGGTACTTTTTGATGTTCCATTATATTAATTAATTACAATATCAATAGTTTGTTTTATTAACGAGACTTTTTTGGGGGGGTACGATTGAGCACTTTATTTAATGTTATTTTTACAAAATGTGTCATAAATTACGTCGTTCGACTCAGCTGAGGAGCACTTTATTTAATGTCATCCATAAACTTCACCACATATCGCTCACATAACGTCTCGGTGATTTCCTTCCAGAAACAACACACTAGTGATCCTCTTGCCGACTTCCACAAAATTCAACAGATCCATTCCAAGTCTTCTCATCCTTTTGACACTAAAAACACTTGTCCACCCAGTTTTTTAGAAGACCTTGTTTGACTTATTAGGCCTATATGGTCCAGAAAAAAGTTCCTACGCGCGAATTGATTTCAATATTTCATTATTCAAGCATAACATCGTTACATTGTTACAAGATGGCCATCTTGTTATATATGACTAATTATTGAAACTAATTCGTGCAAAGCGCGCCAAAATTGGCTATTTTAACACTAAAAAGGTCCAGAAAACGTTTCGGAACTCACTCACTGACTCACTCCGGCGACACATCTGTAGGATGTTAACGATGGCTCTCCAGTCCAGACACGCCTATCTCCCAGCATATCTCCCATGCAGGTCTTCATCTCAGCAGGTGTTTGTCCTGACATAGGATATCCACATAGCTAGCTTAATATCGGACGTCCAGCATTTCTTTAGCCATGAACTGGTTTCTGGTCCTGGAAAAGTCTTGGAACGCTTTTCTGTGATTAATGGTAAACGGTCACCCCACTCCCCCGTGCAATGTTGAGGGATGCCAATGGCTTCATCAGCAGCTTGCTAGGATGTCCCAACATTGATTGATGGGGGAGGGAGGAAACATCTAATTTAAAGGTGTTCAGATAAGCACAGAAGACAATAAGCATTATTCAAATTGCTTGGAAATATATATATATATATATATATATATGCATTTTCAAAGAAGTGCGCTCAGCTTTCCAAGTACTTATTTCCAAGATTGTATTTGCGAAATGCAAAAAAAAAAAACCATCTGAATTTGATTTCTATCATAACTCAAAAACTAAATATGGTATGAACTTCATTATACACACGATTTGTGGGCGAATCATAGGCTTTGTAAATTGGCTATTTTAACACTAAAAAGGTCCAGATAACGTTCCTGAAACCCTCGATGTCAATGACCTCCAGATATTATTTTTTGTCTCTTATTTATATTTTTGATGTTGTTCTCTATTATGTTTGGGCTTTTATCTTATATACTGTGCCACGCCACTTTCATTGGCTTTTTTAACCCTGCCCATTTGTGTTAACTTGTATTATGAATATTTTCTGAGTTGCAGTGAACAAACTGATTGGCCCATCAGAGCTCTCTGTATAGAGTTAAACCAGTTTGATTTGTAATCACTCAGTTCATTAACTTTATTGATGTCTGTTGGACTATTGTTCACATTTGCTCTTTATATACAAAAAAGAAAGAAATATGAAATCGGGCCTTTGTGATGATAGGATTTGAGCAAAAGGATTAGTGTGCGCCGTTAATATTCAATAGTGACATTCAAAAGAGCTTATTAGAGAAAAGGTTTTTAGAATGTAGACTGTTATCTAAATGTTTCCTCAGCCAAAAACCAAAAGAAGATTTCTTGATGTACCCCAGCATGCTTAGTGCCCCTACATTACCAGCAGGGCGTATCACCAAAACAAACAGTGCCACAAATGTGTTAAAGATTAACAGCTGGAGGTCGTCTGACCTCTACCATGTAATACATGGTACAGATAGGGTAACTTGGCCACAAATATGAAAAGAAGTTGAATCCCAACTAAAACCTGTATTTATATAAATATAGGGTCTTTAAGAAAATCAAGAGAGGACTGTATTAAAGACACATCAATCATATTACTTGCAACAGGATTTTCTTAAAGACCGTCGTTTAACAACTTTATAAGCATTTTCTTGCACTGTAATGTCGATGGGAACCAGTAGACACTGGTGACAGAAATCAGTGGTCATGTGATGAAAGTGAAGCATGCTGGGGTGCATTAAGAAATCTTCTTTGGCCAAAAATTAAAATTATTGTGAAAGCTAATGAGACAGTGACATAAAGAATCGACTTCACCCATTGGTTTGAATTGACTTGATCTGACTCGAGCTAAATTGAAAAAGACTTTTGCCTATGCCTTGAATTGAATAGTGACTCAAGATTTAGTGACTTGGTCACAACACTGTTTACAGAATGAGTAAAAAATGAGTGAAATGTGTAGGGTGAAACAAATAAGATTGTGCACAATTTGAAAGGGCCATTTGACCTTGATGCGTGCATTGAACCATAAATTTGTTGTTGTCTGTATAAAACGTTGTTAATCTAGTTTATCCGCCCAAAAATGAAAGTTATCGACTGAAAAATAAGCAAACTGTGACACGTTTTGCAAGCTGTCCGTGTTTTTCGCCATTCCAATGGGATTTACACAGTTAAGACATGAATATTACTGCAACATGATGATTTGGAGAGAGAGAGACTACAAGCAAGGCATTGTTGTGCCTGTAATTTATTACAGGTTCCTTGTATATTGAATGAGCCAAAGGTGGCAAAACATTGTAGAAATAAATATATAGTTCGCAGATGATAGGCTAATACTTCACATACTAAGAATATCGCACAAATAAAATGTTCTGAAGACACTGTATTTCTTGATAATCGCGCTGAAAAGTCATTCACATTTGCCATATTAGGTTCACAAATTAGGCCTATACGGTCTGAGTTACGGTCTTTATGCTTTTTTTTGAAAGACATAAAATAAAATGTTAGTTTCCTTGCAATTTAAAATAGAAATCAGTTAGTTGTTTGCTAATTTTAAGGTTTTTTTTAATAAAGCCTTCCTTCGACATGGCCACCATTTTGCTGAAGATATGTGTGTGCCCTGTCCAACATGTTTTTTAGCAAAACCAATTTCACTGTGTGTAAATTCCATTGGAATGGCGAAAAACGCGGTCAGTTTATAACACTTGCCACAGTTTGCTTATTTTTCAGTCGATTACTTTCCTTTTTTGGGAGGGCAAACAAGTTTAACAACTTTTTATACAAACAACAACAAAAATGCCATGGTTCAATGCACGCATTAAGGTCAGATGGCAGTTTCAAATCGTGCACAATTCTTTTTTTGATTCACCCTGTAATGGTCAAGTTTGGATCGACAAATGCCTTGGAATTCTACAGGTACAATAAGCGAGCGTATCTCAGAGCACAATCTGCACCTACAGGACATGCAGGATGTACCGGGTCAAGTTTGATCTCCACCAGGATACAGTCAACCACACTTCTATCAATTGCCAAGTTCAACAACATCCCATTCCCACGCAATACCGATGCATATCTCAAATATTGGATGAGTTAACACCATTTGAACAATGTTGATTATTGTTATACTAGTAATTGTACATATGAATAAATCCACAATGAATAAATATGAATTCAATGAATGCACGTTTTCTGGAACATATTATAGAAGACCATAACACAACCGTACATAGTAATAAAGATATAAGACACGTTATGTTATGTTATTACTTGACTCATTTATTATATCATAATACATAATTGTCAATATTTAGTTTTTTACAGTTGGTATGCCTATATAATTGCCAATAACTCCCCATAACTGAGCGTCCAAAGCTCACATACTAGCACGGAATATGGGAGCGGGTGAATTTTCTCTCGACGCTTTACGGTAACAAACTGATGAGTTCACTTGATAATGGAGCCTAGAGGATCATGTGTTTTAAGCTCGCCTCCTTCGCGTTACACACCTCTTCCAGCGGCACCCCTTCCAGCACCACCCCGGTCTCCAAACATCAAACAGCTGTATCTCCCCTTCTGTATTAGCTATACCAATGCCATTTTGCAGGCAGATAGCTTGTTATTAGGGCTTTAAGTTGATACCAAATTTGTTGAGATAGCTTTTGTGGTTTTGAAAATATTTGAGGAAAATGACAGCATAAAACTAGAAAATGTAACGGCACCACCCTATTGGGAGGCGAGTTCATAACGCGTGACCAGAGACATCTTCATCGACTAAACACTAACAGCATTAAGTGTTTGTCTCCGACTGTAATGAATGTCATATCCTTATTCAAACTCTACTATGGACAAATGATTGTCTTTTAGAGTGTATAGATCTATTCATTTCTCGACGCCTTTATTAAAAAAAAACTGAGAACTACCAGCCGATTGGTTGAAATTTAGAATGTGTCAAATATTGTGCCAATCAGAGACATCGTTAGAATAATTACAATTTTATAAAATATTAGCATAAAATATTTATAAGCAAAACTGTGATTGGTCATCAAAATGATTATATCATGTAATTGACCAGTGGGAATTATTGTACGAAAGACAGGTAGTGCCCAGGGGGTTAGGTCACAACAGATCCTATTTTATGCACGATCAGAAGGCTTAAGCTGTTATGCTATTTAAACTTATTATAGGCATGGCTAACTCGACAACTCGCAGTCGCTCATACAACATCTCACATGTCCGACACCTATGTTTTCATTATGTTCCCAGTCCCTTAACACTTTTGGACCGGTGATTTGACAATAGCCGGTAATAAATCATCAAAGGATGTGTCTATTTCCCACCATTTGGTCCAATTAAAAGACTGCAAAGGACCTAGTTATGCCCCAAGGCCATAAACTAACCATCATAACCTTGAAAATGGTCCACATAGTCAGCGGTTGACAAAATCTTAGATGATTTATTACCGGCGAAATGTCAAAATCACCGGTCCAAAAGTGATAAGGGATGGGAACATAATGTCGAGATATTTGTCTAAGCCCATGGCCCAACTCCCATGTCAATACATGTCAGTTTATACTATAACTCTATCTAAATAAGGGTAGCTGTATGAAAAAATAACTAATCAATCTAACAGTCAACACATTAAGTAGCTCACTAGGTAATAAATGTGCTGATAGCTCTTACAGTTTGACTCCTACATAGATATATTAAATTATAGTCTTGTTAAGAAATATCTCCTCTTTCGTTTGTAATATGGCACGCTAAGAATGGTTGATTATTGACGAAATAACAATCCCAAAGGTAATGTCAAGTACGATTGTCATTGTCGCATTTTGCTTTTCTACACGCGGACTCAAACCGGTACGTTTTATTTTAATTTTTACAGAAACAGCAATAACAGCAATAACACCAACAAATGGTAACGAGAATAGCCATGATTATTCCTATCACAACAATGGCAATGACAGCACCCAGGGCTAGTCCAAATGGCAAACTTCCGCCGCCTGTTGCTGCTGTATAATGCAAAATACAATAAATTAAATTAATATTTATACTACACTAGCAACCAAAAGTATTAGGACACCTTGCAAGCTGCAAATTGAGAGAAAACACTGTACTGGGAATCTATTGAACTACTGGGTTAGCTTTCTGGTATAACATTAATGGAAAGTTCTTAAAAGTTTGTTGCAATAAATTTGGGATGCTTTTCCTACTTAAGACATTATTATTTAAAAGGAAAACATTTGTAACACTATTTCAGTGATTAAGGTTTTTTGCATTGGTACATGTATATTTAGTAAATTAGAGTCAAATAGCTTGACAACAATTCTTAAGTCATGATGAAATGATAGCCCTGTGAAGTGGGCCCAGGTTTTGTGGGTGCTGAAAGTAAAGGTGTCAAAATGAAACTAAATTTCCCTCCCAAATATCTTGTTATGAAGATGAATGAAGAGATCAGGTGTCAATATGTGTGAGAGATTAAAGACTAGTGACAATATTGGGATTAGTTTTACTTGAGTGAATCCATTGAAAAACAATTGAGAAAGGTTTTTATGAAAGGAAGTCAAAATTGTCAGACTACCCACCTTAGGATTACATTGGCTATAATGAGGTTGATGAATTATTCATGAGCTATTTCCAATGGGAAATTTGTATGGGGATTTCAAGAAGGCACATGTTTACTCCAATTGCATGGAATTTAATTAGCAGATGTTGTAGGAAACATGAATTTACCAATGAGAATAGATTCAACAACATATTTTTTCAACTCGTAGTGAAATATTACACTCCAAATTGAATATATGGAATGTAACCAAGTGTCTCGAACCCGGTCCCTCTCGCTATCGCGGCGATTGGTTACTCCACTACACAGAAAAAAATAAGTGAGTCATTATCGTAAAATGAGTCACTACACGGACAAAATTACTCATTTTGAGCCATAGTGTGTCACTACACGGACAAAATGACTCATTTTTCGATGATGACTCACTTTTTTTCTTTCTGTGTAGGCTGTAACCGCCAGTTTGTTCGAGTCTATATATTATTTATTCATTTCAATTACTCGGCTGGTATCATTTGCTTGATCCTCGCGTTTATTTAATTAAGTTTCGCTCGTCATAGATTCTGCTAGAATCATGCTTATAGGCTATCATCAATTGTTATTATTTACTCATGTATTTCGGCTGCTAGAGGCTTTCAATAAAGACTTTGTATACATAATAGCTCGTTCGTCTGGTATCCATGTACTAAGCACAGTACCTGTAGTCTAGTAACCAATCGCCGCGATAGCGAGAGGGACCGGGTTCGAGGCTGTGTATTTTTAAGGTCTTTGTTAATTTAATTCTCGCCAGTTTGTCCGAGTCTTTGTATTAATTACATTATCCCTCAATAGAATCACCCATGCATCCCATCCCATCACTTTAATTAATTACTGACTGACCCTCATAGTAGGATACTTTCTACACCTGCCCTGAAAACTGGATTTTAATGTTTCTATCAAGTTTTGACTTTGTCTGAGCTTTCCGGCATTTGAAGTCATGTAATGAATCAGGTAGTGACGATCAGAAGACTTATGACGATAGTTCAATTAGTTCCAAATTGGCGAGAAATATTCGGTTTTTATCTATCCGCGCGCAAAAGTAATCAAAGCGTAAAGCGCGTTTTTGGCATACGCAAGCGTACCACATACAATGTCACTGCGTCATTTCGCGCCATATTGCGACATGCGAGCGTTTTGAGCGCGACGCTCTTCTGAATTCATTCGCTGCAGTAAACAGGTTTCGCCAATTTAGAACTGACTGAACTATAGGCTAATTCATGATAGCTGACTTATAGAGAACACCATATTCATACTGATACTGGTGTTCGTGATGATCTCTATACTACAAGGTGTTTCAATAAACAAACAATCCTATTTCTTAACTCTCGGTTGAAAACACATATTGCCAAGTATTGTTATTGCTTTTGTTTAGGAATTAGGCAACATTTTGGTCCGATTCGGTTTACTGGTTTTGTAAATAAATGGTTTGCTATAAATGCAAGATACTTATATTTCAATAAATGCGTGTGTGTTGTTTTGAGACAAATTAGAAAAACAATACACACGCGCGCGCGTTGATGTTCGTTGATATGTGGGGAGTGCTATCGTGACTCGTGAGCATATCAACATTTACGCATTCAAGGGCATTGATGTGTTCCATTTTTCCGAGAAACAAAGCATACGCATGCATTGACCTATTTCATACAAGACACTGCTGTGGTTTATATGGCAATGGAATTAGGGCGACATTTGGAACCGATCGACCATGAATTCTACTTCCATCTATAATACATTACGATTACAGGCTGAAATGTTTGGGTGAGTACTCAGTCACTTACCTTGTTGACAAATCAGTCCAGTAACATCGGTGTTACATGGGTAGGTGTACCACTTACGATCTGTATTACGCACAAGCACACACCCCTCATTGTCGATAGGCTGATTCAGTCCCCAATTTGTAAAATCAAGCTACACAAAACATGACAAAAAGAAGAATTGAGAAATAAGATCAAGAACGAGTTGTAAACACTCGGTATCTACATTAATGTAGGTAAGAGAAACACAATACGCGTGGCATTCTTGGTCAGGTATGGCAAAAGCTTTGTCTCGTCTTTGTCACTCTAGATTTTGGAGTGGTCATGAGTGAAAGGTTTCATTTTGAAAACTTAAATTTACCTAAAACTAGTATAATTTGTTGGAAATATAATATAGGTATATCAGACCAATTTTAATCGTGTTGATATTGTATCTACGATAAAACAAACATTACGCTACAAGGCCCGCTTAGCAGCGCTATAAATTGGTGCCTTAAAAACCGGCAACAAATTTAAATATTCGCCTTCCATCAAAGCTGGTTGCTATATGACATTATTCTCGTGTGCAACCAACCGGCTGTATTGCAACGCCCATTGAGTAGTTTAAACGCATGAGCGTGGATGTAATTTGCAACATAATGGAAACTCGCCCATGCAGTTAGCAAGAAGTATCGCTCGTACACGCCCCGAATTTAAATAACCAACCAGGCAATCCTCTCGTAGTAATTGATTACAATAGGTTTACCAGACCGAATTAATAGCGCTCCTAAGCGGGCAATTGATGTCATGCCATATGATATAGATATAGAACCGTAACAGTTATACGTACATTGGTACCGTCTACCCAAACGAATGAGCTGTTTGCACCTGCTGTACGACTTAGCCCAATAATATAGTCGATATTATTCCGCATCAAATCTGAAATGAGAAATCGACAAAAATAATCTGTAGTAAATCTGTGGCGCCCTAAAACTTAAAAGTAAATCCTAACGACGAGAGGGCTAATAAGTATTATAAAGCCTTAATTATGATGGTTAAGCAGACGATTGGGAAAACAAACTAGACGAAGTACACTCTTCTGATGTCTTTTTATTAGCTAAATATTTACACATAAATCGTCAAAAACATCGATAGCCTTCGGTATAAAAATTGAATAATACATTGATAAATTCAAGTTATTTGGAAAAAAGAAGGGCCGGTTCTATGTAATATTAAGACAAAATATGACTTCTTACTTGTCAGAAAGCGTTGTTCTTCACTACTATGAATGGTTGCGAGCGTAGGGGTAGCGAATAGGTCCTCGAAGACACATTGCAATCCTGCCTCGACAAATGTGACTTCAGCCGAATGGTCGAAAAAGTAGCATGTAGTATTAGTATCAACCTGATTAAATGCTTCCCATCCTGATGGACAACTCTCAAAACCTACGGGTACTAATATATAACATAATGTGTTGATTATGATAACAGCAAAAAACACACACAGGAAATCATATTTATATTACACATACAAGTTGCCAACCATTTTCACCCGATTTGTTATAATTCTCGCGAAATTCAAGAAAATAACAATGAATTGATTAACCAAACATTAATTGACTGTTCTTTGTAAATGGTAGTCCGTTCAGACATCGCTATATTCTAATACGATGCACAACGGATATATCTCATACCCTAAAATAATATTTCTAAATAGTATGATAACATTGATGAGAACGATGTGTGTGCATGGACTAAATAAAAAGAAGAAATCTCCACAAAGATTCGAACCTATAGGGACCGTTAATTGAGAGTCTAAACCTAATTAACCATTTTAAAAGTTTCATCTGATTAAGGTCATAAAGTAAGATGAATTTAGATTCAATATGTAGGCCTATTGGCATTTTTACTTTGCTTAATAGTTACGCTATTTATCACAAGTTTTTTTAATTCACTTTAACAGCGATATTTTCATCGGTCGGAATATATAATAATATATTAATACAATGTGAGAAAGAGGCTAGGAGCCCCAACAGAAATCCTGATAAGCGAACCCTTAACACAGAAAAATAAATAATAGCATTTAAAGAACTATATAATATTATAAGGACAAGCGATACAATCAACCTAAACAAGACCATACAGAACATTACACAGAAAATATATGACAAAAACAAATAAACAACAAAGTCGGATTGCGAAATGTCTTAGAAGAAAGCACTTAGGTACGACTTAGAACTGCGACCCCAACGGCCGGCTATTGATCTTACCTAGGTCCCCGCCTAGGTCAATGTTCGGAATTTGACTATCGCAAACTTGCACTAGGCCGATGGCCAAACAACATGCCATGAGAATAATACGTGTCATGCTATTTATTGACATGATGAAATCTACAAAATAAGATGAAAGGAAAATTAACACATGATAATAATTAATATGTCCCGATTATAATCTGACGAGCTTTACACAAGTCACAGGAGACATAATAATCCCCAGCATTTAATCATTCAATGATTTTTTTACCCCGTGTTAAAGTTCTTCTTGACACATCTTCAGATGTCTATGCTTGATATTGTATTAAGTCCCGGTTAGACCTTGGAAACCAAAATTGTGAACAAGTTTAAAAAAAAAAAATCATGAACGACTCATGTGTAAAAATCATGTTGTCAACGCATCTAATCTATAAGCCAAAAAACATTGTACATGTTGTCAACGCATCTAATCTATAAGCCAAAAAACATTGTACATGTTGTCAACGCATCTAATCTATAAGCCAAAAACATTGTACATGTTGTCAACGCATCTAATCTATAAGCCAAAAAACATTGTACATGTTGTCAACGCATCTAATCTATAAGCCAAAAAACATTTGTACATGTTGTCAACGCATCTAATCTATAAGCCAAAAAACATTTGTACATGTTGTCAACGCATCTAATCTATAAGCCAAAAAACATTGTACATGTTGTCAACGCATCTAATCTATAAGCCAAAAATCATTGTACATGTTGTCAACGCATCTAATCTATAAGCCAAAAAACATGGTAAGTTTAAAACGGATAAACACAGAACAATAAGTGACCATTGTTCGATACTTGCTAAGCAGTTATTTAGAATGTCCATACACTCCAGAAACCAATGCCACTCACCTTTCAAAACGATCATACAAGTCCTGCGCAGTCTTGTAAGTAAAGTCGATTTATTAGAATCCAAATATCGCTGTTTAAAAACAAGTTTCAAGATCATGTTCACTATGCACTTCAATAGGCACAAATGATGCTTTATGTAGAGCAGTCCTATCCTATTTATACACCTAACACAAACAGTTTCTGACCACGTGGTTTTATGCTAATTCAAAATCTAACAGTACCAACATTTTAGACACACATTAAAGGAGCATGACGAGATATGTTCGAGGATGCGCCCTCAATTATGATAACAACTGGGATTTGCATATTTTTATAATTGTATTACATGTATAAACTTACACCTATTATGATTAAGAAAAATCAGCCCTTTTTGTACAATTAAACGTCGATTCCAAAATGCTGATCGAGCCGTGTCCCCCTGCAGTATGCGTGATAAATAACGCGAACCGTATTGACAAAGAGGGCGTTTTAAGAAAAGTTTCAATAAATAGCGATGGTATAGTTTTTGTCAAGTGCTGCTGTGTTTTTTGAGTAGAAACAACATTAATGGTAATTTTTAATGTTCATCATGATTTCTGAAGGTTTTTTCTTTTGTTAAAACCTTCTACACTACTTCGTGTCTCTTTAAGTGCGCAAATTCCTTCTCCATAATTTGAAACTTTTCCAACAAAAATGAGTGGATACGTGTATGGTCACGCGTTATGAACTCGCCTCCCAATAGGGTGGTGCCGTTACATTTTTTAGCTTCATGCTGTCATTTTCCTCAAATATTTTTAAAACCACAAATGCTATCTCAACAAATTTGGTATCATTTTAAAGCCCTAATGACAAGCTATCTGCCTGCTAAATGGCATTGGTATAGCTAATACAGAAAGGGAGATACAGCTGTTTGATGTTTGGGGACCAGGGGTGGTGCTGGAAGGGGTGTTTCTGGAAGGGGTGCTGCCTGTACAAACTCAATGGGGATAATCCCATGCTTTGTTCTTTTTACAATAACTAGTCATCCCCTAATGTTAAAAACACAATTTTGGTCCCATTTCAAAGGATATTTAGTAGTCATTAAGTATGTGGTTCAATAGACTTGTCAACTATTATTAACAACTAATTAATTATGGATAAGACAATGATCATCAGCTTTCTTCCTATTCGCTACACAGTCAACATGAATAATCAGCCTCAATTTACCGGATTTATAAAAATGACTATAACAGAAAAAGTTTTCAACCTATGATAGCAATAGTATACATTTTTGGAAAGCTTGTAACTAGAGGAATTCAGAAATGCAGTTTATATCAGGGAAGGGTTCATCCTTAAACAAATATTTCTGAAAATTCTAAAAAAATATAAAATAGAAATTTGAGATATTCACTAGCCGGTATAATTACCATACCGACGTAGTAACTTTGACAAATATATATCATCTAATGGGTAATTTCATGAGGAATTCAAATATGTAAACAAAATAATGATAGGGATAGGTATACAAAATATATGGATCTCAAATTAAAAATTAAAAAACTCTGATATTTTCCGAACATTTCCGATCCTACCATTTTGGTTCTTGGTCGTACTATAATTTTAATGACATATTTGGTTTCCTCATGCAATTTCCTTCAGAAAATGTATACTTTTACTACCTCAGGGGGGTATACAAGCAAATATAAATGTGTAAAGTTAAATTCATGTCGCGAAAGCCAAAATCCGTGTGTAACGCGAATGGAGGCGAGCTTAAAACACATGACCGTATACAGTTGTTACAAGTGACCAGACACAAATAAACAAAAACAATTGTAGTAAATTATTTTCTATGGGATATCATTGCTTAGTGCTTAGGCCAACAAAAAAAAGGTGTTTGTTTGTCCATAGAGGGTCCTCAAAAGGTAGGGTCGGTAGGTCGGATTTTTTTTTTTTTTTTAATATTTTTTAATACGGATATTGTATTTGGGAATATAAATTCGGCATGTATACTGTGAATTAAAGTCTAAACACACACCAAAACACCTCACTTTTCATAAGTTTGCGACATTTTAGTTGCTTTACTCTTCACACTGCTGATTTTGATCTCTTTCTCCTGCTGGGGCAGATTGTCAATTTAAAGTTCCAATACTGTCGCATTGGTTGCAACACTACAAACTCGATCAAATATTATTTTTCATTGTGCGCAGATACCGTAGAACGCCGCCATTGTGACTGAATGTTACACAATGTGAAATAACGTTGTGTTGAAGTTTTGCTAGAAATATATACGTGAAAGTATTGCTAAACCTATTTCCCCGTACTAACTACCCCAAAAATTGTTATATACTATGTTGAAATTAATATTCATGCCGTTGAGCAACATTTTGGGAACAAATATTAACCCTAACTAGATTTTTCATATTTTCTCACACTGCGTTTTTAGTATAAAAATGACATCACTTGCACGTGCGATCACTGATTTTCATTTAGTCCTTTTAATAGTCCCCGCGGGCCGCGGGTGCCAAGTTCATGCAGTAAACATCATGTTACACGGGATTGCGAATTGGGGATGGTGTTGCAAATACCAGATTGACGATATCATACGAAATAAGGAATAAAACGGTCCGTTTGGCCATTCAAATTGCTCAAAAATGTGTTTTAAAAAAATTATCGAAAATAAAAAGTAATACGGTCGGCACCTAGGTACACGGTCGGTCGGACGTGGACAAACAAACAACTTTTTTTTTTTTGCCTATCATCCATCCATGCCCGACTGCTTTCGATCTGCACTATACAAATCAATTATATCCTTTCGACAAACAAACATGCTACTCCTGTTTCCCGTTGGGTTTGGTCATTAAAGTCATCATATATTTAAAAGTATTCACACTTTTTTATTTTTGAAATAACAAACATATATAAGCACCGGGTAAGGATCTTTTTGTGTTAGATGTATATATATGGGTCGATGATCCGGTCGATGTTCGATTTGATCTCTAAAATGTATAATGTAGTACTATTAACACTTTCCACGCGGCAGGCAGCTGCAGACGACATTCCAATATTTCACAAAATGTTTAAAAAATGTCAAAATTATTGAATTTCATTAACATATTCAGAATCACCATGAGAAATGCATTGACATAAGTACAAACATGCCTATTATTGGGCCAGTAATCCTTAAGATAGGCTTTGAAAATTGTGAAAGGTTTCTGAAAAATCTGTTTTGTGTATGGTAAAAATAATAGCCGCGTGGAAAGTGTTAAAGGTGTGTGATCGTATCAAATTTACTTGTCCTATTTTTTGGTAAGAATAAAAGCAAAGATGTTTTTTTTCATTAGGCCTACCCCCTGCAATATTTCGTCAGCCTGCTTCGATAATTGCCTAACTCACTTTTCAGCGAAATTTAGTATTTTGCATAAATCATGACTTCATTACATTATGCACATGCTGTTATAATACCTAAGTCAATGACCAATCAAAAGTGTTGATAAATGCACAATTGCAATTCTGCCTAAGTCAGCATTGTGAGTTAGGCAGATTGTACTAATGATGAAAATTGTTTAAGATGGGTCATATTAACTCGTATTAGGCATATAACAAGCCACATTTCACTTAAAGGTATATCCCTAACATAATTCTATCCAACAGTTACTGCTCCTGTTGGAATTAACCTGCACTATTCATGTTGCTGTTCAACATATCGTCAGCCTGCTTCAATAATTGCCTAACTCACTTTTCATACTTTTGTTGTTTTCTAAGAACTAGAAAAAATGAGTTAGGAAATTATCGAAGCAGGCTGACGAATTGTAGGTTCTTGTGAGACGTTTCGTTTAGATGCTATGACTAGCCAAACAGTAATCAATTACGTACAGGGTTCACCAATCGATAAGTGTAATTCTATGGGGAATTCTTAAACAGCTAAGAATGTTTAAGCAATCTCATTGGTTCTCAGAAAAATCGGCGACATTTGGATGAGACAATTGAACACGGGGAGCTGAGGCTTACGTTTTAACAGCGCGTCCGACCTTCACAATGCGTGGTTTGCTCCATAACGCGAACTTCTGCAGTGCGTCTTTGGCGCCTTTCCTGCGTTTATGCCGGCGCCGCGCGACGCTTACGCATGATGTACTCATCGCATGGGATTGGAAGGAATGTTTGTGGGTTATTCGATCCTAGCAGGGGTAAAAGTTGTCTAATGTGAACACTAAATGTACTTATTTCTTTGATAGATGTCTATGATTGTTAAAGATAATATAACACGGGTACAGTCTAAAAACAATACCTTTATTCTCTAAATATCAACTGGATTTGCTTCTATCACAAGGCAAACTCACGCATTTAGACACACATTTTGGAATAGGACTGACATTTCTATGAGCCTTTTACACTTTTTTAATCGGATCACCCACCTCTAACACTTTCTGCAGACGACATTTCCAAAATTTCACAAAATTATTAAAAAAATGTCAACATTATTGAATTTCGGTACCATATTTTCAATCACCACGAGAAATGCATTGAAATACATACAAATATGCCCAGTATTGGTTTAGTTATCCTTGAGATAGACTTTGACAATTGGGAAAGGTTTTTGAATAATCTGTTTTGTATACGGTAAAACTAACAGCCGCGTGGGAAGTAGTCGTGACCGTACGGAAATTGTCATTTTCCCATCGGTTTGTGCAATGAGAGTATCCTGTTTGTGGGCTTATGGATAAAATGATACTTCAACCACAGAAATATTCACACACATACATTCCAAAATTTCCCAAAATTATTAAAAAAATGTCAAAATTATTGAATTTCGTTACCATATTTTCAATCACCACGAGAAATGTATTGAAATACATACAAATATGCCAAGTATTGGTTCAGTAATCCTTGAGATAGACTTTGACAATTGGGAAGGGTTTTTGAATAATCTGTTTTGTAAATAGGCTACGGTAATACTAACAGCCGCGTGGAAAGTGTTAAAACCAGCAGTCGTGACCGTACAGAATTGCTATTTTCCCATCGGTTTGTGCAATGAGAGTATCCTGTTTGTGGACTTATGGATAACATGATACTTCAATCACAGAAATATTGACACACATATACCGTACCTGCCTTCCGTTCGTGTCTGACCAGGATTTAAAGGAAACACTCTCAAATTGCTGACCTCATTCAACACATTAAGAGCGAATTGTCTATAGGTTGACAAACTCATGGACACGCCAAGTTTGGGAGGTGAAAGATATCAAGTAGCTATGTAGACATGCTAGGTATTAACAAAAACCAGAAACCCTTTGTTGCCAAGGTAACGAGCCTGACTTGTTTTTGTTCATTTTAAGGAAAGTTCCTCCTAGTTATACTGATTTCAGGTATAGGGTTCTGCCAAACCATTATGTTTTTCATTGCTGAATGAAATCAGTATAATTAGGAGGATTCTTCCTTAAAATGAGCAATAACAAGATAGTTTCGTTACCATGGCAACAGAGAGTTGCTGATTTGTTTAATACCATATATTTACATAACTACTAAATCCCTCTCACCTCGCAATATGGGCAAAATCAAAGAGATGGCGTGTCCACGAGATTGTCAACATCCAAAATAAGTCGCTCTATAAGCACGAAAATTAATACAATAAATGAATAAAAAACAAGTTACTAAACATTGGAGTCGAGCAAGTGATTGTTAATCTTCGTGGTTCATGAACAAGTTGAATGATGATAAGCTCTTGAATTGTCCCCTTCAATGTGTCTATTTGGTGGTACACTGCAAAAACACCGGTGTTAAAAATAACACCATTGGTGTTGTGAAAGGTCCACACCAACAAAAATTAACACCGGTGTACCGGTGTTAAATTTTTGGTGTTACATCAACACCATGTAATGTCATTTTAACAACTGCAAGTGTGAAAAATAACACTGTAAGTGTTAATGTAACACTGTCAGTGATAGTGTAACACCAAGATAGTGTTAAAATAACACTCATTGGTGTGGACCTCTCAGAACACCGAACGGTGTTATTTTTAACACCGGTGTTTTTGCAGTGTAATATCACTAATGCACAAAAGAAATTGCAGAGAATAAACACTGTACACGTTTCACTCAGAAAAGTTTTAATACTATTGAATAAGTCTATCTATCATACGGGTATAATGCATAATTCGAAAACAAAATAAGCTAAAACAATACACGATATTTAGCAGTTTGAGGTCACCAAGTTAGTAGGCCTACTATTACATGTAACTGCTCACAAAAAGTATCGAAACACTTAGAAATGATCCAATACATAACGGCTCGAAAGTGTATGCATTAATCGAAGCAAATAACCAAGTGCATAATTTTGTTCTGCGTATTTTGACACCTCGATCGTTGAGATACGATGTTGCGGAGCGGAGTTATTGCCATTTCAATGATCGTGGGTCCAGTTTCAAAAGTGACACTCATCCCTATTGAAAATCACGAATCTGATCATTCTAAACAGTAATGCAAACCTCTTTCTGTCGTGTGTATGGTACAACTAGTAGCCGCGTGGAAAGTGTTAAAGGCATCAGTTACACCTGTTCATTTATCGACAGATGAAATAGAGTTAAAGATAGAAATCTCAACTTTGAGATATTCCCACCCAAAAGATCTCGCTAGTTAGAGTGGACCTATGGGTTCCAAGCACAATGTACACGTACCTATAGACCAGCGGTTCTTAAACAGGGGGTCGTGACCCTATGGGGGGGGGGGGGGGGGGGGGGGTCACGGTACTGACCAAGAACATCTGATGGGTCGTGGGGCCAATGAACTTCTGTATTAGATTGTATGACGAGGAGCCTTAATGTTCTAGTCTTTCATTTTTGTTGTCCACCTCCGGGCAGAACATGACATTATAACCAAAAGATGGCAAATATATCTCTAAAGAAAAATTCACCTTATCTCACGTTCATAGATTGCACGTTAATGAGTAATTCCATCCCAAAGTTTGACTGAAAACCCTGTATAATTGAATGGGGAATGTCGTAAGTCTGCCATTGAAAACAGGGCGGTATTTTCTTGATTGTGTTACAGTAGTTTTGGCATACTAAAATGCCGAGTAATTCTACATGCCATGGGTAAACAATAGTTTGAACAAACATACAATGTATTATTAACAATATCACTTTGCAATATCTTTTTATGATGATTTTAATAAAAGATAACTATTCTAGGTCTAAGTAGAATTTATAGATTAACATTTTAGATAACTAACAACCTATTCCATAAATATAACTAATATGATTGTAGAACATTTCTTTAATGCAATGGGAACCTTTTTTTTTTATTAACTTAATTAGAAGGTATACCAATAGCAATAGTTAAACAAGAACTTAAACATGTAATAGAGTAATATGAGGATCTCGCAACACAGAAGAGAATAGCTGAGAATCAAAATTTCATAGGCCTTGGCCTTCAATAAATGTGTTAACAGCTTGTTTACTAGTATTATTACTTTTAAGTAATAGGCCTATACAATCAAAATTAACTTAAAAGTTTTAATTAATACATTTATACCAACTTCTTGATCATGTTATCGAGTTGAACTGCACTTCATTTCTGTACCAATGCCAATTGTACATTTTTCTCCTTTTGTAAATAATACTTATGGTAGACCTGTCACTCTTTGTGAAGCCAATTCAATTTAGACCGATTGAAAGATGATGAACTTGTTGCTGTGTGAGTAACAATAATTTTCTACTACTGATGTTAGGCCTATATACATAAAGGTTTTAGGAGACAGAGATATTTCAAAACTACTAATAAGACTATTGTCATGTAAAATGAAAACAAAGTCATTGGTTAAATGAGAAACAATAGGCTTTTGGAAAATAAAATGGACATAGAAACCAATATCATCCCTATATAATAACTATACAGGTGACAAATGGGCTTCTAACTCTAAAAATATATATTCTACCTAAAAATACTAAATTATAAAGTTGTTGGGAAACTCATCTGCTTTAATATGAGATATTGCACGCTAGGATTGGGTGATTATTTAGGAAGTGACACTCCCAAATGTAAGGTGAAGTCCGATTTTCATTTTCACATTTTTATTTTCTACACGCGGACCCATCTACGGGTACCTTATCGATTACCGGTAGTGCAATTGGGGGATGCATGCGCAATTTGGAGAGTCGGCCGTATTGTTCCGATGGATCAATACGCCACACACACGCTACCTGTCACACTCTCCCCCGTGTTGAAATGTAAAATGTGAAAATGAAATTGTGACTTTACCTTACATTTTTGATTGTCATTTCTTCAATATTCGACCGATCCTAGCGTGCAATATTTCATAATAAAGAAGATTAATTTTTCAACAACTTTGTGATTTAATATTTTTAGGTAGGATATATATTTTTAGAGTTAAAAGTGCATTTATTACCTGTATAGTTACTTTTTTAATGACTGTAGTTAAGTTGTAAGCGACACACACCGTTTAGTGGGCTTTGAATGTTGCCTCTCAACACAATTAAAATTGTATTTTAGGTATGAAATTATTATTTATTTTATCAAGTCTTATAAAATAATATAGAACAAAAGGATTGTATTGAAATTTGTGCTCTACAACTTATTGATTAGGCCTATGCATTTATGTTACTGGCATACTAAAACTATAACAGGTAGTTTGTCTTTAGTTTTGTGTATCTGCCATCGTTTGGTAATAAAAAAAGTAAAAGATACAGAGCACCATTCCATAGTCTACTATAGGATCAGGTCCGGTTTCTGTTTTATTTTAAGAGGATACAGTCAACTACACTTCAATTTTACAAATCACAAAACCTGTCCAAGGACATCCCAATCCCACGCAATACGGATACCCAGACTATTTTCAGTGCAAATGTCAACAAAAGCCCAGCAAAAGTACAGTCAACAACACCAATCAATACCCTGTTCAGGGACATCCCAATCGCACGCATTGCAACAATAGCCAAGCAACCATCAATTGTCAGTTCTCTTTTCTCGCTATACTATCACAATTATGTTTCAATCCATATCAGTCATATCAGTATTTTTCATTTATTTGGCGCATGATAACATCCCATCCCAAATCCAGTACCTCTTTTCTTCTACGTAAATCTGTTGAAAGAAACCTCGTTCCCCATCCCTACATACGCAATAGCCCACCTGTATGAATGCGAATCAATTGAGACATACATTACATCTTTTCAGTTGTAAATATGTACTTCAGAAAGTTAACTCAATCAACATCCAGTCACACGGGTTGACGGAAGAAGCACAATTTATGCTGTACTTTGTTTTAATTGGTTGCACTGCATGTAGCTCTACATAGATATTACCCCACAATATGACATGTATGATTTGATTTGATTTGATTTAATTCGGTATCTCCATATATAGCAATGACAATGATAAAAAGATAAAGATCCTTAAGCTACACTTAAAATTACAAAACCAAACAAAATTGGGGGAGATACAAGCAGGATAACCCTTTAAGCCATATGGCTGATTTCCGAAGGGGTCCTAAGGAAAACAAAAAATACTTCAAATAACATCAAAAGACACAACAACAACAGTCGACAGACACTGTATACATACTTAAAATCAGGAAGTTAAAATTGATACAAAATATTTAAAAATATTAACAATTAAATTGGTTAAGATGATACGATTTTACAGATTTCTTACAGATTGCCTTAGTAAGAATAGATTTGATTGCACACGGTAAGCTAGCCTAATCCATAATGGTGGTATTATAATAAAAAGAGCCAGACATGATGGTGGTGGATTTGGAAACTTGGAAATTGTTCACACTGTTTCTAGTATTGTGTTGATGAATGCTTAAATTCTTGTAAAATGAGACCTGAGATATTCAGGACCAACTTCATTAAAAATATTAAAAACATGGTTCAACCTGAGTTGTTTGGCTCTGTTGTGAATATTCAGAAAATGAATGTATGAGGGCAGTGTTTCCGTGTATTTCTGATCACTTGAATGGCCTCTACATAGTCCAACAAATGAGGGCGGTGTTCGTGTGCTCAGGTTAGGATATGCAAAAAGAAAACAAGGGAACTATTTATGGCTCTAAACAATATCCACCACAAGAGGGCAGCATTTCTGTATACGTTTTAGTCAGACGACGCTGGACACGGGCGTATTCACGAATATTCAGGTTAAAATATACGAACGAGGTTTCGTGATCTAGTGAATGGGACGAACGCTTAACAACGGTTTAAATTCAAAAATTGATACTGACACTGGAGTTGGTTATCCAACTCCAACCATTTTAAGATGAAATAAGTTAGTATCAACGTGTGATGAATCTTATGGGGTCATATAATCAAAATCCATTGTTACATTGAAACCAACGGAAATTCAAAATTAACCCCCGTTCGTGTCCACCGTCGTCTGGTTTTAGTTATACACTTGGCTAATACTAATTAAAGAAATCCGGTTTTGTTGAGTTTTCATACAATATAGGCATATAATACGGGCTACTACAAAATGTATGTTTTAAAATGATTTCACCAAATAATATTGTATGAATATTGGGCAATTACCCTCTTTTTTGATACCTCGGTATACATCGACTCATAAAGTTGTTGCTTCCTTTACTTAATCAATATATGCATTTTTAACCCATCCATTACTAATTAAAGAGACCAATATAAACATAAAAAGTCGTTTCTCATCGGTAATGATCTGAATTGCCGATTGAAGGAATGAAGCCAAAGACATTCCCATTATGCGATTAGCATTGAGACCATATCAACTCATATATTTCAACTTTCATGAATGAAAACTTGGTATAACTTTCAATAACTTAAACTTGACTTCGTTACTAAATTGATGATGTGACATTCTTGTTCACGATTTATTCTGTATGCATTCGATCGACATGGATGAAATGCAATACGTACTTACAAATGGGACGAGGACATCATCAGATTTAGTTTAATTTTATCGTTGACGGAGTTTCAATGTTCATTCCCGGCATTAAAAGAGGGCTCGAAATATCTTTACCATGTTTAAGAACTGCTTGTTGTAGAAATAGTTCTCCAAAATCACAAATCTACAAACTTCTTTTGTGCACGTTCATTTCAGATATCATTCAACCATGGTTCACATTAAGCGACCCGTCAACAATCTGTCTGAGGTTGTGGCAGCCATATTTGATTGATGCGTTCATGTATATCTTCATTTTGATTATCAAAATAATGATACACATCGATTTAAGCATTTTTCGTAAAGAGTAGAGTATCATCCCGGTCTGTGTCTGTACACTCATGTCCCTAGGTTTTCAGAGGCCTTGGCGCAATAACAAGTTAACTTGTTCTGCCAAGTATTCTATAGATAGATAGATATGAATCATCTCTGACAACTGAAACTGAAACCATATCATACCGTTTTACCAACACAAATAAAAAAGGGTTTGTCCCTGTTTTCCAGTTCATTTCATACATTAAATACCATGTAGTCTAATCACATAGCCAGATAATTCAATTCATATTTCAATGTCACATTTTTATTTGTTGGTCCAACCCCCCCCCCCCCCCCCCCCCCCCCCCCCCATTTTACTTTGCGTTCTGAATCACATGTAATAGAACTTGTTCTTTTATATTGTAATGTGTACATACAGTATTCACTAGTGTACATGCCCCTGACTGAGTCTGATGACATGCATCACATTTGTTACGTTAAATGAATTATTAAGGGTGACCTAATATATTTGCGAGTTTTTCTCTGATTTTTGTCAGCCCACCAATGTCCGTACTTAAAATGAGTGTATGTATAATTGTTGGTAAATAAAACTGTAACTGAAACTGATAATCAGACACAATATGTATGATAATACGCCTGTCATGTTTCATGTTGTGACATCAGCTGCAAATTTCAAACACATTTGTGTACTAGTAAGCTATTTTTAATTTTACATTCTTTTCTTAGGGGCGATATCCAAACTCTACAGTGATTTTAAAGCATTTTTCTAGCGATTTTACAACGATATTCCAACGGTATTTCGTTCTATTGTTAAAAGCATCGGAAAAAGATCGGTGATTAACTAGAAACCTCTCTACTTATCTGGCGTTAACAATAGAGCGGTAGCTTAATTCATATTTCTAGACGACCAGATACATTGATCGGCGGTGAACGTAAACATTTTATGATCGGATTTAAAAAGCTTATAGTATTTCTTAAAGAATATAACACAACCTTCCTTGCGCTTTGATCTGTCTGCTTCACTAATTGAGTCATTGAGAGTTCTACAATAGTTATATTGTTAACGCCAGATAAGTAGAGAGGTTTCTAGTTAATCACCGATCTTTTTCCGATGCTTTTAACAATAGAACGAAATACCGTTGGAATATCGTTGTAAAATCGCTAGAAAAATGCTTTAAAATCACTGTAGAGTTTGGATATCGCCCCTTAGATAAAATCCCTTTTAAAAGTAGTCTTCTAGGGAAAAGTATCCTCATTTTATAAATTTATTGGTATGAAATTGTCTTTGATTTTCATTGAAATAGCAGACACTATAAAGCTACATCAAGTAAGTAATTCAACTGAAACTATTATGCACATATCAGTTGTATGACGCACTATACAACCCCGGGAGTTTTAATAAAAGAGACGGGTAAATAGGTTGGAACCTTCTTTCAACCTCAAAAGAAAGATCAGAGTTGTGTTCTATTCACTTTGAGTGATAGGGTTCTGGTTCAAGTCTCCGTTGCACTGTGTCTTTTGTAAACAAAGTGTTGCACAAAAAATTGTGTCATATAGATTGAAGTTTTTCATGTATTGATTCCGTTCCGTGCTCACCAACGGAGTCCACCGGAGCCGAAGGCTCCGTACGCGGATACCCCGCTGGAGGCGCTAGTAAGAAAAGGAGCCGCAGGCCGCATGCGGCCGAGGCGACTAAACCCGGCTTGTTGCGAACCGATTTAAGTTGGGTCCAATTTAGATAGGCCCGCCGCAGGCGCGATACGTCCTACCAACCGACATGCCTCAAAATTCACTTTAAGTGATAGGGTTCTGGTTCAATTCTCCGTTGCACTGTGTCTGTTGTAAACAAAGTGTTGCACAAAAAATTGTTTCATATAGAATGAAGTTTTTCATGTAAAATGAAATGAAATATTTCATATCAAGCATATGAAAAGTATTATTCTCAAGGATCGATGTCATAGTATGTTTTTAATTTTTTTATTAATCAAAATCATTATGGTGGGGGTAATGATTGTGTTAATGTAAATCAAAAAATGACATTTATTTCGTGAAACTCAGGCCTTTTAAATAAATATTGTAATATGAACCAACTATTATGGTTGGGGAACAATATTATTTGTGTATATTACACGGGGAGTGAGTGCTCTCTTTCATTAACTTCTTTTTATGAAGTTAAGGTGGCTCTGAAAAGAGCCGTGGTACTGCGTACAATTAAACAAAATAGTTTACTTAGCAATCCATTTTATGTGGTCATTTTCTCTTTTTGGAAAACAGGGTGGCTCTGAAAAGAGCCGTTTGGTGGTAGTGAATGAAACTACCGTTGGTTTTTCTCTCGACGGAAATCTTTATGATTTCTGTCTTTGCCTCTCTCGTAAGGTTTTCTGCTGTACTTTGGGTTGTGTCTAGCTGTGGAAGTGTTCCGGTTTTTCCGTTGCTTGTAGATTGCTGCTGTTGAGTGTGATTGGATGGACCTTTCGATTTAGTTGATGGCTGAGGAACATCTAAAAATTGGGCACGATTCTTCCTCTTGCTGTCCACCAACAATAGATATTGTTCGTAGGCTTGCAAGGGGAATTCTATTCGTACAAATCCAACTCTAGATTCCTCTATCATGCCAGTGATAGAGGCCTCAACCTTAGGAATTTGAAAATTCCCAAGCTCTTCTGTTTTAATAAAAGAGACGGGTAAATAGGTTGGAACCTTCTTTCAACCTCAAAAGAAAGATCAGAGTTGTGTTCTATTCACTTTGAGTGATAGGGTTCTGGTTCAAGTCTCCGTTGCACTGTGTCTTTTGTAAACAAAGTGTTGCACAAAAAATTGTGTCATATAGATTGAAGTTTTTCATGTATTGATTCCGTTCCGTGCTCACCAACGGAGTCCACCGGAGCCGAAGGCTCCGTACGCGGATACCCCGCTGGAGGCGCTAGTAAGAAAAGGAGCCGCAGGCCGCATGCGGCCGAGGCGACTAAACCCGGCTTGTTGCGAACCGATTTAAGTTGGGTCCAATTTAGATAGGCCCGCCGCAGGCGCGATACGTCCTACCAACCGACATGCCTCAAAATTCACTTTAAGTGATAGGGTTCTGGTTCAATTCTCCGTTGCACTGTGTCTGTTGTAAACAAAGTGTTGCACAAAAAATTGTTTCATATAGAATGAAGTTTTTCATGTAAAATGAAATGAAATATTTCATATCAAGCATATGAAAAGTATTATTCTCAAGGATCGATGTCATAGTATGTTTTTAATTTTTTTATTAATCAAAATCATTATGGTGGGGGTAATGATTGTGTTAATGTAAATCAAAAAATGACATTTATTTCGTGAAACTCAGGCCTTTTAAATAAATATTGTAATATGAACCAACTATTATGGTTGGGGAACAATATTATTTGTGTATATTACACGGGGAGTGAGTGCTCTCTTTCATTAACTTCTTTTTATGAAGTTAAGGTGGCTCTGAAAAGAGCCGTGGTACTGCGTACAATTAAACAAAATAGTTTACTTAGCAATCCATTTTATGTGGTCATTTTCTCTTTTTGGAAAACAGGGTGGCTCTGAAAAGAGCCGTTTGGTGGTAGTGAATGAAACTACCGTTGGTTTTTCTCTCGACGGAAATCTTTATGATTTCTGTCTTTGCCTCTCTCGTAAGGTTTTCTGCTGTACTTTGGGTTGTGTCTAGCTGTGGAAGTGTTCCCAAGCTCTTCTGAAGAGCTTGGGAATTTTCAAATTCCTAAGGTTGAGGCCTCTATCACTGGCATGATAGAGGAATCTAGAGTTGGATTTGTACGAATAGAATTCCCCTTGCAAGCCTACGAACAATATCTATTGTTGGTGGACAGCAAGAGGAAGAATCGTGCCCAATTTTTAGATGTTCCTCAGCCATCAACTAAATCGAAAGGTCCATCCAATCACACTCAACAGCAGCAATCTACAAGCAACGGGAAAAACCGGAACACTTCCACAGCTAGACACAACCCAAAGTACAGCAGAAAACCTTACGAGAGAGGCAAAGACAGAAATCATAAAGATTTCCGTCGAGAGAAAAACCAACGGTAGTTTCATTCACTACCACCAAACGGCTCTTTTCAGAGCCACCCTGTTTTCCAAAAAGAGAAAATGACCACATAAAATGGATTGCTAAGTAAACTATTTTGTTTAATTGTACGCAGTACCACGGCTCTTTTCAGAGCCACCTTAACTTCATAAAAAGAAGTTAATGAAAGAGAGCACTCACTCCCCGTGTAATATACACAAATAATATTGTTCCCCAACCATAATAGTTGGTTCATATTACAATATTTATTTAAAAGGCCTGAGTTTCACGAAATAAATGTCATTTTTTGATTTACATTAACACAATCATTACCCCCACCATAATGATTTTGATTAATAAAAAAATTAAAAACATACTATGACATCGATCCTTGAGAATAATACTTTTCATATGCTTGATATGAAATATTTCATTTCATTTTACATGAAAAACTTCATTCTATATGAAACAATTTTTTGTGCAACACTTTGTTTACAACAGACACAGTGCAACGGAGAATTGAACCAGAACCCTATCACTTAAAGTGAATTTTGAGGCATGTCGGTTGGTAGGACGTATCGCGCCTGCGGCGGGCCTATCTAAATTGGACCCAACTTAAATCGGTTCGCAACAAGCCGGGTTTAGTCGCCTCGGCCGCATGCGGCCTGCGGCTCCTTTTCTTACTAGCGCCTCCAGCGGGGTATCCGCGTACGGAGCCTTCGGCTCCGGTGGACTCCGTTGGTGAGCACGGAACGGAATCAATACATGAAAAACTTCAATCTATATGACACAATTTTTTGTGCAACACTTTGTTTACAAAAGACACAGTGCAACGGAGACTTGAACCAGAACCCTATCACTCAAAGTGAATAGAACACAACTCTGATCTTTCTTTTGAGGTTGAAAGAAGGTTCCAACCTATTTACCCGTCTCTTTTATTAAAACATATCAGTTGTATGACGCACTATACAACCCCGGGAGAGGTGCGTCATGGGTGCGTCATTTACCAACATATTCGTGACGCAGGGTACGTCATGGGCAGCCTTTGGTCCGTCACAATATTGACGAATGGGTGCGTCAATGTCAATTACTTTACCTGGGTGCGTCATTATGCGTACAACACAATACGAACATTACATTTTACATCCCCTACTCACCACGAACAAGGCTTTATTTTTTAGATAGGTAGTTTCATTTTCAGTATTCATTACGTTTATTATATTATGTAGAGCAAAACACACCCAATCAAATAGCGGCTAAAACATAGTCTTTGTTTACACTTTTCGAGAGGGCGCTCACACTTTTTTAAAGTTGCTCACACACCAACACAACGCCTAGATGAAAGGCCAGCACAAACAGGAAACGAGTTGATAGCTGCGGAAATAATAAAGAAAATAACTTCAAACGTGTGAAATGTAACTCTTTAATAACTTTGATATTGTTGGCCAACTGTTCTTTCAATCATTGTTTTCTACAAATCTGAAGAAAAAGATTAGGCTTTATAAAAGTATTTTACTATTTTAATATATATTGCAATCCAGTTTAGTCAACAATGATGCATGACGGTGTGGATGCATCATTTGATTGAGACTGTCATGATTCGTCAGTATCAATCAATGGTGCGTCACAAAATTAATATTAATTAATTTGTCATGTGAAATTTCTAACATTATTTACATCGTATTTTAAGGTATTGTAACTGATTATTGTAATTTTTCTTGTGGTATGTAAAATATAGTGCACAAAAGATGAATCATTCAGGGCGTCCGGCCGAGATGATTTATGTTACATGGTTGTATGTTGTGGTGTGCTGTTTGCCTTGTCTGCTGAGATAGTCTGCAATGTATATAAGCTAACCGGGGTGTTTGAAGTTGTAGTTATATATCCTGGCAGACTATCTCAGCAGACTAGGTACAACACAGCACACATACACCCATTTAACATAAAACATCTCGGCCGGGCGCCCTGATGATTCATTTTTCATGCATTCTATTTTACATACAAGAACAATTACAATTATCAGTTACAATACCTTAAAATACGATGTAAATAATGTGAGAAATATTTTCACATGACAAATTACACTGCTATCATGACAAATAATGTTTGTCACATGATAAATTACACTGCTATCATGACAATTACATGTTGTTGCAATATAAATCAATTTTGTTTGTAGCGCCCTCAAGTGAAACGGGCACCCGTTCCAGAGCAGTGGCGTACCGACCGGGGGGCAGGGGGGCAAGTTGCCCCCCTGGCTCCAAATACCGGGACGCTAAATTCTCTTAAGAAAAAAAATAGGGCCTAGGCCGAAAACATTGATTGGGCATCATTTGTTGACTGTTTTGCGAAAAATGTTGACCATGCGAAATTTTTTGACCGTGCGCAATTTTTTGACCATACCCCCCCCCCCCCCCCCCCCCCCCATTAACACAAGAAAAACAGCAATAACTGTAATAATTACGTTTCTAAAGTCCCCACTAATACAATGTTAGTAACAAGTTCTTCCTACAATGGACCAAACCAGGATACCACTCCTGGCGCGACGGGCCTTTTAAGGCCCCGTCGCAGTGCATGGCCAGCGATCCTAGTAGCCGGGCTAGAAATCAAAATCAAATAAAGAAATTCATGATATACTCCGGATACCAGGGCATAT
The DNA here is from genome assembly GCA_035610835.1 of Ophiura sarsii. Lineage (NCBI taxonomy): Eukaryota > Metazoa > Echinodermata > Ophiuroidea > Amphilepidida > Ophiuridae > Ophiura > Ophiura sarsii. The sequence continues at coordinate 6,808,049 of CM069456.1, read as the reverse complement.
CCGTGGTCAAAAATATCTCAGAATATAAAGGGTACGGAACCGTAATGAGAAGAATATGGTCTTTGCGTACGTGCTTCATTAGCTTTTCAAATTTGTGTGGTATTTTTGGAAAAAGAATATTCATTCCTGATCATATGCTGATCATTAACTTCTTTTTGGCATAGGCCTATACTGTTTTGTTGCAGACATTATAGTAGCGTCATGCCCGCGGGCATGCCCGGTGACCCCGTGACCACAGGAGCAAAGGTTTGAGGGTAGACACGGTTTATAGGGGGATGGATAATTCATCGGTAGATTAGTGTGCAGTCATATTCGGTGCCTTCACCTCACCGTGCTTAAGATGAGCTCTTGATTTATTTATTTGGCAAAACGTCTATTGGGATTAACCACCTTGTTGCAAAGTAGCTTTTTAACTTATTTTAAAAATAAAAAACTATATAGGCTACAGTCTACAGTCTATTTTCTAAGGTCTCTGGGCTTCAGACCAGACATTGGTGGGTTTAGAAGAAGAAATAAAATAATAAGATCTCCTGCTGTACCCCGTATTTTAGGTTAATTTAGGTAAATTCTAGGACATAGCAAAACCCAAAATGGCTGGCAGCGCCCATCTACAATCGGTGACGATATTGCGCTGGAGCCATGACTGTGGTGTTTATTCTGACTAATAAAAAATGACTAGCAATATCTTATACTGGTTACCTCTGAATCTGTCGAATATTAAGATAGCCACTATCTGGTGTATGTAATTTTTCTATTTGCACCATACACGCAAGAAATATGACTGACTGATATTGGTTATGGTAAACTTTAGAGAAATCCAAGATCTATTCTATTTTACCCGGTAAGAATTTTCAGTTCCCCCGACATATCAAAAATGGTCACTTACATACAACCATTAGGCCTATAAGCCAAACACCTAATGGATCACGTCAAATCTCGACCGCCCGGCAACCGCCGGTTACGGCCGGTTCCGCCCTGTTCTCATAAAACGTGTCGTCTGTTATAATATACACACATAATGAGGTCAAATAGTAACACTCTGGTGAACACGACCGGTTGATAGTGCTTCGTCACACGCGTGAGCAATAACACCTTGAAGCAATGGGCTCTTTTAAGACTTAAAAGTCTCAGTTGACAACCAGTACAATACAGCTATTGATTTTCGCTGGGGTTGGCTTTTTCAATCTGTTTATAGCTCAATTAACTTTTTAAAATCAATACCGAAAGTCTATGAATGTTTCTTTTTTATAGAACGATTATAGAGAGAGCTATTATGACCGCAAAGTAACAGATTGATAGTGTAAATTGGTCAGATTGCAGCATTAAGTCAACCGGCGGTTGTTCAGTGTTGCATGCGCGAATATTCATATACCAGTAAAACATTTGACCTGAAAGAACCGGGCGGAACCGCCCGTAACCGGCGGTCAACGGGCGGTCGAGTTTTGACGTCTTCCCTAAAACATAGATAAACTAATCTTTAATCTCTAATTCTGATGAGGAATTTACTTTAGACGCAACTTTACTGTTTGTATAACATGGGACAAGAAAGGTCGTTGACAGATTCCCTGTACATATAGACACGCGATGTCAATTTGAACATCCTATGTTATCAAATTTTCCGCAGGGCTCTAACATCTAAATTAATTGTACCCTCTGCTAAATGAAAAACGCTAATTAAAAGCTAGGTTATTCATCCATCAGTTGTGGGTGCGTGGAATTTTATATATGTGAACCCCCGGGATGGAAACAAAGTTTTATAACATGATTATGGGGTCATGTTATCGACCTGTTCCGGTAATTGTTTCGGTCATTGTCTTTCAACAACAAAAACCAAAGCGGACTAACCACGGGATCTTATCACAATTTAGTGATATAATAGTGTTTTGATAACGAAACATACAAATAAACAAGTTGCATAAAGTCAAATATACTTGTATAAGCACTGATTACAGTCCCCAGTCTACATGTTCTGCTGTTAGTGTAAGGACATACATATTTTCACTTCATTATGAGGGTTCTTATTTTACTTGCGTTGGCAACTGTAGCAACGGCTTTTCCACCGATAAACACCAACGACATATCGAATGATGTGGTTGAACCAAACGAAAACAATTTGGTAGTTACGGCGCACGAATTGGGACTTACAACATTACTGGAGTATGCTTCCGCTGCTGGTCTTGCTGATACGTTAGCAAATCAAGGTACTTGTTATAAACTGAAATTAGCCCCTTGTATTACTTGGATTGGGCTTGAATATTATGTGACTGATCTTTCTTTTGAAACGTTCACACAATTATTGAATTAACTCATTCATTGACTGTATTTCCGTAACAACTTTTACTAAAGATATCAGCGTGCAATTCAGGAATTTGTGAACGCAATTGTTCATAATATATAGGGCCTATAATTCCAGGGGATCTATTAGTATTATTAGCATAAAAATTAAAATGTGTTCATTTGAAGACATTTATATCTTTTTAACAATGACAATTTATGAATGTGATATGCTAATAAATGTTAATGTTATTGTTCTGGCTTTCCACAGTTTATATTTTGTTTTGCTTCTATATGTATATTGCTCTATATAAAGAGCTTTGTTGCAAAAGGGCTATGGTGCATTTTTTTCAAAAATGAGTTTGATGTAGAAATGTATAGGGAAAAATCATATGTTTCAAGGAAACAAAGTCATTTTTTTTCAAAAATACCTACATCTCATTGTGCAAAAGGGCCTGTTTTTTAAATGATTAAAATAAATGATTTTTTTTGTGTTTTATTTTTTCTGTATGTACAAGCAGATGGAGTTTTGTTGCAAAAGGGCCTACATCCAAATTTTCTAAAAATGTAAACATGATTTTAAAAAAATTGAAAACTAGCACATTTGAAATTTATGTCAATTTAAATTAGTATGTAGTGTACAGTACCTCTTTCATAATTCATTCAGTTTTTCAATTGCTCAACTTGAATATTTAGAAACAGTTTGCGCTATATATAATTACTTATATTACATGTTAACAAAAGCGCCATGAGCGTCATTTCTGACGGATACCGGCGCTATTGAAATTACCATTATTATCATTATTATTATTATTATCTTTGATAGCGGTCTTATGCTGTACAATTGAACAGTCTATCAAGCAACAATATTTTATAGTAGAAATTAAGGAACAGGTTGTTACTACTCTAGCTTTGCCCCTACACAAGTGACCAAAAATCACTCGGCGAAAACACTATCTGCGCCGGAAACAGCGCTTGCGACCTTTTTATGAGAATTGTTGCATAGCCAATCCTGTACAAACTAAAAATAAAGAAAGCGAGCGCAAATACATTTGTTTTTGTTTTCATTTTATTATAAAATACACTGATAATCAAACATTTTTCTGACCACTCTATGATCTATTATGCTGCAGGTCCCTTTACCATATTTGCCCCTACCAACGAAGCCTTCGCTAAGCTTGATAAACATGTTGTTCATCTATTAAAAAGCAATGTGACAGCTCTAACGGAAGTCTTGCTGTATCATCTTTACGACGGGGAATTCAAATCGAGTGCAATTGAAAACGAGCTGCTGTTACCATCTAAGGCAGCAGGAGCAATAAATATTCGACTCAACGTTTATGAAGAAACGGAGGTAGGTCTGGTATTATGGGCTATTTTTTGTTCTGGTTAGATAATCACCTAATTGCCTATTTCAATTGCAATTTATCACGGGATCAACCGGGACCGAGCCGGAAGGATGGTTCATTTGATTTTGTTTTCTGATATGAGCCCTATTATCATATTATGTCACACTTATGCATGCACATGTCAGTTGTATGACGTACTACACGACCCCGGGAATGGTGCGTCACTTGATCGAGGTTCAGCACTTTCTCAGTACCATGACGCACCCCTGTGTAACAAATGTGACGGAACTTGGCCATACAATGACGGTACTCTAAGTCAAATGTGTATTATTATTATTAGTATCGGGTGATTTTACGCACGCAATTTTTGCACTGCACACGCGGTGAGAGAATTGGAATTTTTCAGGAGTTGCATATCTATTTTTTGTACGCATGATGACGTACTCAGTAACGCACCCAGGTAAAGTGACTTACATTGACGCACCCATTCATCAAAGTGACGGACCAAAGGCTGCTCATTACGTCAAGAATGTGATAGTAAATGACGCACCCATAACGCACCTCTCCCGAGGGTTGTATAGTGCGTTCATTTTACAAATACTATGTTTTTGTTTATTTATAAAGAGTTTTAACAAAAAAAAGTCATTTGGAATATGATGGGACTTATTTAACACGTATTTTCTCGCGAATTAATTAATAATAAATTAATATTTCTTTAATGAATTAGTTAATTTAAGCTCTCGCAAGTCAACATTATGTGCTATAAAAGTCTAAAATATTCAAATTAACCGACAAAATAATATCTGTTCGTCTGGTCGTCATTCTCGTCAAATCTGAGAGGGTCGACCGGGAAATCTTCAGGAAATTGATTGATTTTACAAGTATAATAATGAGCATTTAACATGATAGTTTTCATTCTTTTACAATGTAAAGGTCGTCACTGCTACCGGATCTAAAGTGACGAAAGCTGATCAGGTAGCCAGCAATGGGATCATTCATGTTATCGACAGAGTCATGTATCCCATCCCTAGATACGATATGGTCGACCTTATCACTATGTGCCCGGCGTTTAGTACTCTCCTTACAGCTGTACAAGCTGCTGGGCTCACTGATGCGCTTAGAGGTAGGTCTCAGAGATGCCCTCGTAGGTTTTAAACAGCTTGTGTAGATAAGATTCCGACATTGCCACACGCTTGAAGCTGAAACCACATATTGTAAATGAAACTCGATTCAGAATAATGTAATTAAATGGGTAGTACTATAGTCGATTCGCAGACATTGGCCGATTTTAGCGATTTACCATTTCAGTAAAGAGGTAACAGAAGCAAAAGAGGGGGAGGCACTCGAATTTAATCGTAATATGCAAGGTTAATACCGTGTCTTCGTGTGCATGTACTACTGTGATGTAGTCACCAATATGTGCCTAGTGACAGGGAACTTGCGGTTGGATTATCGGCATAACGATAAAGAAATGTATTGTTATTCAGATAAATTGATAAAGGTATTTAGGTGGTCTCATAGCCAGAAATACTTAAAGTAACGTTTATAATCCGTATCTTGGTTGATATAACTGTTTTTCCATTTAATTAGGACAAATGGTTTTGTACCTAGATATATAAAAATTGATTATTTAATTATTTTCCGGGTTTTTCTTGCAAATAAATACGTAGAACTGTTATTTTCATTTTAATGTTTCCTTTATTCCACGTGCATAATAAAAACGGAAAATAATAAAAAGTATCCACTAAATTATGAATAGGTAAAATGACATACATAATATTTTTCTTTCGAAACCTGTATACGGTCGATGATGGTCGATTTGTTTTTATTGTGGTAACCGCTTCCAAAGGGATAACACATTTGAAGCTGCTGGATTAAGTTTTTGGTTGTCGTGATTGTAAAGCTATATAATCAGCCCTATTCATAAAGCCACACTATCATGAATAGCATTTGATTATGGAGCGCAAATAATCATGATAATAACATCTATAAAAGTACCGCTGTTTCATCATTGGTCAAAATGGGTTCCTCTAACGCCCAATGGACGAGGTCCAAAATCGATACCGATGCGCCAGAGTTTATGAATCTACTATAGTATGTTAAGTTTAAGATAAATTACTTATAACTGACAAACTATACTCTGTTCTAACCTCGATAAACGGTTTAAACACGTTAAATATTAGAAAGCATTTTTGCTGCTACAATATAAAATTATGTTGGCCCAGTTCAAAGATAGTAGGTTATTCTGTCCATCGAATACCTCATATTCATACCTCAGTGACGTTATCATACATTTGTGTGGAAGTGTTCAATCAATGACCTCTTTTCGTCACATTTCAGATTGTATTTGGATAGTGTATTGGTATAAGTAGCCCGGCAACTACAAAATCGATTTATGGATGTTATTTTAATTCTTTCAAATTCATTTTCATCTTCATTTCCACATATTACATTTCGTTGGATGTTATTATCGTTATTCCCGTATCTTGTTATTATTTTTTACAGGAGACGCCCTCACTCTCTTTGCCCCATCCAACAAAGCCTTCGCTAAGATTCCCCCACCTGTCATCGATGCTCTTCTCGCCAACAAAACCGCCCTCACTCGTCTTCTAACCTATCACGTTATACCAGGGACAACATATAGTGTAGGATTGTCCGACAATGATGAAATCCCCACTCTTGAAGGAAGTGACGTCAAGGTTACGATCACAGGTATTGTATAGCATAAAATAACGAATGCCTAGAATGTGGTAGTATGAAAATACAACATGGTTTAAAGAGAAGTAGCGCAAACTACAGGTCTCGCGGTGTTGGATGCCCGTTGGATTGGGGCTACCTCCCGACACACAGCGGAGGTACAGATGCTTGGAATATACCATGTTGTATTTGTTTTATTACGCCTCATACATATTTATTGTCAACTTAGAAACTAAACTGAAATTTGAATCAAAAAGCTTACGGTGCTCCGCGTAGTAGGCCTACACGTATTGTCGACAACTTGTATGTCATATTCTTCATATTAATCTCGTCGGCAGCTGATGATAGCAGACGACGCCAGTGTTAGTTGAGCAAGTTCCTCGAGCAGATTTAACCTTGCACTTGGAGTCGTCGTTCAATAATTAATTAAAATGTTTCTTGTATTGTGTCGGGTGACTGTGTGATTACGTGAACGCGGAGAAGTAGGCGAAATACAAAGTTAGCGCGTTTGGCGCAATTGACCAATACAATTATGAGGTATACTTTGTAGTAAATAAGTTATATAATGATAGGCCTGGTTTTAGCCTTGTGTTAGTTTGCACTTTCACAAACAGACATCTATAATTTCTCTTACTTATTTTTATATCTACAAGGTGGTTACGTGATAATCAACGAGGAGTCTAAAGTGACCTATGCCAATTCCCCGGTATCAAATGGAGTGGTTCATGTTATCGACACAGTCCTTATGCCACCATCAGATGCGGGAAACGTATAAGATGAAGGCCGATGTTATCGACACAGTCCTTATGCCACCATCAGATGCGGGAAACGTATAAGATGAAGGCCGATGTTATCGACACAGTCCTTATGCCACCATCAGATGCGGGAAACGTATAAGATGAAGGCAGATGCCGAAAAGGTGCTTCACTTTCTCTACTATGCGTCTATTTCAATTACCCCGAATCTTGGTACAAGGTGGTGTTTATGTTCCACCTCCTAGTGATAAAAGTGTATGTACTGTGGTAAAGAGTCTTCTTAACACAATGTTTGATTAAGATTAATGGTTGGATGTCTATAACAAAAGAAAATAGTAGCACGATACCGTTGTGACGCTAATTTACCTTAATATTTATCGTTCTAAATATTTCAATATATATCATTTTAGACCGCAATTAGGCTTGAACTGGCAACATTTGGTCCCGCCATGCAAGTATCTTAATTTCGAATACATGAATACAGGCAGTTCGAGCTGACTCGCCACACCAGGAGGTTATCAATAATAATTTAGGCCAATTTTTTAACAGATTGGTACGATCCTTCTTGTTAAATGATTAGTCAAGATGTGATGTATGCAATATGACTGAATAAGTTGAACGTTTAGGGAACAGTTCCATTTATACGCGATAAATTTATCGCGACTGTATCGGGGCCTGATATGTTTTGGACCCGATGTTTTTCAAGTTGATTCGCGATAAAATAGTCATCAGGCCCCGATAAAATAGACATCGGGGCCCGATACGAGGCCTCTGCCATACCCTGGGGTATGTTTAGCAAATAGAGCGGGACATTGTTTCGCAAATACACGAGGATAATACAATTTACGTTAAACATCCATAATCAATAACATTATCTCTAAAAACATGAAATGCTGAATTTGTACCTTACAACTAGAATAAATAACCCGAAGCTCTATTTACATACCGACCACTTCTCTTTCGTTATATTTAAACAAGCGGTAATACGCTACTCGATAAATAATCCTTTGCTACTCGCAACTGTTCGCGATAAAAATCTCATCGGGGCCTGATAAAAAACTCATCGGGGCCCGGAACATTCTCGCAATTTTTATCGCGTACAAATGGAACTGCTCCCTTAGTAAATAAACGATAATGCATATATGATAAACTTAATAGCTGGTCCGTTGTAATTGTTCTTGTGTGTTTTGGTCCCTCTTCTCCGTCATACCAGTATTTCCTAAAAAGGCACGTCATAAAACTGCTAAAGCAGCAGGATATCTGCTAGCTGCGACCTTCATGCTAATAATAGCAGAAAAGTATCTGCAAACTATTCTTTAAAACGTACATAGCAGTAAGATAGCAGCAAACTGAAAACCGGTAAACAGTAGCTAGTCCTAGCTGCTAATAATTGGTATAGGTAATGTGCATACACTCACATGACCTCCAACTGTCATTTCAAATCTGCTGGTGTTTCCTGGTGGAATGGCAGTCTGACTATTCGTGGCGGATATTTTCAATTGTTCTCAAACAAATTTCTAATAATTATAGGATTTATGGATCATAGGTGATTGCAGACCAGGTATGGCCATGATATGTAGTGCAATGAATTAAGTGGGTTAAAGTAAAATTAAAGACTCGCGCCGAGCAAAGCTTGCGCGCGGAGTGCCATCTCTCTTTCCTTAGCGTTTGGGCCAAACACCCCATGTAATTTTAAGCTGTGGGGTGTTCGCCACTCCTCCCGCACAGCGAGTCTGTTTTACTTCTCAACATGAATTATTGCCAGTACCCAATTATACATCTGGGTGAAGGGTGGCAAGCGCGGTGAAGTGCCTTACAAACAAGGTGGGTTACAAACCATGTAAGCTTAAACTTAATACATACAATGTAAGTCTTTTGTGGTGTGTTTCTGTAAAGATGATCCACTGCATTCTGACACATTATTCGGAAACCTTATGAAATGAATTAAGTGAACTAAAGTAAAATTAAAGACTCGCGCCGAGCAATACTTGCGCGCGGAGTGCCATCTCTCTTTCCTTAGCGTTTGGGCTATATTCTGAAGCATGTCAGCGTGCAGTGGGTCTTCTTACTGAAATATCCTTTTTGTGTGTACTATATAACTTAGTGATATGTGGAACGTTTAACAATAATTGTTTTAAAAAATTGATTTAAAATTATATAATAACATGAGAACCATATGCTGGTCTTTCCTTGAGTGACCAAATATAGTGGTTGTTGTTTGCTGTATCTAAACACTGCACAAAAAGAAAGTATCCACTTTTTTCGAGGCGCCCGGTGTTAAATTCTTAGGACCCTTAAATAAATTCAACAAATGGGAAAGAACAGGAATTTCCTCCCGCGCATTGTGTCTAGCAAAAGTCAAAGTTAAACGAGTGTTTAGCTTAAAACCGTGTTTAACTACGCACAAGTGCTACCGCAAGAATATAACGGACATCAAATACAGCGCCCACTAGCGACCAGCTGAACAATTGGAATCGAACCACAGCTATACATCAATGGTCGCTTGCTCTGATGTCAATTGTCTAAAGCTAACTATTGGGAGTCACTATATTAGAAAATTGACATATCAAAGTTGTTGTTTAATGGTATGGATGTAATGAATATTAGTCAAACCTCTATTATACATGAGATGAGAGCCAAATGTCATTACCCTGCAACATAGCAGATCGATACAGATGAGTGAAAATTAACGTGTCGCAAAAAAAATCAACAAATCAACAAAAATTAAAAATGTTTGCAAATTTCAAGATTTCTCTGTTGTTTGTGCAGTAAAGAGAATGATTTCGTTTATAATACTTATTTATACATCAAGGAATATTTTGATAGCTTACTTTGAAATTGATTCAATAAATCGTCTAATATCAATACTCCCGTAAGTCCCAAAATATAAATAATTTAGTTGTCCCCGGTCAGTTCTTATATTTGGTCATCTCTAAAACATTTTTAGTGAGTTCACACGCTCACCATATGCCGGTGTACAATGATGTCAATAAAGAAACAAACCAATACAACAACAAAAGAATTTCTACACATTTCCCAATCGACACTCTGCCCATCAACGGCTAATAATTGACGTTTGAACTCGCATCAACTTAGCATAATCACACGCTACTGCACATGAATGCCTTCATTGCACACTGATCTATCTGTAGTCAAATCCGGCGCCTCTGCACTGATACAATACAGGTATGTTCATCGGTTAATCATGAGCGGGTAATTTGACTATGAATAAGGTTACGAGGTTTTAGAACTGACGGAAAATAAGATAGGAAGGTCGAGGACAACCAAACAATATTTTAATATTGGCCTAATGCTGGTTGGAAAATTCAGTCATGAGTGATTAGTTCAAAAGGTAAATGCTGTCACCTGGAGGCGCTGTAGTTAATGTCCATAGTCTACTAGGGGGGTGGGTAGGGGGGGCTGGGGTACCGCGCCATTTTGCAATATTTTGCGAAATCGATCGTGGTTATCACGTGATACGTATCGTGGAAAAATAATGTACACTGTTTTAACGGAATGCACTGTGGGATTGTGTTACCAGCCTAAAATTATAGAGGTCGCAAACCCGGTCGCAAACTTGCTTATATTGAGCTATAACAAGCTAAAAGTGACATCTCTGAATGTATTACCAAAGTGTGAAATTGTTGGACACACTGGTAAAATGGTTTTACAACAAGTTTTGCTATCATATTATCAAACTGAACTCAAGTTAAATCACTCTATATCGAGCAATAATATAATTGTTTACGCATTTTAATTGTTTAGACAAAGTTAAATAAATCAAGGATACATTTATGATAGATAAATAAATAAAAAGAAAACTATAAACGCCTGGGCGGCATTTATAATTGATAAAAATTGACATAACAATGATGTTACATTAATATACCATCAAGTTTAAAAAATAGAAAAATAATGGGAATATTCGAACCCGTGATTTCCGATTGCCAACGACATGGCCAACCTACGCACGCCACAGAGATTTACGATTGTAATTGTGATAGTTTTATTATTTAACCATGTCCATTTATTTATAACGAACGGATTTTTATTGTGCCATTTTTGCCAAATGTGTGTGTTGCTCTCGCACAAAATGTGTTTGTAATTTGATTATAATTCTTATTTTTAAAAGAACGGTAATTTTTTTTGACATTTTCGAGAGAACAAAATGGCGTAACCCTGATACGGTAAACGCCAGCAGTGTGGTGTCCGCGTGGGCAAGCATACAGATGATGCTAAGCAAATCCAGCATATAAAACAAAAAGTGCTCCTAATGGGACTCGAACCCACAACCTCTCGCTCCTCAAGCGACTTTCTTTCCACTACACTAGCCGTGCTAATTGAAAAAATGTAACGCAAATAATTTATTTATATCATGGGTCATAGGTTAATGCACTGTGTTAAATTCTACAATCCCGGCCGCCACTCTGTTCAAAGGCACAAAAAAGTTGACTTGTTTTATGCTTTTTTTGCAATTCTGAGGTGTGCAGTTCGATTTTCTTTCTCGAATTGTTTAGAAAACCATCCATTTTAGAACATCTGAAATTTAAAATGAACTGCACACTTGGTAGTGGTGAACTGCACACCACTACCAAGTACCAAGAGTGATTTAACTTGAGTTCAGTTTTATTAATGATAGCAAAACTTGTTGTAAAACCATTTTTACCAGTGTGTCCAACAATTTCTCCTTTGCACACTTTGGTATACAGTCAGAGATGTCATTTTTAGCTTGTTATAGCTAGGTTATAAGCAAGTTTGCGACCGGGTTTGCGACCTCTATGATTTTAGGCTGGTAACACAAACCCACAGTGCATTTCGTTAAAACAGTGTAAATTATTTTTCCACGATACGTATCACGTGATAACCACGATCGATTTCGCAAAATATCGCAAAATGGCGCGGTACCCCCAACCCGCCCCCCCCCCCCCCCCCCCCCCCCCCCTAATAGTCTACCACTTGTGAGGCGGGTATTTATATTATTAGTCTGATGGTCTCGGAATTGCGTCGGCGCTACATAAATGATCATAATGTAAAAACTAAAGGGAATGTGTTTCATTCACGTTTGATGATTTTATTCAAATTCAAACTATAAGCATTCCTGACATGCCGACATTATGTTCTACAGGGCAACTTACATTAGTCTGATTTCTACCAACGGGGTATTTATTCAAGGGCCCTACACGGGAGGTGGGCTCTTGTAAGCCATGTAAATAATTATTACAAAAAAAACTGGTAATGTTTATACATTTTATATGAAAACATACTAACTATTGTCATAAGTTAGACCATGGACTTATCAGATAAGTCCATGGTTAGACAAAGAAATGACTTTTCGTCACATTGTTTGAATGCACCGCACAGTTTTACAGTTTATTTTAAAAGAACAATACCGCCCTCAATAGTTGAACAATAGAAATATTAAATTATTATGAGATGACTACCAGGCTCGAATACTGTGTTTGGTAGCATGATTCTGATAGATCCATTTTTATCCATTTCTTAGGGGTTTTTGTCCGTATGTGTTGTGTTATCAGTTACTGCCTTATAGCGTGGTTCGTTTGTGGTACCAAAATGTTGAAAAGTAAGGGTGTTGGTTGATGGAAATTTTGATAAGTTGTGTATTATATTGATACCTACTGCATGAGCATTTTTTTTTTGAAAACAAAAATTAAAAAAGAAGGTGTTGCTAAGGTATTTTGGGCTCGTTACTATGGAACGTTTCTGACCCACATTAAATCACACGCTAAGCCATGGCGGTATTGAAATGTAGGCCCTATGTTACGCTCCTAGGGCTATAATTATTATATGCCGTTTAATATAGCGTAATGTGTTCCAGGAGTATAATTGGTGGCCAGATTGTTGTGCTTACTCCATGTTTCTCATTCACATCAGGTCTCACGCTAATAATTTCGAAGCACTTGAACCTGATTCTGCATACACGTTCACCCACGGGTGCCGCCATTCCGCCATTACCAATGCTAAAGTGGACGCCCTCTATGATTTTTTTTTGATTGAGCGTGGTATACATATTTAAATTAGCATTCACATTTTGTCCGTTTTCAATATCCCGAAGTGCTTTGCGTCAATGAAAAAATATGCCGCAAATGTAAACAACTGCGCAATCGCGTAAATATCAGTTGCAGCAATAATTCAAAATGGTGATTTTCTTGTATACAATAGCCACCGTTCGGGTTGAAATTGTAGCTTTACGAGTAACCTTCGTCATATGGTCGTCAGCTAAAATGTTTTCCTTAGAGATATACCTACATTTCTGTATACGTGACTATCTTTCAAGGTAATATAGTTACAAGCATTTATACGTCCGGAAAATGGACAGTATAATATGATTATTTTTATCGTACACAATAATCTCTTACACAGCGGCTAGAGTAACACTATTGCGTGTTTACGAATGTGCATCGTGAACTCCGATATTAGCATGAGTCAGAGATTGCCTAAAAGTGACGCATGCTGGGATTTTATTTTCAGGCACAATTAGCTCGAATAATGACAAATCGTATAGGGGAACAAGCGAACCAGGTTGTGTCACGGGCGCGCCTCCTATCCTGTCAATGTGCAGTCTGGTGCCGAGAGTCAGACCCCGAAGTGCCTGGAATGAAAACTGGATTGTGTTTGGTTTTCCCTGATTTATTCGGATATACACTTTCAGAACAGTGGCATCCGTCAACGTGGCGAATGCGTGTATCCAATACAATATGAAAAACAGCATAACTTATAAAGAATCATAGTTAGGCCTATTACTAAATTATAGTCAAATTGCTATAAAAAAAATCTCCAAAAAGGTACAGGATAAGAATAGATTAGAGTTTAATCTCTGATTTTCGAAACTCATCGACTCTAATGTCATTTAGACTAGAGCAAAATATAGAAATAAGATGTGTTTAAGATACTCTCACCACTGTCTTTTTATATAATTATATATTTGCATTAATTTTTTTAACAATCGTGATTTAGCAGACAAGGTGTTTTTTTAAGTAAGCTTATTTGGTTATTATATTTTTATAATTTGATGAATGAAATTATTTTTCTCTGATTTTCGAAACTCATCGACTCTATGTCATTTAGACTAGAGCAAAATATAGAAATAAGAAATGTTTAAGATACTCTCACCACTGTCTCTTTATATAATTATATATTTGCATTAATTTTTTTAACAATCGTGATTTAGCCGACAAGGTGTTTTTTTAAGTAAGCTTATTTGGTTATTATATTTTTATAATTTGATGAATGAAATTATTGATAATTTCGGAATAAAATGTTTATAGACATTTCGGGAACCTCGGGTCCCGCCTGAAGAAAAAAAACGGGTCCCGGGATTACGAATTCCCAAAAATGCCAGCACAAATGATATTCGCATTGAAAGCGCAAGTGTTTTCGCTGCTGATTTAAATGTGAATTTAGGCTAAAAGTAAAAAAGACAGATATAATAAAATGTGCCTCAGTTTGAACTTTTTGAATATGATTTCACATTTTGAACTACGTATAGAGTCTGTGTAGCTAATCGGTCAAACCGCAACACATTTGATGGAGAAAATAATTGCCAGCAATTTAGCCTAACAAATGACGGACACCATAAAATGTGCCGATTCGATTTTTTGGATATGATTTAACAGTTTGAGCTACTTATGAAGTTTGTGTAGCTAACCGGTCAAACTGTGACACATTGACAGAGAAACAAAATTACCGGCAAGTTAGCCTGAAAAAAGACAGACACCATAAAATATGTCCCGATTTGAATTTTTGGAGATGATTTCACATTTTGAGCTACGTAATAAGTTTGCGTAGCTAACCGGTCAATCCGCAGCACATTTGACGGAGAAAAAATTGCCAGCAATTAAGCCTTAAAAATATCTGACACAATAAATTGATATTTTTGGATATGATTTCACATTTTGATCTACGTATGCAGTATGCAGTACTGTAGCTAACCGGTCAAACCGCAACACATTTGACGGAGAGAAAAAAATTGCCGGGAAATTTAGCCTAACAAATATCGGACACCATAAAATGTATCCCGATTTGATTTTTTGGATATGATTTCACAATTTGAGCTACTAGCCGGTCAAACCGCAACATATTTGACGGAGAAAAAAGATTGCCTGCAATTTAGCCTTAAAATGACAGACACCATAAAATGTGTCCCGATTTGATTTTTTGGACATTATTTCACATTTTGAGCTACGTATTAAGTTTGTGTAGCTAACCGGTCAAACCGCAACACATTTGACGGAGAAAAAAATTGCCAGCAATTATTAAGCCTTAAATATAACGGACACAATAAATTGATATGATTTTTTTGGATATGATTTCACATTTTGAGCTACGTATGAATCCTGTGTAGCTAACCGGTTAATAAACCGCAACACATTTGACAGAGAGAGAAAAAAATTGCCGGGAAATTTAGCCTATCAAAATTAATGAGACCTGTCACCACAAAATGAGCGTTAAGTCGCCAGTGTGCATTAGGAGATATGGTCCAATGAACATACCAAAAATCAATAGAAAACAAAGTCATTTTGCAACTTCAATTTGAATTTTGATAGGGAAAACATTGAGCAATTATGACATGTTGCATATCATTTTAAAGCTTGTTTCCTGAGTATTCTGAATCTGGAGAAACCTCAAAATTAAATTTTTCGACTTAACTCTCATTTTGTGATGACAGGTCTCTGCCAGACACCATAAAATGTGTCCCGATTTGATTTTTTGATATGATTTCACATTTTGAGCTATCTATCTATCTATCTATAACGTATACTCTGCAAAGTTGCAAAATGCAATATCTAACAGAGGAATGCATAATGGCGACAATTGAAAATAGACATTAGAATACATAATCTTAATATACAACTACAACTACACATGATATGAGCAATATATTATAATTTTTGAATGCAGTTCTTGAAAATTTCCAGAGATTTGGCATTGTACATTGAGAGTGTCAGTGAATTCCAGTCCTTAATTGTGCGGGGATAGAAGCTGAACTTATATGAGTCGGTGTAAGTTGGAACGATACTAAATCTCTGTGGATGGAATTGCCTGGTTTGAACAGCCTGTCTGCACAGGTAGTGCGGGATAGGAATGGCAATTTGGTTATTTTGAATTTTATATAGGATTGCTAATCGGTTATTTTTTCGTCTTTGCTCTAAGGAGGGCCACTGCAGGTCTTGTAAAATATTTGTTACCGTGCCTTCTGTTCTTTTGTGGTTATTGGTTACAAACCGGGCTGCTCTGCGCTGTACTGCTTCTAGACGTGATATGTCGCATGCATTATGGGGGTCCCATACAGCGCAGGCAAACTCAAGGTGCGGTCTCACAAGTGCAACCGTATAAAGTCTGTGTAGCTAATCGGTCAAACCGCAACACATTTGACGGAGAAAAGAATTGCCAGCAATTTAGCCTAAAAAAAGATGGACACAATAAAATGTGTCCCGATTTGATTTTTGGATATTATTTCACATTTTGAGCTACGTATTAAGTTTGTGTATTTAACCGGTCAAACCGCAACACATTTGACGGAGAAAAAAATTGCCAGCAATTAAGCCTTAAAAATAACGGACACAATAAATTGATATTTTTTTGGATATGATTTCACATTCTGAGCTACGTATGAATTCTGTGTAGCTAACTGGTCAAACCGCAACACATTTGACGTAGAGAAAAAAATTGCCGGGAAATTTAGCCTATCAAATGCCGGACACCATAAAATGTGTCCCGATTTGATTTTTTTATATGATTTCACATTTAGCCTAAAAATTGACGGACACCATAACATTTGTCCCGAATTTTTTTTGTGTATATGATTTCACATTTTGAGCTACTTATAAAGTCTTAAAGTCAAAAATTCCGGCAATTTAGCCTTAAAAATGATGGACACCATAAAATGTGTCCCGATTTGATTTTTTGGATAGGATTTCACATTTTGAGCTACGTATGAAGATTGTGTAGCTAACCAGTACTGTCGACTTGCAAATGATAATGGACATGAAATAATCAGACTACCACAATATCGCTGTGATTAATATCCGGATGAAATCATTTGGGCTAACATCAAGGGAGGTCAATGGCGTATCCAGGACTGTTTTGATGGGGGGAACCTGAAGACAACTTGTTGATCTTAAATATTGAAACGTTGAACCTAATACCCGCGAAGCGCACAAAAATTGTGATTTTAACACTAAAAAGGAACGTCACCCACATTGGTGTGGTTTGAGGGCCATTTAAACCTCTAGAAAACATGCGCGCGGAGCGCGAAACATTTTGAGTGGCTAACATTTTGAATTGACTAAAATGGTCATGAAAAACTGTCCTAAAGCCATCTTGTTATGATTAAATAATGAAATATTGAAACTAATACGTGCGCGAAGCGCGCAAATAATTGAATTTCTAACACTAATGGTCCAGTATGATAATAACGTCCCCCACATAATATTTAGATTTTTTGGTATTGTTTGAGGGGCATTATAATGTTAAAACCTGTATTCGCGCGGAGCGCACCCAAATTTTGAGTTTTTGAACTAAAATTGGTTATCCTGAAGCCACCTTAAATAATGAAATATTGAAATTATTATTTCTAACACTTAAATAAGTATGATGTATGATTTTTTAACGTCCCCTCACATAATATTTAGAATATTTGGTATGGATTGAGGGCCATTATAATGTTAAAACTTGTAGAAAATATGAGCGCTGAGCGCGCAAAATTGTCGAGTTTTATCTTAAATGGTCATGGAAAACTGTGCCGAAGCCACCTTCTTTAGCTTAAATAATGAAATGTTAAAATTAACACGCGCGCAAAAGGCGCAAAAAAAATGGTGTGGTTTTTGCATTAAAACTTTGGTCCATTATGATGTTTTTAAGGTCCCCCACATATTTAGAATATTTGGTGGGTCTGAGGGCCAATATGATGTTAAAACCTGCAGAAAATATTCGCGCGAAGCGCGCAAAACTTTTGATGTTTCGAACTAAAATGGTCATGGAAAACTGTCCTGAAGCCATCTTGTCAAGCTTGAATAATGAAACATTGAAACTAATGCGCGAAGTACGCAACAATTGACATTTCTAACACTAAAATGGGTCAGTATGACGTTTTTAACGTCCCACCAAACATAATATTTGGCATGGTTTGAGGACCATTCTAATTTTAAATCCTGTAGAAAATATGCGCGCAGAGCGCGCAAAGTTTTTCAGTTTTTGAACTAAAATGGTCATGGCAAACTGTCCTTCAATGCCATCTTGTTAAGCTTGAATAATGAATCATTCAAACTAATGCGCGATGTACGCAAAAATTGACATTTCTAACACTTAAATGGTCCAGTATGAAGTTTTTAACGTTCCCACGTATTCCTTAGAATATTTGGTGTGTTTTGAGACCCATTAAAACGTTAAAACCTGTTGAAAAAAAGAGCGCGAATCTAGCAAAAAAACCAGTTTTTGAACTAAAATGGTTCAGAAAAAAACCGTTCCTGAAGCCCTCTTGTAAAGCTTGAATAATGAAACATTGAAACTAATACGTGCAAAGCGCGCAAAAATTGGCATTTTAAACACTAACAAGGTCTAGTATAACGTTTTTAACGTCCCTCACAAAACAATTATGGAGACGTGACCCCGTAACCCCTCCACCCCATTTTGCGCCGCATATATGTCGCTACCCTTCCTCCTCCTCGACCTCCTTCTTAACCTCTTCCTCCTTCTCCTCTTCCTCCTTTTTAAACTCTTTTTTCAATGTGAGGGGGAGGGGGAGGGCTTGACCAGCTGGGCTGGATACGCCACTGGGGGTGTAGCGATGACGTTTCTCCAAAGAACCGCCCGAAAAAATAGCATGGTCAAAATCGCAAATGTACCGACGGAAGCTCTTATAAAGGTGTTGAGAAACATTTTAATTGATACATTTGTTAGGCGGGAGATTTTATATGCTAGGCGGGAGTGCGGGAGAAAGAGTCTCTAGGCGGGAGAGTTGACAGCCCTGCTTTTACCAATAACCCCCTCTCTTTTAACTGCAACAGATACATACCTCTTTTTAGTAAACATGTGTACAAACTATCAAACTATCTATTATAACAACACACCCTTAACAATGTAACAGTCATCGAATCTGGTTCCCCTGGGATCCTAAAGTACCAACCACAAACCATGTCTACTGAAACCGCTCAACCAAAAAGCATGCAACCCGATAACCGCAAAACCCGCGAACCGCGAAATCCCGAGAACCGCTCTAGTTTATTATGTTTTGAAAATACATTATTATTTCTTTTTCAAAGCAGATTTAAAACAATCTGTTCACGCATCTAACATTCAGCTTCCTAGATATTGTTTCGCCTTCGATAATGTTTGTAAAACTCTGAACCTTGTCGGTCTCCAATTTCTCAAGATCATCCCACGGCTTTTGCTCGCCGTTCATTGGGAGCATTGACATGATTGAAGAGGGATTGAATGTCGCTAAACACACCGATTAGAAAGTAAGCGCAAAGCATGTTTCAATGAACTGTTTACACATATATATCTGGAGATATCCCGGAACTTATGAGTGCATAATCTGATCTACAGTTCACTTTTTATGCAAGTAATACATTTAGTTTCGGTAAATTGGTAAACATGAAGAAACCGCAGTACTTGTGGCAGGCTGCGCTGATACATTGCAGTTCCTGCTACTCTACTTACATTTCCGCACATTAATGTCAACCAATGAGAATCAATTCCGTGGAAGCCTAATTGTACCAACTCAGAATAATAGATTAAAACAAAGTCATTGTTTGAGAATCACTTGTAATAAAATGTTGTCAACAATGTTACGTCGTAAGCTGGTTTGTGTACTGATTCTATT
This sequence comes from Ophiura sarsii, assembly GCA_035610835.1. Taxonomy (NCBI): domain Eukaryota; kingdom Metazoa; phylum Echinodermata; class Ophiuroidea; order Amphilepidida; family Ophiuridae; genus Ophiura; species Ophiura sarsii. The sequence goes on along the minus strand of CM069456.1, from coordinate 6,788,130 downwards.
GCCTGGATTGTCTTTCGCTGCAATTTCCTGTATGGATATGAATGGACGACCAGTTGACTGGTAAGTGTGACTATAGAATATACAGGGTGTACCAGAATAATGTACTCAAAAAGTAACTTACCAGGTAATTAATACGCAAATAATTATAAAAATGTAGTTCAAACTTACAAAAATAAAATTGCAAAATTATAGATGGTTCTCCTCTTCGATTTGAGATATTATTCACGACGATCAGTGATATTATAACGCTACACTGTAAACAATGATACAAAGTGAGCGTTAGCGGTAATCCGTGAACCTGAAATGGCCAAATTTACTGGCGGATAACCAGTTTTTCCATGCCGGTTATCCGACGGATGATTTTGACACCAAAAAGTCAAATTGTCTATTTTCAAGCACAGAAACGAAACAAATAATTATTCTTGTTTATGAGCTCAACAAAATAGCCCTTATTTGTCTGCATTGATATAAGCTTATACATTCAGTAAAGGAACCAGCAGAACTGAAGATGCTGCAGGTTTAATTTTCAGTTTCACCCCCAAAAAATGTATTTTTTCCACATATTTGATGAGTCGCTTAATCTAAAAATTGTGGCGGATAATTGTTCCGCTGGATAACCGATTTAATTTTCTTATTTCTAACGCTGGACAAAGTGCTTTCGTTTTCGCACTTGGGTTTTGAACACGCATATTAAATAATGTGATGTGCTATTGACCGGCGAGTTGTCGCTAGAAGTTAATCAATAATCTATATATTCGTACACCAAGGCTGCGTGTGCAGAAGAACTGAATGCTAAAATGAAAAACAGACTTTGTTTTGGTTTTGGATACACATCTATGTTAATATTAAAGAGGAGAAATATCTTTTAAAAACTTACGATTTTATATTGGTACATAGGAGCTATAGTTTTGTACCTGGTACGTTACTTTGTGTGAGGATTCTTATAAGTTGAATTTATTTTGCTAATGAGTACCGTCGCTATACATTTTCGTGGTAATTTTAGATTTGATAAATTTGATATTTCTGATATAAATTACATAATTAAAGTTAATGATTTCAATAAAATGAACACCCTATAAATTATGATATACAGGTATTTTGCTGCGTCTTGTTTGATTTTGATAGATATCAACTGCTGGTAGCGTTGATACTTATGCCGCAATATCTGTACTGTTTACGGGAATTATTTAAACACATAATTAAACGCAATTCTCGAAAATGTGTGTAACTTAAACACGCGTCTAACAGGGGTAGTTTAACGTGCGTTTAACTAAACTCGTGCGCCCTTTGTACGCCTTGAATGATTTCTCAACCGTGTCTGGGTGCAACCTGACCTGCAGATCGCGTAGTCCTAAAAATACACGTGTTTTTGAGGAATTCGGTCGATATCTATTATAACCTATTTTAAACCACGATAAATTGAATACCTGTATACAGTGAACGTACGATGACCACTCGGGACGAGATTTGTGGAGTTTAACAGATAAACTGACGTTTAATTTAGTCACGAGTTTAGTTAGTCACGGTTTTATGATATTATCACCCGGCCGAACCCGTCCGGCTACATCCATTCCCCGGCTCATTTTTTTCAGTGATGTACGTCCCCGCGTCCCCGGTACGCATAGCCTGGCAACTTTTTGTGTACGTCCCGCTACAGTCCCTACATGGTCCCCTGTCATGCCCCGGGTCCCTTAGGCATGTTAGGCCCGATATTGCAATTGATAAGTGCATTAAAACACTTCCTCTGACGGGGGCGGGCCATTTTGAAGAATTGTGAGCTATTTTTGGGTAATTTCATAATAGCTGCCGGGTTGACTTTAGCAAAAAAATTCCTACATTATGTAAAATAACCAATTTGAGTGAGTGTGATTTACTGAAATTCATCAGAATTATACTTCTGTATTTGTTTTGAATACAATTTGAAATATAAGACAAGTTGAGCAATTTGTAACTAATGTACGCATTTCAACAATAATTGTATCGAAGTGAACAATTCAATCAAATAAAAACACCATGCTCGGTCTACAATTTGTGTAAGCTTAGACTTCTAAGCTTATTTATTTCGTGTGTGATGTCTGCCCATTGCATTGTGCGAGCCTGAAAAATCAACAAATCTTACACACAAAAATAAGAAAACAAAACAAAAACACCGAACCTTACATTCCATGATTCAGAGATAGACTTTTCCCAGTGACGGATTCGTAAATATGCTGTGTTGTTTTACGATGAGATCAGGCAATAACCTACACTGTGTATGGCGACGCACACAGCAGTGGCGGATCCAGGAAAATTTTAGGGGGGGGGGCCCAAAAAATTAAATTGTTGCCGGTACCATCCAAGCGGTGCACAGCACCGCCCTCCGAGCTATGCTCGGACAGGGGGGTGTCTGAGGGGGATGTGCCCCCCTCAGAAGTAGAAAAATTTTCAATTTCCGAACTCATTTGGTGCGATCTGGTGTATACTTTTGACCAACATTTTATCAAAAAGCCACCTCTTAATTTCCAATAAATATTTTGTTTTTTTATCAATGCACGAAAGAAGTTGAGCATAATATACTGATATATTTTTGATTTAAGTATAGATGATTTGAAAGGTCGAACAGGGGGGGAGTCTGAGGGGGGAAGTGCCCCCTCAGAAGTAGATTTTTTTTCAATTTTCGAACTCATTTGGTGCGATCTGGTGTATACTTTTGACCAACATTTTATCAAAAAGCCACCTCTTCATTCCCAATAAATATTTTGTTTTTTTATCAATGCACGAAAGAAGTTGAGCATATTATACCGATATATTTTTGATTTAAGTATAGATGATTTGAAAGGTCGAACAGGGGGAGTCTGAGGGGGGAAGTGCCCCCCTCAGAAGTAGAATTTTTTCAATTTTCGAACTCATTTGGTGCGATCTGGTGTATACTTTTGACCAACATTTTATCAAAAAGCCACCTCTTCATTTCCAATCAATATATATTTGTTATCAATGCAAGAAAGAAGTAGAGCATACGACGTATATACTGATTTTGTCTGAATTTAAGTATAGATTGTTTAAAAGCTCGAACAGGGGGAGTTTGAGGGGTGATGTGCCCCCCCCCCCCCCCCCCCCCCCCCCCCCCCCCTCTTCTTCCTCTTTCTTTTTTCTTTTCTTTTTTCCTTTTTTTTTCTTTTTTTTTTCCTTTTTTTTTCTTTTTTTTTTTTCCTTTTTTTTTTTTTTTTTTTTTTTTTTTTTTTTTTTTTTGGGTAGGGGGGGGGGGGGGCCCCGGGCCCGTCGGGCCCCCCCCTGTATCCGCGCCTGGCACACAGTACATGTATGTACACACCCCCACACTGTTTGTTACCGCATGACCCGCACCGTTTCCGCTAATATCAGTAATCCAAAGCCTTATCATCGCTATCAATAGCAATTTCTGGTTCTACACAACTGCCAAAGCTATATTTATCTTGATTCTGAAGAGCCTGAATTCCGAATAGTCCTCAAAAAGACGGTAAATGTGGTTCACTTTTTGCGACGCCATTACAGGTTTTTTGTTCATTTGCTCTCGGAACTCGCAATTATTTTCAGTGTTTCTATTCCATTTCCATTTGACACGATCGGGGTCAAAACGACTCGTTGCATTGCAACGCTAAAAGGCCTACTTTTGCATCGATTTCAAAGAACTTTGATGTATGCCACGAGGCTGGACCGGATGTCAAATGATTATTGACCCTCAAATAATTGAACTCAGAAAAGAAAATTACGAAAGGTCAATCTGAACTGATTTTATAGCCAATAGAAAATGCCGTATTTCACCCGATCGCCGTAATATTTACGTACAATTTTTTTAATTGGCCGCTGCGCAAATAAATATTTGAGGCAGCACATAATTTGATGACGTCATCGGAGTTTTTCTGATCGACTTCTGAATCACCCGTCAGAGTAGGTGTTAAGCTAAAACCGTGTTTAATACAAGTATACGGCCCTATAATGTATGTTGATAGTTACTGTCATTAATTGGTTATCGATCCAATGATTGGGCCATCATATTATTATCGCATATTTTATAAATTGTCTGCAGGTTTATAGTCTACAAACTTCCAGAAATTAATGATCGTAATCCATCAATCCAGAATGGCACGGCATTCATGTACATGGATGTGAATAGGCAAAACTTTCGGCTATCGGATGTCTCATTGGATAATGAAAAACAAGCGGTTGGTTATACACTGGAACAGATATACAGAAGCCAGGTACCTACGTAATGTAGGTTAAGACATTCAACGCGGCTATTATTTTTACAATATTCAAAACCATTTTTTCAAAAACCTTTCCCAACTTGCAAAATGTATCTCATGAATTACTGAACCAATACTAGGAATGTTGTACTTATTTCAATGCATTTATCATGGTGATTCCAAATAGGGTAATGAAATTCAATAATTCGACATTTTTGAAACATTTTGTGAACTTTTGGAATGTCGTCTGCAGACGGCTGCAGCGTGGAAAGTGTTAAAGAAGTAAAACACGGTTATTCTATGTTATGTTTGTTTCTTTTTCCTTCTTATCGGGGCGCATTACCAATATGCACCAAGGGACATACTTCCATACATACCCCATGCAACACCGCTACTTTGAATGGAGCTGGAATAAGAACCAATCAATTATAAATTTAGTTGATGTTATTTAGATATTGGGATACAAATTTGCCGTTATTTTAAAAGGTATGTTATTTGCTTCCATTATATATATATAGACTATAGGATATGGGATGTACAATGATCAACATCCAGACGGCAGAGTAGTTTCACACAGGGGGCATACAAAAGGTACGTAAGCAATGGTAAGGGAACATTTCTGCAACAATTTGGTCGGAAATGTGAAACATAATCATATTTTTATGTAGAATGATATTGGACTCAATTATGTTGATAAATTGCTGAGCTAAGGAGCTTGCGATGTCGGTGTATTGGGTTTATGTCCCTCCGTTGATCATGTGACCAACTTTTAACAATTACATGACAGCAGGGCATTGTAGTTGGCGGTACGGCCTTAGATAAAAGGGACCCTGTACAGGCTATGTGAGTCCCTTCCTTGCGATAACGTTGACGTTGTTAAGCTTCATCCTTTGTTTGGAGTCATTTGAGTGATGGTCATATGACCAGTGGAGAGAAATAAGCACCTCGTTGAAATAAGGGATCGGGACGACCTAAAAAGTCCCTTTCTGCCGTACAATGACCAATAGTAGTGTTCTATAAATTAATGCGGTCATAGCGCATTAAGTTGTTACTTTTTCTGAAATGTATGGAAAAGAATATGAAAAGAATATGCACAATGTCAAATGTGATCCGTATGTAATAATATGAAACAATATTCTGATTTAATTAGGCATCTTAACTAAGTCAAGTATTTAATTGTGTTATAGGTGTATTGGCGTTAGACTCTAGTACAGGTTTTTGGTTGGTACACAGTGTTCCTAAATTTCCAAATCCCGGAAACGAGGAATATGCATGGCCGAAAAATGCGAGGCGGAATGGACAGTCATTCTTATGTTTAACATTGGGATACCAGCAGTTCGAGAAAATAGGTAAAATCAGTGTTGATACATTTTAAAATTGGTTGAGTGATACTAACTGAATTTTATCCTCACAACATTCTAACTCTAGAAAGAATAGAAGAAGAAAAAAGGGGAAAAACACAATATTATAAAATCGCCATGTGTAGGCCTACTGTGTTCTCCACAAATTAGATCTCCCAAGGAGTTGGTGACAGTGTGCAATATATACTATTTTATTTGTGTAGCAATTCCAAATATTGCGTAGCATTTCATCACATCTGTATGCGATACAATTGGGAAATTGATTAGCAATTCTTTAAAATTGTGTAGCATTTCGCTATGAGATACCGGATATATTGCACCCTGGTTGGTGATATTGTATTACTGATCTACCTTGAGGTAGATCAGTATTTCTTATACTGTTTAAGTCTTTCATAACAAATGGAACGTTGAATGTCACGGGTTGAAATACACTAAAAGATATTTTAAATGATATTTCCGAGAATTGCATTGGAGTTTCGACTTTGATTTGCCCCTAACTTTGGAACCACGCATCCGATTTTGTGAAATAAAAATCAGTGGAAAGAAAAATGGCTGCTTCTTAGTGGCATAATATCTAAATAGCCCCTTTATATCCACTGATCTAAATACTTCACACACAGCAATTTTCAGCTACTTATAGTACTACCGAATTTGATAAATTGCTCGTGTTATAGAAGTGGCTGCTGAGCATATCTGGGTCAAAAAGTTTTTTGTTTAATGAAATACTGAAGTTTAAGGTTGACATGCACAAACAAACATGATTTGTCCACAGAAGCCTTTGATATTGCAATATTTTATTTTGCATACGAATACTTTTAAACTGCCATATTCCATAATCAGAATCAGTTCTGAGCCTTGCCTCTCACTAAATACCAATCACATGGTTCAATATAGGGCCCCGTCATATTTGTATTTTAGGAAAAAGTGTAATTTAAGTCCCAAATACTGGTATACCAGTACCGTTCAATTCTGGAACATAAAAATTTCCAGTATCGCTCGATACTGGTACGTACGAATTTACTGTTCCGGTCGATACTGGAACGTTTCTATGTTCCAGTATCGGGCGATACTGGTACACATACTACCAGTGTAATTTGTCCCAGTATGGAACGAAAGGCCTACTGGTACATAATTTTGTTCCAGTATCGCCCGATACTGGTACATTTTATATGTCCCAGTATCGTCCGATACTGGAACACTGATTTGGTACCAGTAGCCAGAATTTGGGACCTAAAGTACACTTTTTCCATATTTTATATACTTTACCATAATCATTTAAAGCGACCCTGGTTCTATCTTTACAGGCAAACTACTTCAGTACTACTGGCCTTCAACATACGACTCGCGGATTCTGTCATTCAACGGTCTCCCAAGTCTCGTTGCAGCATTAGAAGGACAACATACAACGAATCAAGTAGACTCTAGCTTGCTCACAACAAGGAATGGTCAGGGATTCCTTAATTTCGCCAAGTCTAACACCTTCAACAAAGGTAAAGAGCTCAACAAAGAAAGTCATACACTTTGTATATGATCATGTGTTTTAAGCTCGCCTCCTTTCGCGTTACACACAGATTTTGGCTTTCGCGACATGATTTTAACTTTACACATTTATATTTGCTTGTATACCCCCTGAGGTAGTAAAAGTATACATTTTGCATTAGGAAACCATGAAATTGCATGAGGAAACCAAATATGCCATTAAAATTATAGTACGACTTATAACTAAAATGGTATGATCGGAAATGTTCAAGAAAATATCAGAGTTTTTTATTTTCAATTTGAGATCCATATATTTTTTATACCTCCCCTATCATTATTTTTATTAGTGTCTCTCACTTAATCTCTACGTAACTGAACCATGTTAGGTAGAATAGTAACGAGCGTACACCGCGCAAGCGTGGAGGGGGGACGACCCCCCCCCCCCATAATTGTCACGTTGGGGACGATGTCCCCCCCCCCCCCCCCCCAATAGAAAAAGAAGTCATTTTTAGCGCGAATTAGTTTCAATATTTAATTATTCAAGCTTAACAACATGGTTTCAGGGACGTTTTCTGGGCCATTTTAGTGAAAAAATA
>CM069456.1:6676317-6780392 GCA_035610835.1 Ophiura sarsii | reverse complement strand
CTCATGTAGTAATGGTTGTATGCAGAATATGATATCAGAGGTGTATATTTCCGATAAATGCAATTTTGCGATGGAAAAAGAATATCAATCTATGAATCGGAGTGAATAATTAATTTATTCTAGCTTAAATTTCATCACTCGGTGAGTGAGTGACATGATAATTGGATAAATCACTCTCTATAGAGTGATTATGTAGACAACTCATACGTAAACATATCAATAATAAAAGTGAAAGGAAATGTCTTCTTTTTTAATTAGAGGTGTTGTTCGAGAAGAACGCTACACCGAAAGAATGAACCAAATCGCAATTTTCATTTTCGCACTTGGATTTTGAACACGCAATGTAGTGGGACATGTATGTGTCAGGGCTGCATCGACATATTGAAGCATCTCCAATCCACATCTTACTATCGACCCGTGAGTTTGTGCTTGTGCTACCTGTTAACCAATTCGTTTAGTACTGGCTGCGTGTAGAAGAACCAAATGCTAAAATGAAAAAAACTGATTTTATTTTGGTTTCGGACACAAAGCTGCATTTGTGGCGAGTCTGTCCGTCCGTCCAACGACTTCGGGTGCAGATCCCTGCCCATGTAATCGCTATGCACAGGGATCTTCGCCCCACGTAGACAACAAACTGTTGCTACGCACTCGCGTATAAAACAAAACAAAACATGGCGCACGCGATTGTCGGCGCACGCATAATGGCGCAGACCGTTAGGTGCGTACGCGTTCGTGGCGCAAACTGGGTATTTTCATGGGGCGGGTAAACAGTGTAAAAGGAAGCCGTCCGGTGGCTAACAAGGATAGGAAAAGGACTCCAATTAGTAGAGTCATTATCTTGGATTCCGTGACCATTTTCTTCCTACCTTAGTTTCTTAGTGAATTTGTCAACTAGAACCAATTTAAAGGAAAATGAGCTCCCATGCATTTTTCAAAAGTGACGGGAACGTTCTTTTATAGCGCAAATTCCAAAATGGCCGCCATACAGGGGCCCAAAAATTCGAATGGCTTTAATTATGAGCATAAGGATTCCGAAAAAGTGTAGTTTGCTATACTTCCGATGTTTGGTTAACGAGTTATCGGGTAAAACGTAAAAAGGTCGTTGACCTTTACATATGGGGTCAACATTTTAACTTGCTCCGATTTTGAAAAACAATATCTCATATTGTTCGTATGATCACAAGGATTCCAGAAATAGTTTGTTTTTTTGTAGGTCAAAAGGTCAAGGTATATTGACCTATATAGAATCTGACCTTTTGACCCCTTTATAGGGTACAACAGACACTCTAGGGGGTAAAAACTATCATTTCTGGAATCCTTGCAATCAGACGAACAATTTGAGATATCATTTTTAAAATCGGAGCAAGTTTAAATTTTGACCCCATATGCAAAGGTCAACGACCTTTTCCGTTTCCGTTTGACCCCATAACACGCTAACCAAACATCGGAAGTAGGGCAAACTATACTTTTTTGGAATCCTTGTGCTCAGGCGAACAATTCGGTAGGCGTCTTAGCTTAATTAAAGCCATTTGAATTTTCGGACGCCTGTATGGCGGCCATTTTGGAATTTGCGCTATTAAAGAACATTCCCGTCACTTTTGAGAAATGTATGGGAGCTCATTTTCTTTTAAAATGGTTCTAGTTGACAAATTCACAAAGAAACCAAGGTAGGAAGAAAATGGTCACGGAATCCAAGATAACGACTCTACTAAATTAACTTTAACTCCCGGGCGTGTTTTTGTATGAGTTACACTACACTGGAAAAACTGCAGAACGTGTTCAAATGTAACAGATATAGAACATGTTCTGAATCTGAACATGTTCTGAACATGTTCTGATGTGTTCTGAACACGTTCAGAACATGTTCTAAATCTGTTACATTTTGAACATGTTCTGGAACACCTGGAGAACACACCGTGAACATGTTCTGAACGCGTCATGTGTTCTGCACATTTTGCAGTGTATGCATATTATAAGGAGGTAAAAAAGGATCAGATGGCGGGTTAGGGTTAATAAAGGAACTGGGAGCGTAAACCGTAGAAACCGTAGGCCTTCATCCAGGAAAACGTTATGTATTAAACATGTTATTGTTAAAGTGCTGTGGTATGATGTCAGTGCCTCAACATCGCGGACCCATCTACATATATGTACGATATGCGCGCAGGCCACAACGGGCCCTCATCATGCCTATCATGGGATGTCTTTTATATAAATGGGAATGTTACAGGGACATGTATAAATATAAAGGGACGGTGTGAGCAAACATTTAACTCCAAATAGCTTTAACTCTCGGGCGTGTTTTTCCCGGTGTTTCCCGAGTTAAACTATGCATGCATGATCAGGATGAAAAGAGTCAAATCTCTCTAAATCTGAATCTGAATGGTAATCTCAACGCCTCCTTCAGAAGCCAAACGAGATGATATGGTGTGCGCATATACATGTATGTTGTTCTTTTAGTCTTGCGTTGGTGCTTCGTTGCGTCTGATGAAATCAGCAACGTTTGTCTTGAAAGTTTCGGGATTGTTGATGTTGACTAAGTTTTCAGGGGTGGGGGCCTTCAGTCTGCATGCGCCATGAATCAAACCCAGACCTTGAGTGTACAAGTATGTACAGTGTTGTTAAAGTTTAACACTACATGTATAGCGATTCGGATAGGCCCTAGGCCAATCATGGGATGTCTGTTATATAACTGGGAATGTTACATGGATATCGGTGTGCGAAAACATGTTTGATTTAAATACATATGATGTTTAGGCATGCCTACGGAGGAATAATCAATATCGACACACAGTTCTCGATACTGGGCACAGACAGATCATGACGATCGACCCCTCCTCTCGCTGACTCTAAAACTAAAAGACCTCAAAACTTAGACCCCAATATAAAACCCCAATCCTAGGCCTAATAACACATGTACTGAATATGTGGATGCACATGGGGTAGCCTACCTGGATTTAAGGGCACATGAGGTTCCTGTATTATGGGGATTTGGAATATTAATGGCACCTGTGATAACTGAATTTTAAGAGTATACACATCCCATAAACCCCAACCCGAGAACCGCCCAACCCACGAACCGCGAAATCTAGTAGGTCAATAAAATGCGTATGTGTTGTTTCGAGAGATATAAGACAAATCAATGCCCTTGCGGCTATTTAAAAAAAATGACCGCGCGTCCTGATTGGTCAATCGTGACGCGCATGCATGCAAAGTTGTTCCCGCATTTACGATTTGGGCGCAGCTTTGCGAACAGCAACAAAACACGCTCGCATGAAATAGCTTGAATTATGTCCATAGTATTAAGACAGTGATTTTAACACCTGCAGTGAAAATCGGCGAAGCCGCGATAACTGAACAACGAATCGAAACAAATCGCGTGGTGCGTGCCAGCAGAGTGCATTAGATAGTTTTGATCAGCATTTTTAAGTGTTTAAAAACAAAGTAATTTATGCATCTTTTTAAATTGGTAGCACTACATGTAGCTCTACATAGATATTACCCAGGGGTTATATAATTATGAGACAAAATTTCACCTACTAAAACCAAATTCACGGGTGAAGGGTTTATAAGGGGCGCACTATCATGGTCGTAGCAAACCAGACGACATGAGACGTGGTGGTTTTTATCGGCTCAAAACATGATTTGTTACACAGAAATAGTACATCAATGTTAAAAAAAAGCTGATTCAGTGTGATTTAGAGTAGAACTGATTTGCTTTGATGATGGCAGAATTTAGTTCTTACATGACATTCAGAATTGGTTATTTAAAATTAATTTACGTAGAACAAAATACGAATTTTAAATTGTGGATGGCTTTGCCTGGCAGTGACAGAGGAGGGGCGTGGCGTTATTTGCATTTTATGAAATTGTAATCAGATCAGTTGGGAAGTGTTAGATCCTTATATAGGTTTAATTATAATATTACGACTAGAGATGTGTAAGACACATGTAGACAAAATGGCTGCTGGTTTCATAAGCAAAGTTTATTTCCCACGCTGGTCAAAGGTTAGGTCAAAGGTGAAGATAGGGAGACGGGCTTTATTTAGCCAACTTAGTAAACAACATATATATGGGAAGTCAATATATAACAACTCCTCCCTTCTTACATTGAATGTACCATGAAACTGTCATGCAGGATTGTGAACTGAAATAAACTAAAACACAATATATGCACATTGCAAAAGTGTCTTGCTGTAGTCTTTCTAGCACTGTCTCTTATGATTGAGCATAACAGTAACTTGCAGTGTTTTGGAATAACAATCTAAAACATGTAATGTACCAACTTTTTGTGCAATGACTGAAACAAACTATATCTACTTTAATGTCTTTGTTAATGCAACACAAGCTGGATGTTTTAACTAAAGTCTGTGCCTAAATATCCAACTTAACAGGTGGACCACAATCTCTACGCGGATTTCGGCGTGGCGAGTTAACAGCGTTCCGATAGCGTTGTGGTATGGGTGGTGGTTGCGGCGCGCGCTGCGGCGATGGTGGTGGTGTGTTAGCTTCATCGCGTTGCTGCTGCTGTGCTCCAGGTATTGCGTCCACTGGCGCTATCTCAAACTCCTCTGGTTCTTGAGATCCATTGTTCTTGTATCTCATGATATGATCCGTATGCAGATGGCGCATCTGGTCTTGGACTCTGACCATGTAAGAAACCGGTCCCAAACGCTGCATGATCACACCGGCTTTCCATTTTTCGCTACCGCGAAAGTTCCTTACCATTACATGGTCTCCAGGCTCAAATTCTCTGAGCTTCATAGACTTTCCCTCGCCACAAGCCTTCTCTTGCTTTTGTTCCATACGTTTACTTAGCGATGGTTTCAGCAAACTGAGACGTGTGCGAGGTTGGCGTTTGAGGAAGAGTTCTGCTGGGGTACGCTGCGTAAAGGTATGCGGAGTGTTGCGATACACGAAGATCCAGTCTGCAATCTTGTGTTGGATTGACATAGATCCCTGCGCTTGAACACTCTTTAGGAAACGCTTGACTTCCTGTACCATACGTTCAGCCGCTCCGTTGGACGCTGGGTGATATGGAGAGACGCGAGTGTGTTTCACATTATTGTTCTGAAGAAACTCCGCAAACTCATGCGAAGTGAACTGTGGACCGTTATCGCTTACCAGTGTCTCGACCAACCCATATGCCGCGAACCAATTCCTCAAAATCTCTATGGTCTTACTAGTGGTAGTAGTTTTACCCATCGGTATGACTTCCGCATTTACTGTGGGAATCTACCATAACAAAGAAGTGTTGACCGTCTTTCTCTGCGTAATCAACGTGTACGCGTTGTAAGACACGTGACGGCCACTTCCAAGGGTATAGTGGTGCAGATGCTGGATTATTCCTGATGGTTGCACATGCACTGCAACTCTTTGCTACCTGCTCAATCTCCGCATCTAAGTTCGGCCACCAGAAATGACTGCGAGCCAGAGCCTTCATACGGCAAATACCTTGGTGAGCATGGTGAAGTTCAGATAGCAGACGGCTGCGAAGCGTGTCAGGAATTATCACCCTCCTACCCCATAACAAACAGTCTTGTTCTGTAGTCAGTTCATACGTCCTGTGGAAGTATGGCTTCAGTTGCGGATCAGGACATTGTTCTGGCCATCCATGTGCGGTGTACTCCAATGCGCGTGATAATACTCCGAAAATGAGCGCGAGTGCCTCCTTCTCTAATTGAGAGTAATTTTGTTCAGCTTTACTCAAAGTCCGTGATGCGTAGGCAATGGGACGCTCCGTACCGTTGTCCATGACGTGTGTCAGTACGGCGCCCACTCCATACGGCGATGCATCACACTCGAGTTTCAACGGCTTCTTTACTGATGTCAGCGATTCTTTGGCTTTCGCGAATGCGTCCTTGCAATCCGCTGTCCAGTTCCATGGAGCGTCGACTTGCAGTAGATCATGTAGCGGTTTCAGATGCATTGATAGCCTGGGAATGAAGCGTGCATAATATTGGAGCATGCCGAGGAAACTCCGCACTTGAGTGACATTGTCAGGTTCCGGTACCTGCGCGATTGCAGCCAACTTCGTTGGTGTCGGGTGCAAACCTGTTGCGTCGATCAGGTGACCAAGATACTCAACCTGCGGCTGCATGAACGCACACTTGGATACCTTGAGACGGAGTCCATGTGCATCCAAACGTTTTAGCACAGTGTCCAATCTTGTCAAATGTTCTGCTTCATTCGCTCCCGTGATTAATATGTCATCAAGAAAACAAAGCACGCCCTCTATGCCTTGCAAGATCTGTTCCATGGTAGCTTGGAACATTGACGGCGCACTAGCGACGCCATACGGAAGACGGGTATACTGCAGTAAACCAACATGCGTGTTGATTGTGACATATTTTCTTGACTCCGGCAGCCAGTATGCAACCACACGAAAAGTCGTTCCTTTTCTAACCCAGCAAAGCGACCCGGAAGTATTCACCCGTAACGATACTGCTTCGCCGTCATAGTTGACCTCGTAATAGCACGATGTAAATGAGCTCTTTTCATGATTATAATCACACATTTCAAACACATTTGCCATGAAATTGTAAAATAAAAAGGCATATTATGCGAATAATATTATCTAATATTAGCTGTGACTTCATGACATGTTGCATTTTCGGTGCAAATTATTGTCATCACACACAGCCGAATTCGAGAAAAACTTGACGAAACTAAAGCCAAATTAACAGTAAATATTCCCTTTTTGAAGAATTAGGCACCAATTGTATTGATGGTATCATAATATTCATAGTCTTTTGTAACTAGAAACATGCTTAAAATATTATGAAATTATTTAGTCCAGTCAAGTGAATAGTTAATAAAATGGGTGTCCGAATCTGGCTCGAGCTATATTCATTTCGTACCGTCGTTGGGTTGCTGATGAAGTGCTTAAATCTCACGAATAGAATTAGTTACGCTTGATAGCTCAGATGGTAGAGCGTTAGACTGAAGAGCGAGAGGTCTGGGGTTCGAAATCGATCCTTCTGCTCTGCACAATTTCATATGATATTTTTTTTCTCGTCAAAATCATTTTTCACAATTTCATCACACAAAATGCATAAATTCGGACGTTTTCATTGCAAAAACGGTATTTTTTCCCAACATTTCTAATGAATTCAAACGCGGGCATGAAAATGAAGCGCGTGCGGGTTATAGGAAACTAAAAATCAAGTTGGCGAGGCCTAACGGGGGATCGTAAGTTTCGTTTTCTGACCGAAAATCGGTGAAAATCAAACTCGGTTTTTCTTATCAAAAAAGAAGTCGGGCATCAATGTTTTTGATATGAAATTAAAGCTTTTAAAAGATTCCGTTAGTACGTAAATTGCTCTTAAAATATCGTACGAATTTTAGTCCAGTCAAGTGAATAGTTACAAGAAGCAAAGTCACGAAAGTTGTTAAATTCTAAAATTAGCGATAAAATCACTGTTTGTGAACCAAATATGTCAGATTTGGCATCATATTATAGAGAAAATTACGAACAATCCACCTACTTCGCCATCATGGCTGCCAGCTAACCCTACCTCAATTAATTCAGGGAAAACAAACTTCTCGTAAGATTTTAGCGCAAGGTTGACATCCTGAAATCGATCTTTGCGCGGTTAGAAATCGGCAAGGTCACGCATTGAAAGCGGCCTGTTGCGTACTGACTGCCGGGTCAAGTAACATCTGTTGGTAGGCCTGCGACAGGTCAAGCTTAGTGAAATGCTGCCCGCCGGCCAATGCCGCAAATAAATCCTGAGGGTTCGGTAGCGGGTACTTGTCTATGTCCAGCGATTCGTTGACTGTGACTTTAAAATCCCCGCAGACTCTTATGGAATTGTCCGCTTTCATTATTGGGACCACCGGGGTTGCCCACTCAGAATGACTAACAGGGACTAATATTCCCTCTTGCTGCAGTCGTTGATACTCCTTTTCCAGTTGTTCACGAAGCGCGTACGGCACCGGTCGCGCCTTTTTGAAACGTGGGGTCGCGTCCTGTTTTACATGCAATTTAGCTGTAAATCCAGACATAATTCCTAAACCAGGTTCAAAAACCTTTGGATATGTATCTAATACCTTGTCTAGCTTTGTCATGTGCATGACTTTAAAGAGACTTTCCCAGTTTATTTTAATGACCTGTAGCCAGTTTCGACCCAAAATTGCTGGCTTATTTGTCACTTTTGCCACAACAATTGGCAATTTCCACTTTTGGCCTTCATAGGTTACTTCCACTTCAGCTTGTCTCAAAATTGGAAGTATGTCCTTATTAGCGTAAATTTGGAATTGTAGATTTGAAGGTTTCAAATTGACATGACTGAACTTGTCCCGATACATATTTTCAGGTACAATTGTCATGGATGCACCAGTGTCAACTTCCATCTGCACTGGCACTTTGTCAACTGTAATTGTGACGTTGACAGGCTAATATTGTTAGCAAGTGAATCAACATTGAAAAGCCCCAAAGGTTGCTCTAAACCGTGCACATGATTTTCACTAGGACCACAATTACAACAATGTACAATTGGAGGCTTACTCCCATTCAACTCATTTACATAATGGGCATCCACAGCATCCGTTTGGTAGACGTGGCCATGTCCCGAGCTAGAGTTGCCACTTGACTGACTTGAACGTGAGCGACATACAGACGCCAAGTGACCCTTTTTCTTGCACAGATTACACTTGTAATCTTTATATGGGCAAGAATTTGGATTGTGCTGCTCTTTGCCACATCGATAGCACATCTTTTGACTCCTACTCTGACCCTGACCAGCCTTACCATACCGTTTGCCTTGATTGCCTTTAACATTGTATGATGATGTAACTTTGTGTACACTATGACCAGCGCTCGCGGATTCCGACAAATCATTAGCGTCTTTAGTTGCAAGTTCATCGATACCGGCCGTTTCTAGCGCGATCTTGAATGTTAAGTCCTTTGTTGTGAGAAACCTTTTCTGCGTGCCCTTGAATTTAGTGTTTAGTCCACATACAAATCGGTCACGAAGTGTTTCGTCTAGGAACGCTTTGAAGTCACACGTTGTTGATAAATCCCTTATCCCTGCCCCAAAATCCGCAATACTCTCTCCATTTTCTTGTTTTCGAGAGTAGAACTTAAATCGCTCGGCGATCACTAATGGTTTTGGACAGAAATGTCCCGTGAGGATACCAGTGAGGACGTCATACGTTTTGTCCTCAATTTTGTCTGGGCTAATGTGCCCCTTTAAAACCCGGTAGGTAGGTGCATCAAGAGCCATCACGAGGTACGATACCTTGTTGTCCGTAATAGCTGATGCCTTGAAAAAATGTCCTAACCGTTCAATAAAGTTTTCGAAATCTTCGACGGTTTTGTCAAATTTCGGCACATCCATAACTCTTGCCATAATCCCAACTTCGTCGCCAGTGTTAGATCCTTATATAGGTTTAATTATAATATTACGACTAGAGATGTGTAAGACACATGTAGACAAAATGGCTGCTGGTTTCATAAGCAAAGTTTATTTCCCACGCTGGTCAAATGTTAGGTCAAAGGTGAAGATAGGGAGACGGGCTTTATTTAGCCAACTTAGTAAACAACATATATATGGGAAGTCAATATATAACAGGAAGGACGCCGATCGCGACGACCACATCGTGTGAGGTCATGAATAGTCATGGCTGAATTTCATTCACAACGAATGATTGACAGTTTACGCTTAACTTCCGGGGGAAGAACTGATACCTGCAATCCTATGTCACGCTTCAGTATGTCAATGTAGGTTAGGGCTGGTCTACCACGCTTTTTCACTCCATGTTTAGGTATCCAATGTATGAGTTTGGAGACCAGCTCATTGGACCCTCTGAAGCAGTGTCCTGCAAATCTAGATCTACGCTCCCTGATCTTATCCGAGACTTTTGGGCATATCCGCGTACAGGTCTTTATTTGTCACATGCTGTCTCCAGTTGATGTTGAACACAGTTCTAAGCATTCTGGTGTAACATCCGTCCAGCTGTTTACTAAGCTTTGGGGTGACTGTCCATGACTCACATCCATAGAGGAGGACTGATTCTACAGTAGCTATGAACAGTCTTTCTTTGAGCTTTCTGGATAGTGCTTTGGCCTTCCATAACTGACTGAGTTTACCACAAGCTCTCCATGCAGCTGCTTTGCGTGTTTTAATGTCCTTTTCAGTACTGTTCATCCAGGCTCCAAGGTACTTGAAGTCCTCCACTTTGTCAAGGCGCATACCTTCGCTTGTGGTGATGACAGGTTGCTTCTGGTTGAAGGACATGTACTTTGTCTTTGCAGCATTCATTTTGAGCCCAACTTTACCCACTGAAGTCTCCACTCTGTTAAGTAGTGATTGCGCTTGAGACACTTCTTCAGACAACAGTGCAATGTCGTCAGCAAGGTCAAGGTCAGTAACTGTGGTTGGTCCTATTCGTCTGCTGCTCCTTTTTGTTAAGCTGAATCCTAGCTCTCAGGGGCGTAACAGAGGGGGGAGGGGGGGGGGGGGGGGGGGTTAAAAGAATTGCACGGTCACAAATTTTCGCACGGTCACAAATTTTCGCACGGTCACAAAATTTCGCACGGTCACAAAATTTCGCACGGTCACAAAATTTCGCAGTACAAAAAGCACAACAGTCAACAATTTCCTTTCTTTCTTTCTTTCTTTCCCTTTCTTCTTTTCTTTCTTTCCCCTTTTTTCTCCTTTTCCTTTTTCTTTTTCCTCCCTTTTCCTTTCTCTCTCTCTTTTCTTTCCCTTTCCCCCTTCTTTTCCTCTTTTCCCTTCCCCCATTTTTCCTGGTGGGTAGGTTTGAATTTCCTGCTGAGCACCTTCAGGGGGGGGGGGGGGGCACTGTGCCCCCCCCTGCCCCCCGGCTGTTACGCCACTGCTAGCTCTTCTTCTTTGCCATCTATGGCCTCTCTTAGGGCGTAGTCGAGAACAATGACAAAGAGATATGGAGCCAGGGTGTCTCCTTGTAGTACTCCAGCTAGTATTTCAAATTCCTCAGTTTCCCCATCAGGTGATATAACCTTTGCCTTGGTGTCCTTGTATATTTCAGCAATCGCATTCTTAAGTTGCTCAGGTATACCATAGGCCTTCAGAATTTGCAGCATTCGTCCCCTGAGAGTTTTCTACACCCTCTCAAAGTTGCCTTACATAACCTATCAGTCCTGTGGGTTAACAGACAACTCTGCCACTGTTCGATATATCTGTTAATAAGCTTAATTACAATTTTAAATCAGTGTCAATTGACTTTGATTGAAGTTTACAAAGTAGTAAGTATACTAAACCTATGTACTTACGACGATCGCTGAATAGCCTGAAAGCAGTTTCTCGTGCTTTTTCTATACTAAAAATGTTCCTTATAAATCAACAGAAAACTTACATTAAATGGTAAAATGCCACGAAATTGTAGCGTGTTAGTAATTTAAAAACTTTCTTTTAATCGGTGCGTATGACCATGACAACCAGAACTCCTGTAAGATAGGCCTATCTATCTATCTAGCCTATTTCACTCCACTGCAGAAGGAAGGCCTCTTCATCAATTTTCCATTTCACTCTGTCCTGAGCTGTCCTTTTCCAAGTAATGTTGCCATACTCTATGATCATGATGTCGTCTATCCATCGTCTGTTTGGCCTGCCTCTTCCTCTGGTGAATGCTCTGGGGATCCAGTCTGTTAATTTATGAGTCCATCTGTTGTCTTTCCTCCTGGCTAGATGGCCAGCCCATCTCCATTCTTTTGATTTAATTTCTAGTATGATGTCCCTCACTTCTGTTTTCTTCCTTAAATCTGTGTTGGTCACCCTGTCCCTTCTTGTAACGCCAATCAATTGCCCTCTCAGTGACTTTTAGCTTCCTCTCCAATCTATAGTTGTTGTCCATGTTTCTGCGCCATACGATAGCACTGGGATGATACACTGGTTGAAAATTGGTCGCTTGAGTGACAATGGTAGCTCGTCATCCCGAAAGATAAAGCTGAGCTTACCAAACTTCGCCCATGCTAGCTGTATCCTTCTGTTCACTTCCCCTGCTGTTTCATTTTCCAGAGAAATCTTCTTGCCCAGGTATATATAACTGTCCACTCTTTCTATGGTTTTTCCTTGAACTGTTATAGCATAATCTTTCATCTTGTTGCACATCATCACTTTTGTCTTCTTGATGTTCATGTTAAGTCCAGCCTTGTTGCTCTCTTCACTCAGTTCTCGGATCATCTTCTGCAATTTCTGGGGCTCATGGCTGAGAAGTAGGATGTCATCTGCAAATCTGAGATGGGTAAGGTGTTCACCATCGACTACAACTCCCATACCTTGCCAATCCAGGTTTCTGAAAACATCCTCCATGGCTGCGCCATATGAAATCCCAATGTTCATAAATTGACTGGATTTTCATGTAGGATTCACACCACTAAATAAATTCCTTATACCTACTATGTAAAATGGACCTTAATTATACACCATGTTCTTGCTTATAAAGCAACTGGTTGCTTCAACTTTGCATTTTGTATGAAGATCATGGTCTTGGCTTTCCTGCAAACAACAAAAATAAATAATGTCAGGCAAAATTTTCGAGACACGCGCCGTCGAAGATACGCATGTGTGTAGACTGCCCAGGCCTAGCCTAGGTCTAAGCAATTCTAATCAATTATTTGAGGTCTCTAAATTACTATAAAATCATACAAAATTGGTCAAAAGAAGAACATTTGCACTGATATTGTTTAATAATCTTCATTTAATAATCATCCGATCAAAAGGTTGGCCAACAACACTATTTTTTAATGCATTTTTATATATTTCACTTAGAGGAGGTTCTTTCCGTGGACTGTTCCGTTATTTATTTAGTGGTGTGGATCCTACAGTGATACGGTAGGCCTTTTATATGTAACCCTATAAAATCAAAGTGATAAGGTTGCGTTTACCGGGCTATTGTAACCAAAGAAGCACAATGAAGAAAAGCAATACATGCTGAGACTACACGACGTGTTCCCACAGTCATTACCAAGCCGGGTAACTGAATAAATATTTATTTTTAAAAGTTGCCAATCCCGGGACGAACCATCAGTTTATCTCTTTTTTATTTTATTATATTGGATTTATTCAATTATTTTCATAAAAACAAAATTGGTTATTGAGTCGTTTTTTCTGCGCCCCATGATTTGTTATCTGAGAACGCTGTTCCCGTGGACTTCTTAGCACTGAATTTTCATCCCACATGTATAGATGGCGTACACCGGTAGCTGCTATAACCATGATAACCCTGATAACAGAACAACTTCCTGTATTCGTCACTTGGCATACCTCAAAACATATATTATTTCCTTCACCAAAGCTTTTCTTATCATTAGGATCGGGGGTGGGGGGGGGGGGGGGGGGGGGGGGGTTCTCACGATATCGATATAAAATTGTATAGATTGAGCCCATGTATTGGTCGAGCTATCGATTTTGATCATCATTACGTTTTAAAAAATAAAAAGACTAGCGTACTTTGTGTAAACCATGTCATTTACTGGTTTGTACAATAGGAATTCACACAGTAACAGTCGAGTAACATGAAAGTGCTCGATTTGTAACTCAATGAATCATCCACATGTAGATGCCATTGTACAAACCAGTAAATGACATGGTTTACACAAAGTAGGGGAAGGTGGGGTAATGGCGGACACATTTTGTTAGAGAGGTATAACACACATATAATACGTCATATAACAATAAAAATCATGTAAACACAAAGCACTGTGAAGGTTCTACCTGTTCTCAAGTTTTTATCAACTCATCATTTTGAAATTCGAAGCTACGACGCAATAAAAAAAAAATGGCGTCGTCCGGCATTACCCCACACTCTGGGGGTAATCCCGGACGCGATTTTTTTTTTACTAGTAAACATTTGTATGGGCTCACATGTAAAATCAGTTGACTTTTTTTTTTTTAAATTAAAAAATCATTTTATTCAGTGAGTTTTGCTTTATTCCGTATTAAAACGAAATAAATAAATTTTACAAATGTTTACTAGTAAAAAAAAAATCGCATCCCGGACCGTGTTTATCAATGGCAGCTCTCTTTTTATTGGAATATAGCATTTCAATGGGAGTTAAAAAATACCCTTTTTAAAAGTGTAGCAGAAATCAAAGAACAATGTCACATATTTTTATGGTCAACAACTATTACCAATTTATGATGTTAAATTGACCACGCCCATATTGGTTACCATGGAAACGGTACATGTCCGGGATTACCCCAATCCATGTACAATGTATGGGCACATCCTCTCTTATTATTATGCTCATCATTGTGACTCCGAATTAATTTCTTTTTTATCAGAAGGTATCATACATTACATAAAAAAATAATAAGACTTTGTTTTCCTTGATGTAGAAATACCAGTTTCAAAGAGAAATTAATGCACCAAAATATCAACTTGCTCAAAAAGTGATTTTTGTAATTCTCGCGAGAATTTGCGAGACAACCATCCCATTTAGGTTTTGTGTGATTTCAATGGAGAGGCACCTAACATCATAGGGTGGCAAAATACCACCTTCTTTCACCTGCCTTTAGATACAGCCCTGTCCGCGATTACCCCGCGTCCGCCATTACCCCCACCTTCCCCTACGCTAGTTTCCTTTTTTTCATCGGATTTATCTGATATTTTCAGGATATCATAATGATTAACTGCGCTTTACATTGAGACTAAATTGGTCATGGTCCAATGATTATATTAAGAATTACACAGTCATGAATCAGAGTCCTAATTTTTTTGATACACCCTGTAGTTAGCTTTAGACAAATTGATATCAGAGCAAGCGACCATTGATGTTTAGCTGTGGTTCGATTCCTATTGTCCAGCTGGTCGTTAGTGGGCGCTGCTTTTGATGTCCGTTATATTCATGCGGTAGTACTTGTGATCCATGTAGCTCTTCAGCTGAATAACATCATATATTTGGAGCCATTTGGGACTATACTGTTTGGGGCCCTGTACACTGCAAAAAGGTTGCTTAAATATTTACTCAACATTTTACACAACGTTGTTTAAGTATGCAGCAGCTCAACTGTTGAGTAAAATTTGCCCAACACCATTGGATAACATGTTTTCACCAACAGTTGAACAATATTCTAGTTACTCAAAAGTTTGGCAATTATATTCACTCAACAGCTGTTCAAGTATGCAGCAGCTAAACTGCTGAGCATTTTTTAACCATTTGTTGAGTGAGTGTTTTATTGTTTATTGGTTGTTGGGCTTTTGTTTAGTGATCTGTTGGGGATTGTAATACCTTTTTGTTGTTTAATTCACGAGGTTTTATTAGGCGTTGGGAATTTGCAAATAGGTTTTTCTGGGTATCTGCCATTTCCTGTTGCACTTCACTTTGTAGGGTTCAGATGTCTCAGGAGACGTCAAAGCATCAGTACTTTGAAGGTCTGCATTATTAGGCAGTCTTTCATGGGTAGCATCAAGATGTTCTTTGGAAACAAAACAAAAAACAAGAAACTGAATAGTAATGTGAGAAAAGAAATAGTTGTTGAATCAGCTTGAAATAGCTACTTCGGTAGGCTTATTACATGTCCAATGCTCTCCCATCAGAGCTATTCAGCCTTCTGATGGCCACTGGCCAGTAATGCATTTGTGAATGTGATCCTTATATCGTGACCCCCATCCTGTACCTCATGATGTTACCCGACAGTAATACAACATTTACTTTTGGCCTATTACTAAACATAGTTATGCTGTCAAAGAGCTAGAGTGTTGTCCTATAATATCCCTCACTGTACATTCAATAGGACACATTTGTAATGCATCCACATTGTATGCACACATTATGGAATAATTATATAACAATATAAAAGGCCTATCACACAATATAAAGCATGTTTGGAATGTCAAAAATATGTCTATTGATCACAAAAAGTGGCCTCAATCCTGAGACTTGGTATGGGGTATGAATAATTTTGGACAGGCATAAAAACACAATTCTTGTTCAATTCTATTGTTATGCAAAAAATGTTGAGCCCAGATATATTGATTTGTACTTGCAAACTAATTGTCTTTAGTGTAAAGCAAAAGTTCCAACACTCCAGCTGGTATAGATATGAGAAAAATGCCAAAAACTCATATTTTTTTCAAGGGGTATGAATAATTGTGGGCTTAACTGTATTATTAGTTATCCCCTGCATGTTCACACAATACGGAAAAATACCTATGGTTTGGCATGTCATATCACATGAGGCCGCAGGCTTAATGTGATATGAAAATAACTTTTTAATCAAGTATATTTTATTATTTATTACCCTCTTGCATTATGTTGCATATCAATGGAAAGCTGATGTGTTCTTCTTTAAAACGATACCAAATGTGCAATGATGACATGTTGCTGGACTTGGCCACATGAATGAGAATGAGGCAAAGTCACAAATCAAATGTGCCAAAATTACCGTTATCTGTGCTAAACAGTCAGTAGGTAATGGCACGGACTCTCTCCAAATCTGTTAAACGCGGCATATTGAAACTGCAAAACGTTTACCGTGTCTCAGAAAAAAGTACAAGTTGTAGGCCTACACCTTTCATCACTTACCTTCATGACCTTCCACCTGGAGTCATTGTTAACCCAGTCTTGCAAATACCCAAATAATGGTTTTCTAAAGAGATGAGGGTCAACTTGTGTGTGTTGTGCTCACTGGTGCAAATCTTTGTGTAAACCATTCATGGTTCTCAAGCATGACGGGTTTGATTATTGATCATTACCTATTGATTGTTTAGCACAGATAACGGTAATTTTGGCACATTTGATTTGTCACTTTGCCTCATTCTTATCCATGTGGCCAAGTTCAGCAACATATTATCATTGCAAATGTGGTATGATTTTAAAGAGGAACACTTCAGCTTTCCATTGATATATAACAGATACAAAGAGGGTAATGAATAATAAAAATATACTTGATTAAAAAAAGTTTCCTAACTTTTTGTGAGCAGTTTAGCTGTCTTGATTTCTTCTACCTGCAATCATGTGTCATGCTGTAGTATGTCAATGTAGGTTAGGACTGGTCTACCACGCTTTCTTACTCCATGTTTTGGTATCCAATGTATGAGTTTGGAGACTCCAACACTGGTACAAAATGTGGTGTGTAAATTGTGCATGGTCTAGTTTGAACCGACAGATGCCTCGGAATTTTTAACACTTCTACACGGCAGGCGTCTACAAAATGTTTCAAAAATGTCAAAATTTAAAAAAAATCATAACCATATTAAGAACCACTATGTGAAATGCATTGAAATAAGTACAAACATGCCTAGTGTTGATTCAGTAAGATTTCTGGAAAATATGTTTTGTATGGTAAAACCAACCAATAGCCGCATGGAAAGTATTTAAGTACAATTAAGCGTGTTTTAAAGGCAAAGTCCACTTCGCCTTGGTGACGGATGAAATAGAGTTAAAGATATATAAATCTTAGCTTTGAGATATCCCCAAAGGATCTGGCTATACTAAAGAGTGGACGGTGGACCTATGGGTTCCAAGCGCAATATACACGAACCACCTACAGGATCAGGTCAACAGTCATCTACACTCCAATCACACAAATCACAAAACATGTCCAAGGACATCTCATGGCTACGCAATACGGATATCCAGATACTATTTCAGTTCAAATGTCAACAATAGCCAAGTTCCTGTTTCATCTCTACCAGGATACAGACTACAGTCAACAACATGTCAATACAGTCATTACAATAAGTAACTGACCAGGTAATAAACATGCTGATAACTCTAAAAGTATAACTCCTACATAAACATATTTAATTATAAAGTTGTTGAGAAATTTCTCTCCTTGAATTTGAGATATTACACGATAAGAATGGTTGATTAATGAGGAAGTTACGATCCCAAACGTTAGGGCAAGTCTGATTTTCATTTTAACATTTTCTATTCAACACGGGGAGAGTACGACAGGTAATTGGCACTACCATTACCAGTAATCAATAATTTGCCGGTCTGAGTCCCCGTGTTGAAAATGAAAATGTGAAAATGAAAATCAGACATGACAGTACATTTGGGATTGTAACCTCCTTAATAATCAGCCATTCTAAGCGTGTAATATCTCAAATTCAAAAAGAGAAATTTTTCAACATGTTTATAATTTAATGTTTATGTAGGAGTTATGCTTTTAGAGTTATCAGCACATTTATTGCCTGGTTAGTTACTTATTGTGATGACTGTATACCCTGTTCAAGGACATTAGAATCTGCACTAAGGCCATGTGTTTTGAACTCGCCACCCTTACCGTTGCATGTCTAGATTTTTACATTTTACACCATCTGAGATTCGAATAAGCATATCGCAATAACTGCTTGTTCTACCCTAGCCTTGATTCAAGGCGTACTGCTGGATGTCACTTTTAGCCTAGGCCCATGTATCACATACTGATGTTGCATGCCCATTATCCATAGTAGGCCTAACCAGTATCACTACCAGCCACATATCCACACCTGTTGAAATAATATGTCAACAGGATTTTCATTTCCCTTCCCCCGGTCGGTTCTCGGGTTAAGTTCGGTTTTCGGATGTGGCAATCCCGGTGGCAATTTCATAATATGACAACCCATATGTATGTGCGAGTTAAGTTACGCAGTGATTGTAGTGGGGATCTGTGAGTGGTGGTGGTGGTATGAAGGGATAATAAAGCAATCTAAAAATCAGTCTTTTTTTAGGGAGAGTAGAGGTCTAATATTGGGAGATTATCTGTATGTAAAGAGTATCTTTGCTGCCCAAGGAAGGGAAGGACTTGCAGCAAGTCTAGTTCTACCCCATAAAAAGTATATATTTTCTGAACGGTAATCTCACAAGGAATCCAAATATATGCTATTGGAATTTAGATAGGATCTAATGGTAACATGTTGTGCTTAAGGATGTTCAAAAAATATCCATATTTTTCATGTTTTGATTTAAGCTCGATAATATTTTGATCCCTATCCCAATCACAATTTTACTGTGCATTTTAATTTCTCATGCAATTACCCATCAGAACATAATGGATGTCAATAGTAACTTGGTGAAATATACTATATCAAGAAGTAAATGAGCACAAACGTTTAGGTGTTAGATTTCATAACTATTAGAGTTTACAAGTATATTTTTTGGGGTGAGCACCCTATCCTGATTTAAACGCCATTTTTGAATTCCCCTACTTGAGAGCTTTCTAAAAATGTATAATTTTGCTGTCATCGGTCGAATACTTTTTTTTGTTATACTCATGTATGTAAAACCGATGAATTAGGGCAAGTTCACTGTGTAGCGAATAGGGGAAATGCCAAGGACTATGCAATCGATTCATGATTACAATTGTTACATAATAGTTTGTTGTTGAAACAGAATCTTATAAAAATATAACATAATCTATAAAATGAGAGCAAAATCATGTTCAGTAATACAGTAATGTGGAGTTATTATAAATTGAACGTAGAATTGGGAACATATTCTCCATAGAGATTGTACACAGCGCCACCGCCACCGCCACCGCCACCACCCCTGACTTTCACAATATAATCAACCATATCTCAGCCAAACAGTTATGGAAATACCTGATTTATTCACACAATGTAGCTAGATAAATAGGCTTTCTCAACCACCGCATTTAGTTGTTGAGTTAATAGAGAGAGATGGATGATTCGTCACCAAAAATGCAACGCCACCACCCTTTTTGGGTGGTGAGTTCAAAACACATGGCCCTAACGGATGTATCAGGTCAATGTTATAGCTGATGCCATCATTACTGCCTAAACGTTAGTGTTTAGTTGCACATGTCCTGTTCGGTCTTGTTTACACATATCCTGTCCTGTCTCTTGTTTGTAGTCGTCTTCTTTGTAGTACTTTTAAGAAACTATCATATTTATCATGAAATTATCAGGGTGACCTTTGTTTTCTAATAATTTGCTTGTATGATTTGTGTTATATATTATGGTGAAAATAAAACTGAAACTGAAAACTGAAACTGTATCAGGTCAAGTTTCAATTTCATCTCTACGAGGGTAACACGTCAATAAATTACCCACTTCAAGGACATCCCAATCGCTCGCAATACGGATGCATACTTGGTTTTCATTGCAAATGAAAAATACCCTAACAACCATTAGCCTTACCCTAATAAAGTTCTCAACAAAAGAAAGTCTTACACTTTGTTTATATCATTTAAAGTAACTTTCGGTTATTTTTTTACCAAACAGGCTAAATAGACATTTGGATGAATCTTTTAGGGACATTTTGATACCAAACATAACACATGGCAACAAAGATAAACCATGATTAGCGCCATTAGTCACTTTCAAAAGTCACATTTTCAATACAAATTTTCTCTTTCATAAATGATACAGATTTAAACAATAATTCAAAGGATGAATGTTATTTATTATTTACTACATTATTAGTACATATTCATCGAGAGAAAAAAAAGTTGGTTCAGGTGGGTTCAGAAAAGTAGATTCACCAAACGACCTGACTCGATAAACATGAGCCTCAACAATTACTGTCAATTTGGGACTGAACTAACTAACGGACGCATATTACGGACGAGTGCACCAAACTATCTATCTATCTATCTATCTATCTAGCCTATTTCACTCCACTGCAGAAGGAAGGCCTCTTCATTAATTTTCCATTTCACTCTGTCCTGAGCTGTCCTTTTCCAAGTAACGTTGCCATACTCTATGATGTCGTCTATCCACCGTCTGTTTTGCCTGCCTCTTCCTCTGGTGAATGTGATCTCCAAGCACTATAAAGGTTATCTGACAGAATGTAAACAAAGCCAGACGCCCAAAGTATTGATTGATTTGGAAAGTGCAGTGAAAGGAAGCCAATTTGCATGTACATTGTTGAACCAGAGTAATATTACACCTAAGCAGGGGTGTGCCACTGAGCTTGCCGATCGGGTCCACTTTTAAATTGAACTTAGTCAGCATAGAATTGGTGGCGCTGTTCTACCGATAAGGCGTAATTGTAGCAGACGACGCGACGCTGGCCACGCGTCTCTCAGACGACCCAATATGGCAACGGGAGTGCACCATTTTGAATTATTTTTAACAGTCATTGCCCGGTTAACGATAAAAATTCTTCTAATTATGATGAATTTGTCAAAATGATAAGTTTAATATTCGCGATTACGTGTTATTCACTACGAATTCAAAATGTAGGTTTCGCGTGGCCACCGTCGTCTGTGTAAATCTACAGCGCCCCCAAACCTATGCTGACTAACAATTCCGTTAAACCTGGTTAAACATTGTTAAACGCGTTAAACGCCGGTCACGGACGCATTCCGGACGATTACCATAATTTATTCAAATATGCAAAAGGGTCCGTTTTCGCTACGTACGTTAGTATAGGACTTTCCTATCCCAAAATTAATAGTATCCCTGACCTAAGTATCACTCAGCACACGTCAATCATCAGCTAGTAAGCGGCGTGAGCGGAGTGAACGGCGCGTTTTGCGGCATGGGGGTTCTGTGGGGTTTCAGTTTTTTAACTTATATGGTCCAGAAAAAAGTTCCTACGCGCGAATTTATTTCAATATTTCATTATTCAAGCATAACATCGTTACATTGTTACAAGATGGCCATCTTGTTATGAATGACTAATTATTGAAACTAATTCGTGCACAGCGCGCCAAAATTGGCTATTTTAACACTAAAAAGGTCCAGAAAACGTTTCTGAACTCACTCCCCGACTCACTCCGGCGACACATCTGTAGGATGTTAACGATGGCTCTCCAGACACGCCTATCTCCCAGCCTATCTCCCATGCAGGTCTTCATCTCAGCAGGTGTTTGTCCTGACATAGGATATCCACATAGCTAGCTTAATATCGGACGTCCAGCATTTCTTTAGCCATGAACTGGTTTCTGGTCCTGGAAAAGTCTTGGAACGCTTTCTGTGGTTAATGGTAAACGGTCACCCCACTCCCCCGTGCAATGTTGAGGGATGCCAATGGCTTCATCAGCTTGCTAGGATGTCCCAACATTGATTGATGGGGGGAGGGAGGAAACATCTCATTTAAAGGTGTTCAGATAAGCACAGAAGACAATAAGCATTATTCAAATGGCTTGGAAATATATAAATATAATTATATATATATATGCATTTTCAAAGAAGTGCGCTCAGCTTTCCAAGGACTTATTTCCAAGATTGTATTTGTGAAATGCAAAAAAAAAAAAAACATCTGAATTTGATTTCTTTCATAACTCAAAAACTAAATATGGTATGAACTTCATTATACACACGATTTGTGGGCGAATCATAGGCTTTGTAAATTGGCTATTTTAACACTAAAAAGGTCCAGATAACGTTCCTGAAACCCTCGATGTCAATGACCTCCAGATATTATTTTTTGTCTCTTATTTATATTTTTGATGTTGTTCTCTATTATGTTTGGGCTTTTATCTTATTACTGTGCCACGCCACTTTCATTGGCTTTTTTAACCCTGCCCATTTGTGTTAACTTGTATTATGAATATTTTCTGAGTTGCAGTGAACAAACTGATTGGCCCATCAGAGCTCTCTGTATAGAGTTAAACCAGTTTGATTTGTAATCACTCAGTTCATTAACTTTATTGATGTCTGTTGGACTATTGTTCACATTTGCTCTTTATATACAAAAAAGAAAGAAATATGAAATCGGGCCTTTGTGATGATCGGATTTGAGCAAAAGGATTAGTGTGCGCCGTTAATATTCAATAGTGACATTCAAAAGAGCTTATTAGAGAAATGTCACAAATCTGATTAGGTTTTTAGAACGTAGACTGTTATCTAAATGTTTCCTCAGCCAAAAACCAAAAGAAGATTTCTTGATGTACCCCAGCATGCTTAGCAGTCCGGGCCGATTTCCCGTTCAGGAAGCATTCCTGAACTGGAAGTATTACCCATAGTGCAATGCGATATTTTTGGGTAGTCCTCTACAGGAACCCGCTTTTCATAAGGCTAAGAGAACTGTAGCATACAAATTAAACCTAGACCTATTTCAACATGGGTGAAACATGTTGTATAATATAATGATAGATTTTATTGTCGTTCTCAGTGTTCAGTGGCTCATTTAAATCTCGTTATTTTGATTTGAGGGTCTATGAAGTTGACTACAAGCTAAAATGGATATCGATTCGTTATTTTAATTTGCGACATGCTCAAACTTGGTAATATGGAAGATTATACAATTATGCAAATTTCCTTCGAAGGAAAAAAAAGTGTTACGTGTATTTTTTTTTTAAAAAGAGTTTGAATATTTAATGAGGTAATTAGCCAAATTTCTTAATTACAATAAATTAGGAAAATCACCACAATAATATATATTAATTTTGACTAAACAGTTTATCTTATATTTTAAATCATTTACTGATCGTCATTGATTCAAAGGTCCATCATATTTGGTTAATATAAATAAATTGGTCTTTTTGGTATTACCACTACAAATACTTTGCAATATATACATTCGCAAGGGATTATGGGTAATACTTCCAGTTCAGGAATGCTTCCTGAACGGGAAATCGGCCCGGACTGCTTAGTGCCCCTACATTACCAGCAGGGCGTATCACCAAAACAAACAGTGCCACAAATGTGTTAAAGATTAACAGCTGGAGGTCGTCTGACCTCTACCATGTAATACATGGTACAGATAGGGTAACTTGGCCACAAATATGAAAAGAAGTTGAATCCCAACTAAAACCTGTATTTATATAAATATAGAGTCTTTAAGAAAATCAAGAGAGGACTGTATTAAAGACACATCAATCATATTACTTGCAACAGGATTTTCTTAAAGACCCTCGTTTAACAACTTTATAAGCATTTTCTTGCACTGTGATGTCGATGGGAACCAGTAGACACTGGTGACAGAAATCAGTGGTCATGTGATGAAAGTGAAGCATGCTGGGGTGCATCAAGAAATCTTCTTTGGCCAAAAATTAAAATTATTGTGAAAGCTAATGAGACAGTGACATAAAGAATCGACTTCACCCATTGGTTTGAATTGACTTGATCTGACTCGAGCTAAATTGAAAAAGACTTTTGCCTATGACTTGAATTGAATAGTGACTCAAGATTTAGTGACTAATTGGTCACAACACTGTTACAGAATGAGTGAAAAATGAGTGAAATGTGTAGGGTGAAAAAAATAAGATTGTGCACAATTTGAAAGGGCCATTTGACCTTGATGCGTGCATTGAACCATAAATTTGTTGTTGTCTGAATAAAACGTTGTTAATCTAGTTTATCCGCCCAAAAATGAAAGGTATCGACTGAAAAATAAGCAAACTGTGACACGTTTTGCAAGCTGTCCGTGTTTTTCGCCATTCCAATGGGATTTACACAGTTAGGACATGAATATTACTGCAACATGATGATTTGGAGAGAGAGAGACTACAAGCAAGGCATTGTTGTGCCTGTAATTTATTACAGGTTCCTTGTATATTGAATGAGCCAAAGGTGGCAAAACATTGTAGAAATAAATATATAGTTCAGATGATAGGCTAATACTTCACATACTAAGAATATCGCACAAATAAAATGTTCTGAAGACACTGTATTTCTTGGTAATCGCGCTGAAAAGTCATTCACATTTGCCATATTAGGTTCACAAATTAGGCCTATACGGTCTGAGTTACGGTCTTAATGCTTCTTTTTTTTTAAAGACATAAAATAAAATGTTAGCTTCCTTGCAATTTAAAATAGAAATCAGTCAGTTGTTTGCTAATTTTAAGGTTTTTTTTAATAAAGCCTTCCTTCGACATGGCCACCATTTTGCTGAAGATATGTGTGTGCCCTGTCCAACATGTTTTTTAGCAAAACCAATTTCACTGTGTGTAAATCCCATTGGAATGGCCAAAAATCGCGGTCAGTTTATAACACTTGCGACAGTTTGCTTATTTTTCAGTCGATAACTTTCCTTTTTTGGGAGGACAAACAAACAACTTTTATACAAACAACAACAAAAATGCCATGGTTCAATGCACGCATTAAGGTCAGATGGCAGTTTCAAATCGTGCACAATTCTTTTTTTGATTCACCCTGTAATGGTCAAGTTTGGATCGACAAATGCCTTGGAATTCTACAGGTACAACAAGCGAGCGTATCTCAGAGCACAATCTGCACCTACAGGACATGCAGGATGTACCGGGTCAAGTTTGATCTCTACCAGGATACAGTCAACCACACTTCTATCAATTGCCAAGTTCAACAACATCCCATTCCCACTCAATACCGATGCATATCTCAAATATTGGATGAGTTAACACCATTTGAACAATGTTGATTATTGTTATACTAGTAATTGTACATATGAATAAATCCACAATGAATAAATATGAATTCAATGAATGCACGTTTTCTGGAACATATTATAGAAGACCATAACACAACCGTACATAGTAATAAAGATATAAGACACGTTATGTTATGTTATTACTTGACTCATTTATTATATCATAATACATAATTGTCAATATTTAGTTTTTTACAGTTGGTATGCCTATATAATTGCCAATAACTCCCCATAACTGAGCGTCCAAAGCTCACATACTAGCACGGAATATGGGAGCGGGTGAATTTTCTCTCGACGCCTTACGGTAACAAACTGATGAGTTCACTTGATAATGGAGACTAGAGGATCATGTGTTTTAAGCTCGCCTCCTTCGCGTTACACACCTCTTCCAGCGGCACCCCTTCCAGCACCACCCCTGGTCTCCAAACATCAAACAGCTGTATCTCCCCTTCTGTATTAGCTATACCAATGCCATTTTGCAGGCAGATAGCTTGTTATTAGGGCTTTAAGTTGATACCAAATTTGTTGAGATAGCTTTTGTGGTTTTGAAAATATTTGAGGAAAATGACAGCATAAAACTAGAAAATGTAACGGCACCACCCTATTGGGAGGCGAGTTCATAACGTTTGACCAGAGACATCTTCATCGACTAAACACTAACAGCATTAAGTGTTTGTCTCCGACTGTAATGAATGTCATATCCTTATTCAAACTCTACTATGGACAAATGATTGTCTTTTAGAGTGTATAGATCTATTCATTTCTCGACGCCTTTATTAAAAAAACCTGAGAACTACCAGCCGATTGGTTGAAATTTAGAATGTGTCAAATATTGTGCCAATCAGAGACATCGTTAGAATAATTACAATTTTCTAAAATATTAGCATAAAATATTTATAAGCAAAACTGTAATTGGTCATCAAAATGATTATATCATGTAATTGACCAGTGGGAATTATTGTACGAAAGACAGGTAGTGCCCAGGGGGTTAGGTCACAACAGATCTTATTTTATGCACGATCAGAAGGCTTAAGCTGTTATGCTATTTAAACTTATTATAGGCATGGCTAACTCGACAACTCGCAGTCGCTCATACAACATCTCACATGTCCGACACACCTATGTTTTCGAGATATTTGTCTAAGCCCATGGCCCAACTCCCATGTCAATACATGTCAGTTTATACTATAACTCTATCTAAATAAGGGTAGCTGTATAAAAAAATAACTAATCAATCTAACAGTCAACACATTAAGTAGCTCACTAGGTAATAAATGTGCTGATAACTCTTACAGTTTGACTCCTACATAGATATATTAAATTATAGTCTTGTTAAGAAATGTCTCCTCTTTCGTTTGTAATATGGCACGCTAAGAATGGTTGATTATTGACGAAATAACAATCCCAAATGTAATGTCAAGTACGATTGTCATTGTCGCATTTTGCTTTTCTACACGCGGACTCAAACCGGTACATTTTATTTTAATTTTTACAGAAACAGCAATAACAGCAATAACACCAACAAATGGTAACGAGAATAGCCATGATTATTCCTATCACAACAATAGCAATGACAGCACCCAGGGCTAGTCCAAATGGCAAACTTCCGCCGCCTGTTGCTGCTGTATAATTCAAAATACAATAAATTTAATTAATAATTATACTACACTAGCAACCAAAAGTATTAGGACACCTTGCAAGCTGCAAATTGAGAGAAAACACTGTACTGGGAATCTATTGAACTACTGAGTTAGCTTTCTGGTATTCTAGGGTTATAACAATTAATGGAAAGTTCTTAAAAGTTTGTTGCAATAAATTTGGGATGCTTTTCCTACTTAAGACATTATTATTTAAAAGGAAAACATTTGTAACAATATTTCAGTGATTAAAGGAGGTGTCCCGCAAGCATAAAAGTGTACATTATAATGTTAGAAACATAACTATCGAGCCCAACTTTTGTAAATATATAGAACAAAACACCACACTTATGACAAAAACAAACAAAAACCGCTATCTCTCAACATGCACTTTTTAAAATTCGCGGCGATCAAAAGTCCCAGTGTCGATGATGTCATAGTT
Source organism: Ophiura sarsii (assembly GCA_035610835.1). Lineage (NCBI taxonomy): Eukaryota > Metazoa > Echinodermata > Ophiuroidea > Amphilepidida > Ophiuridae > Ophiura > Ophiura sarsii. The sequence continues at coordinate 6,753,082 of CM069456.1, read as the reverse complement.
ATACAATGCACATGCGCAAATTTGAGCACCGATACCCATGACGTCATCGACACCGGGACATTCGATCGCCGCGAATTTTAAAAATTGCATGTTGAGTGATGGCTGTTTTTATTCATTTTTGTGACTAGTATGGTGTTTTGTTCTATATAATTACGTAATTCCGGCTTGATAATTATTTTTCTAACAAATAATGCTCAATGTTGTGCTTGCGGGACCCTTACTTTAAGGTTTTTTACATTGGTACATGTATATTTAGTAAATTAGAGTCAAATAGCTTGACAACAATTCTTAAGTCATGATGAAATGATAGCCCTGTGAAGTGGGCCCAGGTTTTGTGGGTGCTGAAAGTAAAGGTGTCAAAATGAAACTAAATTTCCCTCCCAAATATCTTATTATGAAGATGAATGAAGAGATCAGGTGTCAATATGTGTGAGAGATCAAAGACTAGTGACAATATTGGGATAATAATAATAATAATAAGCAGTACTTATAAAGCGCAACAATATTTGAAAAACATCCCAATGCGCTGAAACAGAGCATAATAAAACTACATCATAAAGCAATAATACATAAACTACAATTCACACAAATGGAACGTATGAGTTTTGAGAGAGTTCTTGAATTGATGGATGGATGGCGAATGATGAATTTCATATGGCAGATCATTCCAGAGTTTCGGAGCAATGATGGAAAATGCTCTTTCGCCGTAAGTTTTTGTCCGACATGATGGAGTTTGCTTTAGTTTTACTTGAGTGAATCCATTGAAAAACAATTGAGAAAGGTTTTTATGAAAGGAAGTCAAAATTGTCAGACTACCCACCTTAGGATTACATTGGCTATAATGAGGTTGATGAATTATTCATGAGCTATTTCCAATGGGAAATTTGTATGGGGATTTCAAGAAGGCACATGTTTACTCCAATTGCATGGAATTTAATTAGCAGATGTTGTAGGAAACATGAATTTATTAATGAGAAGAGATTCAACAACTCGTAGTGAAATATTACACTCCAAATTGAATATATGGAATGATTTTGACACCATAACCAAGTGTCCTAATACTTTTAGTGGAGTAACCAATCGCCGCGATACTATACTGAACTATAGGCTAATTCATGATAGCTGACTTATAGAGAACACCATATTCATACTGATACTGGTGTTCGTGATGATCTCTATACTACAAGGTGTTTCAATAAACAAACAATCCTATTTCTTGCGGCCATAACTCCCGGTTGAAAACACATATTGCCAAGTATTGTTATTACTTTTGTGTGGGAATTAGGCAACATTTTGGTCCGATTCGGTTTACTGGTTTTGTAAATAAATGATTTGCTATAAATGCAAGATACTTATGATAAGGATAATTGATGAGCTACTGTGCATTCGTCTTGATAATCGCTCGAGGCCTTGCATGAGTGCACCAGCCCTCGAGCGCCGATAGGCGCGAGAGGGCGGGTGCACGAATGCAAGGCCGAGAGCGATTATCAAGTACGAATGCACTGTTTGCGAATGAATTATCTATCATACACTTCGCGACGCGTACCAGAACCTGCTTAAAAATGGTAAAATTGTGATTAAAAAAATAATTTCCAACGAAAATATTAGTTAAATTTCCCTCTGTTAGAAACACCGCTTATGATGTGTAGCACTCAAGATACTGTTGAATACGCATGGAAAGGTTTCAACTAGCCTGTATACGATTTAGGTTGTAGCTGTCAAAACTGGGATCAATGGAAAACATATCGACAAACTTGAATTGAAAGTTGGATTTGCATGACCACGGATACAACTGGTATTAAGTAGGGCCTGTGAATGTAATCCATTGAGTATAGGTTTGTGTAAAAAACAAGCCTACTCATGCGTTTTTAGATCGAACTCTAGTAAAAAGTTAATAACAACATTACCGATCAAGTGTGGTACAGTAAGAGACTTGTTGGGGGAGAATACCATTGCTAACGTGACAAAGAGGTTGTGTGCTGGCGCGTCAGGCTGCTATACCGTACACAGTTTGAGAAGAACAACTCTCACAACTTAATGTTCCGAGAAGACGTACCAGAGAAGATCATTAAAGAAGTTAGCGGTTGTCGCAGTAACTCCGATCAGTATAAGGTTAATACAAGCACCAAACAGAAAGCCAATGTGTCCAACGTAATGTAATTCAAGGTGAGCATGAATTTTATTGTTTGATTGTGTGTTTGTTTGTTTGTTAGTTTTTTGTTGTTTATTGGTCTGTTTGTTAGTATATTAATGTGTGTGCACTAGTTAGTATATTAATGTTTGTGCACTGGTTATTTGGGGTGGTGTTTTTTTTTTGGGGGGTGGGGGGTATTTTGAATGCTAGATTAACATATTTACAGAATGATTTCACTGTGATAGATGTCTTACTATTACCGTAGTACGTGTTTAATACTTAATAAAGGAAAAAGGTAAATTAATTTAGTTGACACGGCTAATAGGAAGGCTTAATGCCACCTTACAAAAACATTTAACTTTATGTTCATTTGAACTAGTATTTTCAATTTATCTCTCAAAATTGCAAAGTTCTACTTTGTATATCATTAACGAACCGGTGTCATTTTTTATTCAAATTTAACGAAGTACTCCACAATATTGTCATAAGATATGTAGTTTAATATCACAAATCTTTCCATTTCAGGCTCGACAAAACGTTTGAAAACGGCATCGGCAACGTAATCTACAGCAAAGTTCCGTGTCATCGGCATCAGCATGATCAGCAAGAAGTAAAATTTAGGAACCAACGTCACATCAATGACCAAAAGCTACCAAATACCAACATACAACAGCATCCAAGAGCAGCTCAGCCAAAACCACAGAGGGGAGTGATTCCGCAGCAGCAAGGAGGGCAAGTACCTCTTCAGCAGAAGTATCACAATTTCACCGTTCATATAACTCTCATGTAATAATACTGATAAAGTGTAGACCCATAATTAAAGGCACACGCACACCATTTTAATAAAGAAAATGAATTCACGACTGTGTATTAAATATAGCCACATTTAACATTGCTGCATACCACTATGTATTAGTGTCGGATCTCTTCAATGCAATTCTAGAAATAAAAGTAAAGAATGGAAACCAGTACAGTCTGCACTGTTTATGTGTAATTTAAAGGAATTTAATTTGAATATGCAGGGTGTATCAAAGAAAAAACTAGGACTCTCTTTCAGCATGGATTAATTTATTCCTTATTAAAACCACTGAACCATGACCCATTTGATTTACTTGTCAAGTACAACTAATAAAGTTAAAATCCTGAAAAGAGGGGGGGGGGGGGGGGGGGGGGGGGGGGGTGAAATCCATCAATTACGAAAAGTGTGTCCAACTAGGCAAGTCAATCAAATTTTTGTAGTACATGTATGTTCAATGTTAATTCACACAGTAAATTAGAGTAACATGACAGTGGAAGACTTTTTTAAAAAGGGACATTTTTCGTATTCTTATCATACTAAATTATTTTTTTATCATACATATATGGTAGAAATTGAAGTTGACTTTACAAGTCCCACAAGTATATAATATATGTCCTTCTCTGTCAATGATTGGTATACACACACTACTGACATGATTGGTGCTTTCCTAAACTTTCAAACATGCTGAGGCTTTTTCATGAGAACAATAAGCAACATGAACATTGCACAGAAATATTCATGCATCAAATTAATGAATTATGTAGATATTAATGATTTATGCCAGAATTAAGGGGAATACCAAACTAATCTTTGCTATTGTTTATAGACAGATAATTTACAATATATTTGAATGTAAAGTATTCAAATGTAAACCATGTTATTTTTGGTTTGTATGTGTAAATCCCATTGTACATACTAGTAAATGACAGGGTTTGCGCAAATTATGCTAGCGGTCTTATTCTTCATTGGATTAATCTCAGATTTTAGAATGTGATCAATATAAATTGGGCTTTGCACTGACGGTAAATTGGTCATGGTCCAGTGGTTTTGAAAAAGTAAAAAAGGTTTATAAAATATCTGTTTGTTTCAAAATGTTAAAATTAAGAATTTTAAGATGACGATAATTTTGGCACGGTTTGTGAATTAATAGAAAGATATGTCTTTCTCATGGTATAAAGCCAAATACAAAATACCTAGTTTCTCGTCCTATCTTTTGAAAATAAGAAGGATGAGGGCACTTTTGTAACAAAAACAATGCGAAATCTCCATTACCGGGCATGGTATTTCCTGATTGGTTGCGTAACTTGAGGACGAGGCCTTTGTAAAAAAAAAATTCATAGCTTTAACACAAAACCTGCTTTAAATGCTCATTGGATTAACGTAAATCTATTGCCAAGATGTCAGCTGTTTAAATATTTTTAAAAAAAGTAATGGATGCAATAACGAAAATGAAGGAACATTACATATTTCCTGAAAAGGGATGACGATAAACAACTCTATTTTTTCACTTGGCCTAACTAAATGTATTTAAATAATAATTACTATAAATGGTTCGAGTTTGATGTACTATTATAATATGTTTAAATCGTGTGTAATACAATCATACAGAACACTAAACATCGTATCATTGTCATGTACTTACATTTTTGTAAAAGGGATTGATAATCTGTCATTCCATTGAGGTGTTAGATGCCATGATCATTCATAGTGTAATTTAATCGTATAAGTTAACCGATTAAAATGCAATTTAACGACTACCATTACAGTACTACTTGACAACAGTAACTGATTCGTTAATCCTTAGCATTCATCAATTTTAAACTGTTAACTCCTTAACTATGTGAATCAGTGTTTCTATTTCCACAGCTTAAATGGTCATATCAATGTCCATTGTTTGTTAACGTCGATATCTACGAAAGCACTACCGGAAGTCTCAAGCGTGCAAGGTCAACATAATCGGTTGCCCCTCGCAACGTGCATTATATGACAAAGCTTATAGATATTGCATGGGTCAACATTAGAAAGGGTAGCGATTATGTTGACCTTGCACTGTTGAGACTTCCGGCAGTGCATTCGTAGATATAATCGACGTTAACAACAATGGATAATGAACAATGGAATGAGCTCTAGAAGTGTATATTTCAATAAACGCGTGTGTGTTGTTTTGAGACAAATTAGAAAAACAATACACACGCGCGCGCGTTGATGTTCGTTGATATGTGGGGAGTGCTATCGTGACTCGTGAGCATATCAACATTTACGCATTCAAGGGCATTGATGTGTTCCATTTTTCCGAGAAACAAAGCATACGCATGCATTGACCTATTTCATACAAGACACTGCTGTGGTTTATATGGCAATGGAATTAGGGCGACATTTGGAACCGATCGACCATGAATTCTACTTTCATCTATACATTACGATTACAGGAGGCTGAAATGTTTGGGTGGAGTACCAGTCACTTACCTTGTTGACAAATCAGTCCAGTAACATCGGTGTTACATGGGTAGGTGTACCACTTACGATCTGTATTACGCACAAGCACACACCCCTCATTGTCGATAGGCTGATTCGGTCCCCAATTTGTATAATCAAGCTACACAAACATGACAAAAAGAAGAATTGAGAAATAAGATCAAGAACGAGTTGTAAACACTCGGTATCTACATTAATGTAGGTAAGAGAAACACAATACGCGTGGCATTCTTGGTCAGGATGGCTTTGTCTCGTCTTTGTCACTCTAGATTTTGGAGTGGTCATGAGTGAAAGGTTTCATTTTGAAAACTTAAATTTACCTAAAACTAGTATAATTTGTTGGAAATATAACATAGGTATATCAGACCAATTTTAATCGTTTTGATATTGTATCTACGATAAAAAAAAATCCAAACGATATAGATATAGAACAGTAACAGTTATACGTACATTGGTACCGTCTATCCAAACGAATGAGCTGTTGCCACCTGCTGTACGACTTAGCCCAATAATATAGTCGATATTATTCCGCATCAAATCTGAAATGAGAAATCGACAAAAATAATCTGTAGTAAATCTGTGGCGCCCTAAAACTTAAAAGTAAATCCTAACGACGAGAGGGCTAATAAGTATTATAAAGCCTTAAGGGGGGGTTGAGTCAGGAAAATGTGTCAAATTTACACACTGGCAAAAGTGAGATAATGCAGCGATTACAATCTGTGGAGTTTCTTCTTTTAGAAGGTCCTTGTTTGATGGCAATCGGGTATGTAGTTTTCGAGATATGACCGATTGTACTTGCATGAATTATTCATAATTTGGTAAAAAAACGGCGTTTCCTATACTTTTATACACAAAAACGCTCACCCAGTGATATATAAGGCATTTTAAAAACAATTATAAATAAATAGTTTAAAACAATTATGTTGCATTAACTTTGAGCTAAAATGTGTTTTAGGATTTATGTAAAACAAATATGGGGTTCGAAACTTTGTAATGATGAATTTCTTATGTATTTTATTGTTTTTCACCCTGCTATATATAAGGAAATTAACTAAATAATTAATAAAAAGAGAACGCATCACTCGATTTTTATGATTCTTTCATTAAAAATTATGATAATTCAATCTCCAACTATAAATAGCAAAAGAAAATTAATTAAATGTCTGACCGATATGCAAAAGCGCCCTCATGTGTTTCAAAACTTTAACGGCCTATATCTCAAAACAGCGAAAGCGCGTATCTGGAAAACGGGAACGGTCATAACTCAAAAACGTAATGTATGATTGTAATGAAAATTTGCATGGATGTTCAGAAGAGCAATGCCAACAAAATCATGAAGAGTTTCTCTTAAATTTCCTTATCAATTTTGAATTACGGTGTAAAATACCCTGATTGGTTGCGGCCTGGTTACCATGGCAACCAATCAAAAAATCCGGATACATGATTTTGTGCGTATTGTTCTAATGCATCTATCCCTCCAATATGACCCCAGTGGGTAATTTGGTTTTTGAGTTATGACTGTTCCCGTGTCTAGCCAATCAGAGCCCTTGCTCGGTTACCATGGCAACCAGAGCGGAACCAAAAGCGTTTTTCAAAACTAGACATCAAGGGCTACAATATGGTATACAACACTTATCGGCTGTTATTCGGGAAGGTTGCGTAAAATGGTTTTCTAACATGGGCCAAATCTGACTCAACCCCCCCCCCACCCCCCCCCCACCCCCCCCCCCCCCCCCCACCCCCCCCCCCCCCCCCCCCACCCCCCCCCCCCCCTTAATTATATTATGATGGTTAAGCAGACGATTGGGAAAACAAACTAGACGAAGTACACTCTTCTGATGTCTTTTTATTAGCTAAATATTTACACATAAATCGTCAAAAACATTGATAGCCTTCGGTATAAAAATTGAATAATACATTGATAAATTCAAGTTATTTGGAAAAAAGAAGGGCCGGTTCTATGTAATATTAAGACAAAATATGACTTCTTACTTGTCAGAAATTGTTGTTTTTCACTACTATGAATGGTTGCGAGCGTAGGGCTAGCGAATATGTCCTCTAAGGCACATTTCAATCCTGCCTCGACAAATGTGACTTCAGCCGAATGGTCGAAAAAGTAGCATGTAGTATTAGTATCAACCTGATTAAATGCTTCCCATCCTGCTGGACAACTCTCAAAACCTACGGGTACTAATATATAACATAATGTGTTGATTATGATAACAGCAAAAAACACACACAGGAAATCATATTTATATTACACATACAAGTTGCCAACCATTTTCACCCGATTTGTTATAATTCTCGCGAAATTCAAGAAAATAAAAATGAATTGATTAACCAAACATTAATTGACTGTTCTTTGTTAATGGTAGTCCGTTCAGTCATCGCTATATTCTAATACGATGCACAACGGATATATCTCATACACCAAAATAATATTTCTAAATAGTATGATAACATAGATGAGAACGATGTGTGTGCAGAGGGCGTCCTAAATGTAAACTACGGTCACCTCATCTATACAAATCAATTATATCCTTTCGACAAATAAACATGCTACTCCTGTTTCCCGTTGGGTTTGGTCATTAAAGTCATCATATATTTAAAAGTATTCACACTTTTTTATTTTTGAAATAACAAACATATATAAGCACCGGGTAAGGACCTTTTTGTGTTAGATGTATATATCTGGGTCGATGATCCGGTCGATGTTCGATTTGATCTCTAAAATGTATGATGTAGTACTATTAACGCTTTCCACGCGGCAGGCGGCTGCAGACGACATTCCAAAATTTCACAAAATGTTTAAAAAATGTCAACATTATTGAATTTCATGACCATATTTGGAATCACCATGCGAAATGCATTGAAATAAGTACAAACATTCAAAGTATTGGTTAAGTAATTCTTGAGATAGACTATGAGATTTGGGAGAGGTTTATGAAAAATCTGTTTTGTGTATGGTAAAAATAATAGCCGCGTGGAAAGTGTTAAAGGTGTGTGATCGTATCAAATTTACTTGTCCTATTTTTTGGTAAGAATAAAAGCAAAGATGTTTTTTTTCATTAGGCCTACCCCCTGCAATATTTCGTCAGCCTGCTTCGATAATTGCCTAACTCACTTTTCAGCGAAATTTAGTATTTTGCATAAATCATGACTTCATTACATTATGCACATGCTGTTATAATACCTAAGTCAATGACCAATCAAAAGTGTTGATAAATGCACAATTGCAATTCTGCCTAAGTCAGCATTGTGAGTTAGGCAGATTGTACTAATGATGAAAATTGTTTAAAATGGGTCATATTAACTCGTATTAGGCATATAACAAGCCACATTTCACTTAAAGGTATATCCCTAACATAATTCTATCCAACAGTTACTGCTCCTGTTGGAATTAACCTGCACTATTCATGTTGCTGTTCAACATATCGTCAGCCTGCTTCAATAATTGCCTAACTCACTTTTCATACTTTTGTTGTTTTCTAAGAACTAGAAAAAATGAGTTAGGAAATTATCGAAGCAGGCTGACGATATGTTGAACAGCAACAGGTAGGTTCTTGTGAGACGTTTCGTTTAGATGCTATGACTAGCCAAACAGTAATCAATTACGTACGGGGTTCACCAATCGATAAGTGTAATTCTATGGGGAATTCTTAAACAGCTAAGAATGTTTAAGCAATCTCATTGGTTCTCAGAAAAATCGGCGACATTTGGATGAGACAATTGAACACGGGGAGCTGAGGCTTACGTTTTAACAGCGCGTCCGACCTTCACAATGCGTGGTTTGCTCCATAACGCGAACTTCTGCAGTGCGTCTTTGGCGCCTTTACTGCGTTTATGCCGGCGCCGCGCGACGCTTACGCATGATGTACTCATCGCATGGGATTGGAAGGAATGTTTGTGGGTTATTCGATCCTAGCAGGGGTAAAAGTTGTCTAATGTGAACACTAAATGTACTTATTTCTTTGATAAATGTCTATGATTGTTAAAGACAATATAACACGGGTACAGTCTAAAAACAATACCTTTATTCTCTAAATATCAACTGGATTTGCTTCTATCATAAGGCAAACTCACGCATTTAGACACACATGTTGGAATAGGACTGACATTTCTATGAGCCTTTTACACTTTTTTAATCGGATCACCCACCTCTAACACTTTCCATGCGGCAGGCGTCTGCAGACGACATTTCCAAAATTTCACAAAATTATTTTAAAAAATGTCAAAATTATTGAATTTCGGTACCATATTTTCAATCACCACGAGAAATGCATTGAAATACATACAAATATGCCCAGTATTGGTTCAGTTATCCTTGAGATAGACTTTGACAATTGGGAAAGGTTTTTGAATAATATGTTTTGTATACGGTAAAACTAACAGCCGCGTGGGAAGTAGTCGTGACCGTACGGAAATTGTCATTTTCCCATCGGTTTGTGCAATGAGAGTATCCTGTTTGTGGGCTTATGGATAAAATGATACTTCAACCACAGAAATATTCACACACATACATTCCAAAATTTCACAAAATTATTTTAAAAATGTCAAAATTATTGAATTTCGTTACCATATTTTCAATCACCACGAGAAATGTATTGAAATACATACAAATATGCCAAGTATTGGTTCAGTAATCCTTGAGATAGACTTTGACAATTGGGAAGGGTTTTTGAATAATCTGTTTTGTAAATAGGCTACGCACTCTCAGAACAAAGGTTAATATCTTTAACCATGTTGGTTACAATTTTAACCAACGGGAGGTTACCAGGTGAACCACACAATTGGTTGGTTAAAACTGTAACCAACAGCTGTTGGTTAAACTTTAACCTGTGGTTGGTTACACATTTTAATCATTTGTTGGTTAATATGTTTTGACCAACAGTGAGTGGTTGGTTACACTTTAACCTGTGGTTGGTTACAATTTTTAATCATTTGTTGGTTATGTTTTAACCAACAGTAGTTGGTTAAAAAATGTTGGTTCAACTTTTATTTTTTTGCTAAACTTTATAAACCCATACAACATTACAATATTGATGTTTCATTGGCGCCAACCCGTGGCCAGGACCCACAAGGGACAGGACAAGGCACAAGATCCTAGCTACGAGGCCGGGAAGCGATAACTTGAAACAGCGGCCGCAATTTTTAGACCACGTCAGAATTTGTATATGAAATCAATCGTGTTATTTTCCGTCCCTAGTATAATGTGTCCATTATTGGAACAATATTGGTTGCCAACATAATGCCAATTGAAGAGCGCAAATGTAAAACCAATATTGGTCCAATATTAGTTTGGCAACATGATGCCAATTGAAGAGCGCCAATGTAAATACCAGGGGCGGAAAATAACACGATTGATTTCATATACAAATCCTGACGTGGTCTAAATAATATGCGCAAAATATTTTCCTCGCCAATAAAATTCTTTGGCGGGAATCTTGTTATGACCTATTGTTGGTTACAATTATGATGCCTTAACCAACGTTGAATAAACTAAAAATTAATTATATTTTTACTCTTTAACCAACGCAGTATTAAAAGTAATTTTTAACCAACGCTTCATTTTTAACCAATGTTGTATACTTTTTAACCAACATTCTTTTAACCCATGGTTATTTAATACCTGTTCTGAGAGTGCGGTAAAACTAACAGCCGCGTGGAAAGTGTTAAAACCAGCAGTCGTGACCGTACAGAATTGCTATTTTCCCATCGGTTTGTGCAATGAGAGTATCCTGTTTGTGGACTTATGGATAACATGATACTTCAATCACAGAAATATTGACACACATATACCGTACCTGCCTTCCGTTCGTGTCTGACCAGGATTTAAAGGAAACACTCTCAAATTGCTGACCTCATTCAACACATTAAGAGCGAATTGTCTATAGGTTGACAAACTCATGGACACGCCAAGTTTGGGAGGTGAAAGATATCAAGTAGCTATGTAGACATGCTAGGTATTAACAAAAAACAGAAACCCTTTGTTGCCAAGGTAACGAGCCTGACTTGTTTTTGTTCATTTTAAGGAAAGTTCCCCCTAATTATACTGATTTCAGGTATAGGGTTCTGCCAAACCATTATTTTTTTCATTGCTGAATGAAATCAGTATAATTAGGAGGATTCTTCCTTAAAATGAGCAATAACAAGATAGTTTCGTTACCATGGCAACAGAGAGTTGCTGATTTGTTTAATACCATATATTTACATAACTACTAAATGCCTTTCACCTCGCAATATGCACAATCAAAGAGATGGCGTGTCCACGAGATTGTCAACATCCAAAAAAGTCGCTCTTATAAGCACGAAAATTAATACAATAAATTAATAAAAAACAAGTACTAAACATTGGAGCAAGTGATTGTTAATCTTCGTGGTTCATGAACAAGTTGAATGATGATAAGCTCTTGCATTGTCCCCTTCAATGTGTGTATTTGGTGGTACACTGCAAAAACACCGGTGTTAAAAATAACACCATTGGTGTTGTGAGAGGTCCACACCGGTGTTAAATTGTTGGTGTTATATCAACACCATGTAGTGTCATTTTAACAACAGCAAGTGTGAAAAATAACACTGTAAGTGTTAATGTAACACTGTAAGTGTTAATGTAACACTGTAAGTGTTAATGTAACACCAAGATAGTGTTAAAATAACACTAATTGGTGGACCTCTCAGAACACCGAACGGTGTTATTTTTAACACCGGTGTTTTTGCAGTGTAATATCACTAATGCACAAAAGAAATTGCAGAGAATAAACACTGTACACGTTTCACTCAGAAAAGTTTTAATACTATTGAATAAGTCTATCTATCATACGGGTATAATGCATAATTCGAAAACAAAATAAGCTAAAACAATACACGATATGTAGCAGTTTGAGGTCACCAAGTTAGTAGGCCTACTATTACATGTATATATGGTTAACATTTGCTCTGGTTAATACTATAGAAGTGAACCAATTCCCTGGCGGAAACCATTTTGTCAAAATGCATTCCGGTTATATAAATGATTGAAGAGCTGTTTGCAAAAGGGCTCATAGGCTTACATCCACTTCGACATGTTACTCGTTTTGCATTATTGAATGGAAGGCTATTCATTATGTGGAATGTGGCTTGTATTGTTGGTGCCTCAATTGGCGTGCATGGATGCACTAATCCAAGTCATAGAAACAGTAATGAGCACAGCCATACAATAAGTTGATTATTTCCATGGACTTGCCAATGCAAATTCACTAATGCAAAATGAATAGCATGTAGGGGTGTTTTGTAGGCCCTTTTGCAAAAAAGCTCTTCAATCATGTAGAACCCAATTGATATACCGGGGAGGGGAAAACTCGGATATACGGCCGAGTGCACCAAATTGGCGTAACTTACTAGAGAGGTAAGCTACCTTGCTAGTACTTATGCCATAACTGCAGCGTAAATTACTAGCGATGTAATTTTGAGAGCAAAACTGGAATGTAAGATCAGAATAGTAACTAGCGAGGTTAATATCCATACAAATAACATCGTCCCATTTAAACAATATTTGTCGCATGCGCCAAATGTTTACCATAGCCTATATCAGAGAGAAAAATAATGACGTTATTGGTTTTCCGTAGAATAAAAAGTGTATCGTCAGTTAACTGCACTGTAAAAACAAACGTTTGACTATTTATAAACACTACAACACGTTTATTTGTTGTTGTTTACGTGTAAAGGTATAGGAGGTCGTTTACGATAAACGGGTTGCATAAACGCTACAACGTGTTGATACGTTTATTAACTGTTATCAAAAACGTGTTTATACCAGTAATCATGTGTTTATAAGTGCTGGTATAAACACGTTTTTGATAACAGTTAATAAACGTATCAACGCGTTGTAGCGTTTATGCAACCCGTTTATCTTGTCGTGGGGCCAATGAACCTCTGCATTAGACTATATGACGAGGAGCCTTAATGTTCTAGTCTTTAATTTTTGTTGTCCACATCCGGGCAGAACATGACATTATAACCAAAAGATGGCAAATATATCTCTAAAGAAAAATTCACCTTATCTCACGTTCATAGATTGCACGTTAATGAGTAATTCCATCCCAAAGTTTGACTGATATCCCTGTATAATTGAATAGGGAATGTTGTAAGTCTGCCATTGAAAACAGGGCGGTATTTTCTTGATTGTGTTACAGTAGTTTTGGCATACTAAAATGCCGAGTAATTCTACATGCCATGGGTAAACAATAGTTTGAACAAACATACAATGTATTATTAACAATATCACTTTTTCAATATCTTTTTATGATGATTTTAATAAAAGATAATTATTCTAGGTCTAAGTAGAATTTATAGATTAACATTTTAGATAACTAACAACCTATTCCATAAATATAACTAATATGATTGTAGAACATTTCTTTAATGCAATGGGAACTTTTTTTTAATATTAACTTAGAAGGTATACCAATAGCAATAGTTAAACAAGAACTTAAACATGTAATAGAGTAATCTGAGGATCTCGCAACACAGAAGAGAATAGCTGAGAATCAAAATTTCATAGGCCTTAGGCCTTCAATAAATGTGTTAACAGCTTGTTTACTAGTATTATTACTTTTAAGTAATAGGCCTACAATCAAAATTAACTTAAAAGTTGTAATTAATACATTTATACCAACTTTTTGATCATGTTATCGAGTTGAACTGCACTTCATTTCTGTACCAATGCCAATTGTACATTTTTCTCCTTTTGTAAATAATGCTTATGGTAGACCTGTCACTCTTTGTGAAGCCAATTCAATTTAGACCGATTGAAAGATGATGAACTTGTTGCTGTGTGAGTAACAATAATTTGCTACTACCGATGTTAGGCCTATATACATGTACATGTATAAAGGTTTTAGGAGACAGAGATATTTCAAAACTACTAATAAGACTATTGTCATGTAAAATGAAAACAAAGTCATTGGTTAAATGAGAAACAATAGGCTATTGGAAAATAAAATGGACATAGAAACCAATATCATCCCAATGTGTTGTGTACACTGTATATACAGTCATCAAAAAATTAACTATACAGGTAACAAATGGGCTTCTAACTCTACAAATATATATTCTACCTAAAAATACTAAATTATAAAGTTGTTGGGAAACTCATCTGCTTTAATATGAGATATTGCACGCTAGGATTGGGTGATTATTTAGGAAGTGTCACTCCCAAATGTAAGGTGAAGTCCGATTTTCATTTTCACATTTTTATTTTCTACACGCGGACCCATCTACGGGTACCTTATCGATTACCGGTAGTGCACTTGGGGGATGCATGCGCAATTTGGAGAGTCGGCCGTATTGTTCCGATGGATCAATACGCCACACACACGCTACCTGTCACACTCTCCCCCGTGTTGAAATGTAAAATGTGAAAATGAAATTGTGACTTTACCTTACATTTTTGATTGTCATTTCTTCAATATTCGACCGATCCTAGCGTGCAATATTTCATAATAAAGAAGATTATTTTTTCAACAACTTTGTGATTTAATATTTTTAGGTAGGATATATATTTTTAAAGTTAAACGTGCATTAATTACCTGTATAGTTACTTTTTTAATGACTGTAGTTAAGTTGTAAGCGACACACAGACCGTTTAGTGGGCTTTGAATGTTGCTTCTCAACACAATTAAAATTGTATTTTAGGTATGAAATTATTATTTATTTTATCAAGTCTTATAAAATAATATAGAACAAAGGAATTGTATTGGAATTTGTGCTCTACAACTTATTGATTAGGCCTGTCCATTTATGATACTGGCATACTAAAACTATGACAGTTCAGAAAATAGCGCCCTCTTTTGGTAGACTTGGGGAATTCCGCATTCAATTATACAGGGTTTTCAGTCAAAAAACTTGGATAGAATTACTCTTTTACGTGCAACCTGTGAACGTGGGATAAGGTGAATTTGTCTTTAGTTATGTAGCTGCCATCGTTTGGTAATAATTTCATGTTCTGCCCAGAGGTGGACACTTGAAGAGTAAAAGAAACAGAGCATCATCCCACAGGTCCGGTTTCTGTTTCATTTTAAGAGGATACAGTCAACTACACTGGGTATCCGTATTGCGTAGGATTGGGATGTCCTTGGACAGGTTTTGTGGTTTGTAAAATTGAAATGACCCAGATGCTATTTTCAGTGCAAATGTCAACAAAAGGCCAGCAAAAGTACAGTCAACAACACCAATCAATACCCTATTCAGGGACATCCCAATCAGTCAATAGTTAGGTCACCCAGGCCCTATATGAAAGCTATGAAGATTGTTAAACGGGGTCAGTCGTCACAAACATGCACAAACACAATAGTCAAACGACCTTGCTTTTGTCAACACTCCCTACACAGAGGACTGCAGTGCAAATCTCTACGATTTTCGCTATGTAATCTCTATTGCGGATTTCATTCCGTTGTATGAAGCTATGATGTTTGCGTGGTCTTCGCTATCTCCAAGCAGATAGAGCAATACGTACATGGACTTTTTTTGTAGACAAGGGTTCATTTCATGATTTGGTGAGGTTTAGAATGAGTTAGGATTCCTGTAATTTCGAAGACCACCGATTTTCAAAACATGAATTTTCCAACATTTTACGACATAAATTTGGTCACAAAACGTGTTTAATACTATACATTTTACCGTTCTGCAGATGCTAATGACCCTCCTCTAAAATTCTACATGATTTTTAACACGTTTCTCAGTTTTTGAGATGCCCAAATAGACCATTTCCGAAGCTATTTCTAGCAAATATTGTAGTCACTGAGACTCCATTGTTTTCTTGCGTATAACAAAATCTGACACGCAGCGTGACCTCCCTGCTGGCTGGCTGCAATCGCACGCATTGCAACAATAGCCAAGCAACCATTAGCCTGGATACTCCAATACATTCCATAAATTTTCAGTCAATTATCAGTTCTCTTTTCTCGCTACCATCACAATTATGTTTCCATCCATATCAGTGACATGTAGTATTTTTCATTTATTTGGCACATGATAACATCCCATCCCAAATCCAGTACCTCTTTTCTTCTACGTAAATCTGTTGAAAGAAACCTACACCTGTATGAATGCGAATCAATTGAGACATACATGACAGCAAAACTGAAATAATACATTTTTCTTCCAGATTTCGTACCGCTGATCCCCTCAATTCTGTGTCAATTGGCCATACTGATATTATCCCTAAGGACCATGTCCGAAATCTCGGAGTTGTCTTCGATTCTGGGCTCCGAATGTCTCTACACATTAACAATATCTGCAAATCAGCCCATAATGCTGTTAGAAAGATTGGTAGCATAAGACAATACTTAGACCAGCCTACTACAGAGCGCCTTGTCCATGCCTTTGTAACATCAAGACTCGATTGCTGCAACAGTTTGTTGTATGGACTGCCAGACTCGGATATCCTCAAGCTGCAACGCGTGCAAAACATTGCTGCAAGACTTGTTTGTAAAGTGAAACGAAAGGAACACATATCACCTCACCTTCGTCGACTCCACTGGCTCCCCATCAACAAACGGATTATCTACAAAATTCTTCTTCTGACTTTCAAGGCCATGCACGATCTTGCTCCATCATATATCTGTGAACTTTTGCAACACCATAATGCAAATCGCGTTTTACGCTCGGCATCACAATTCCGCCTCCACGTGCCTAGATCATCTACTTCCTCATACGGTATGAGAGCTTTTTCGATCGCGGCACCTATGTTATGGAATAATTTACCTTTGACTGTTAAAAATGCAATTTCCGTCTCTTCGTTCAAACGTGCTCTCAAGACTCACCTCTTCTCATGATCCTATCGGACTCTCTATTTTGTATCTTTTTACATTCCTATGTGTGCATCATGATCAATGCTCCACGTTGATGTTATATTCTTTGCCTTTCCCTTCTTTTATGTGTATTTTTGTGTACAGCGCTCTGAGGTTTTTTTACATGTTGCGCTTTATAAATACGTTATATTATTATTATTATTATTACATCTTTTCAGTTGTAAATATACTTCAGAAAGTTAACTCAATCAACATCCAGTCACACGGGTTGACGGAAGAAGCGCAATGTATGCTGGATGTAATTGGTTGCACTTCATGTAGCTCTACATAGATATTACCCAACAATATGACATGTATGATTTGATTTGATTTGATTTAATTCGGTATCTCCATATATAGCAATGACAATGATAAAAAGATAAAGATCCTTAAGCTACACTTAAAATTACAAAACCAAACAAAATTGGGGGAGATACAAGCAGGATAACCCTTTAAGCCCGATCCGATGGCTGATTTCCGAAAAAAATACTTCAAATAACATCAAAAGACACAACAACAGTCAACAGACACTGTAAACATACTTAAAATCAGGAAGTTAAAATTGATACAAAATATTTTAAAATATTAAAAATTGAATTGGTAATTTTACAGATTTCTTAACAATTGCCTTAGGAAGAATATATTTGATTGCACACGGTAAGCTAGCCTGATCCATAAACAGTCAGCTGTAGAGCGGGCCCCGTTTCAATTGAGGGCGCTCTATTTAGTGACGCACTCCCGTCATTTTTTACACGGCGATTCATCAAGTGACGGAAGTCCGTCGCCCGCCGGAATCCGAACAAAAAAAACACTTTTCAATAGAGGGCGGGCTTGGGAACGAGACTGCGTTTCTAAGGGAACGGCCTCACGTCACACTCATTTTCAAAATTCATAAAAATCCGATTTTGCCGATTTTAAACAACGAAATAACTCTCTTATCACAGAGATAACCTTTACAAAGGCATCACTTCTGAATGCTATAGGGCTTATAATTTATTTAATGTAAAAATTATCACACTTACCATAAAAAAATTATAAAATGGTGTAATTTCGTTTAGAAAATGGTGGTCTCATCGCAGCAAACCAGTCAAAAAGGTTAAATTAAATCATCGAACTGGATGTCGCACGCTGCCCTCACTCAACTCGATGGATAGTTACTTTTTATGCAGATAATTGAGGGTAAAAGGCGAAAATGCAATCATTGCGCAAATTGACGGGTGTGCGTTACCTTGGTTACGTACATCCGTCGTTTTAGAGCGCCCTCAATTGAAACGGAGCCCCGTTCTACAGCTGACTGATAATGGTGGTATTATAATAAAAAGAGCCAGACATGATGGTGGTGGATTTGGAAACTTGGAAATTGTTCACACTGTTTCTAGTACTGTGTTGATGAACGCTTAAATTCTTGTAACATGAGACCGGAGATTTTCAGGACCAACTTCATTAAAAATATCAAAAACATGGTTCAACCTGAGTTGTTTGGCTCTGTTGTGAATATTCAGAAAATTAATGTATGAGGGCAGTGTTTCTGTGTATTTCTGATCACTTGAACTAGCCTCTACATTGTCCAACAAATGAGGGCGGTATTCGTGTGCTCAGGTTAGGATATGCAAAAAGAAAACTAGGTGGGTTAAACTATTGGCTCTGAACAATATCCACCACAAGAGAGCAGCATTTCTGTATACGTTTTAGTTATACACTTGGCTAATATAAAGAAATCTGGTTCATGCATACATGTTTTGTTGAGTTTTCTAGATAGGGCTGTAGATCAAATGTCTGAAATCACTGAACTATTAAGGACGGCACATGTTGAATTTATTTGCATAAATGAAAAATTCAAGGTTTACTCTTGTGATTTGTACAAAATTAAAACGGAATAGTTAAGAAATTACAGCCTCATTAACATATAATTTGAACATTTTTAGGTTCCTCGATTTGGTTGAAACAAAATAGCTGTATATCTACCTTATACCTTCTTACCGCGTGTTTCGTACAAACAAATTTCCCGCCAAATAATTGATTTAGCAGTGTCCAAAGTGTACTTACTTTAAGCTAATGCTATGACGTCATAGTTCATACTTGCACTTTGTTCGCTGTACTTGATAGAAGTATGCTTTCGTAACTACAATGTTGTGTTTTTGGCATCACAGTTTGTAAACTCGTTCTGATTTTTTTAGAGCTGATAGGATATTGTAAAAAAAATGCAATGAGTGTTGTTCACAACATTTTAAATCTAGTATCCTGTACATGTCTACTATTACAAAATAAAATTGGAGACAAATATTTTTTCCACTTCTGAAATTTCATTTGCACTATTTTCATGAGAATTGACCATATCTTTCTACATTCTATGCTTCTAGGATGTTAAATTTCGAGTTATCCTCCAGAGGGGTAAACCATCTATGAACCTATACAGGCCCTGTGCATAATTATAATTCATGTGATGTCATGGAACCAATTACCTGTTCTCTATTGCTATTGATGAGTGACCATGGTCGCAGATGTCACACAAATAAATAACATTGTTGGTTAATTTTGTCTCACTTTCATTTCATACAGTAATCATGATTATAATCATTATTTAACCATCCCCGGAGTAATCTAGTGCACATAAACGCCGAAATGTGCTTTTGACGGAATTCGAACCGGCAACCTTTGCATCAAATCAGCAACGCTCTTACCAATTGATATACAGACTAGGCAACTGGCAGATGAGCGCAATCTATTGTATAACGTTGAAAGTTGTCCTTCAATTTCCCAGCGGAAGTCATCAGGACGATGTATATGCAGCAATGGAAATACCCACATGACTTTCCACCCGGGGTAGAGCGACCCGGGGTAGACCAACCCTAAGTCGACCAACCCTAAGTCGACCAACCCTGGGTGAACTAGGGTTAGGGTTAGGGTTTAGGGTTAGGGTTTAGGGTTAGGGTTAGGGTTAGGGTTAGGGTTAGGGTTAGGGTTAGGGTTAGGGTTAGGGTTAGGTTTAGGGTTAGAAACAGTCCCTGGGTGGACAGTCCCGGGGCTGGACAGTCCCGGGGTTGTTTTAGAATGATCCGTCCTTGTTTTTACCTCCCCGACCGCCATCCGTCCTTGTTTTTACCTCCCCGACCGCCATCCGTCCTTGTTTTTACCTCCCCGACCGCCATCCGTCCTTGTTTTTACCTCCCCGACCGCCATCCGTCCTTGTTTTTACCTCCCCGACCGCCATCCGTCCTTGTTTTTACCTCCCCGACCGCCATCCGTCCTTGTTTTTACCTCCCCGACCGCCATCCGTCCTTGTTTTTACCTCCCCCGACCGCCATCCGTCCTTGTTTTTATCTCCCCGACCGCCAACCCCCTGAGTTTTTTAACATATAATTTAGAATGAATATAGTTTCCAAGGTGTTTTTTAAACAGTATTATGGTTTATTCCGTGAGGGCGCTATTGTAGTCCACCCAGGGTTGGTCGACTTAGGGTTGATAAACCCCGGGTCGGTCTACCCCGGGTCGCTCTACCCCGGGTGGAAAGTCATGTGGGTATTTCCATCGCTGCAATACTATATACTATTACTAAGTCTGTGTTGGTCTGTGCCATCATAACTCACGCAGGTGGCGCAATCGGTTAGAGTGTCGTAACACTGATGCGCACCGTAGTTCTGTTGGTGGATCGTTTGAGCGTGAGTTCATTACGATACACCAACACAGCCTCGTCCCCATGCCTCCTTCAGACCGTGCAGACTGAAGTTCATGTAGGCATGCACATAGCGCACCATGGTTCGGAAGTCACATAAGAATGTTGGTCCTGTGTATCGGAAGAGCTATCCCCGAGCACGTTAAAAGGTAGGGGATCATCCCGGTCTGTGTCTGTACACTCATGTCCCTTGGTTTTCAGGGGCCTTGGCGCGATAACAAGTTAACTTGTTCTGCCAAGTATTCTATAGATAGATAGATATGAGTCATCTCTGACAACTGAAACTGAAACCATATCATACCGTTTTACCAACACAAATAAAAAAAGGTTTGTCCCTGTTTTCCAGTTCATTGCATGACATTAAATACCATGTAGTCTAATAATCACATAGCCAGATAATTCAATTCATATTTCAGTGTCACATTTCTTTCTTCTTCTTTTTTTTTAGGGGGGGGGGGGGTGGGGGTTCCCCTATTACTTTGCGTTCTAAATCACATGTAATAATACTTGATCTTTTATTTTGTAATGTGTATACAGTATCCACTAGTGTAAATGCCCCTGACTGAGTCTGATGACATGCCTCGAATTTGTTACGTTAAATGAATAATTGAGGGTGACCTAATATATTTGCGAGCTTTTCTCTGATTTTGGTCAGCCCACCAATGTCTGTACTGAAAATTAGTGTATGCATAATTGTTGGTAAATAAAACTGTAACTGAAACTGATAAAGGGACACAATATGTATGATAATACGCCTGTCACAGTCAATTGGGATAGCAACTTTCTTACTACCTAGAAGTTTTATTTCATTTTGTGACATCAGCTGCAAATTTCACATGCATTTCTGTAAGCTATTTTTAATTTTACATTCTTTTCTTAGATAAAATCCCTTTTAAAAGTAGTCTTCTAGGGAAAAGTATCCCCGTTTGTTTAATTGGTATAAAATTGTCTTTGATTTTAATTAAAATAGCAGACACTAAAGCTATATATCAAATAAGTAATTCAACTGAAGCTCTTAAGCACATATCAGTTGTATGACGCACTATACGACCCCCCGGGCAGGGGCGGACATTTCTTGTTAGGTGTGGGGGGATGATAAGTTTGGCCCCTAAAAAATTAAATTTAGCTGGTACCATCCAGGCACCGCACTCCGAGCTATGCTCTGACAGGGGGGATTCTGAGGGGGGATGTGCCCCCCTCATAAGTAGACAAAATTTCAATTTTCAAACTCATTTGGTGCGATCTGGTGTATACTTTTGATGAATATTGTATTGAAAAGCCATCGCTTAATTTTCAATAAATATTTTGTTTTTTATCAATGAACAAAAGAAGTTGAGCATTTTTTATACTGATATATTTTTGATTTTAGTATAGATGGTTTAAAAGCTCCAACAGGGGGAGTCTGATGGGGGATGTGCCCCCTCATAAGTAGAAGAAAAAAAATCAATTTTCAAACTCATTTGGTGTAATCTGGTGTATACTTTTGACCAATATTGTATAAAAAGGCCATCACTTCATTTTCAATAAATATCTTGTTTTTTATCAATGCACGAAAGAAGTTGAGCATTCTTATACTGATATATTCTTGATTTTAGTATAGATGGTTTAAAAGCTCCAACAGGGGGCGTCTGAGGGGGGCGTCTGAGGGTGGGGGGATATGCCCCTGAGAAGTAGACATTTTTTCAATTTTCAAACTCATTTCGTGCGATCTGGTATACTTTTGATCAATATTTTATTGAAAAGCAATCACTTTATTTCTGATCAATATTGGCTTTTTAAATAGGCAGATAGGCCTATACCAGAAAGAAGTTAATTAGTTACCTCCAAAAGATGGATTCTTAACGTACGTACGCGTATGTATCCTAACCAACGTACAATAAACTCCAAACCTTCTTATGTCCCTCCCTCCCTCTCTTTTTCCTTTTTTTCTCCTTTTTCCCCCTTTTTTCTTTTCTTTTTTTTTCTTCCTTTTCCCCCTTTTTTCCTTTTTTTTGTTGGTAGATGTGAGAAATCAGGGGGGGGGGGGGATGATTACATTGACCATCCCCCCAGGTCAAAAAGTGGGGGGGGGGGGGGGATAAATCCCCCATCCCCCCCCCCCCCGGATTTCCGTCCTTGTGCGGCCCCGGGAGAGGTGCGTCATGGGTGCGTCATTTACCAACATATTCGTGACGCAGGGTACGTCATGGGCAGTCTTTGGTCCGTCACAATATTGACGAATGGGTGCGTCAATGTCAATCACTTTACCTGGGTGCGTCATTATGCGTGCAACAAAATACGAACATTATATTTTACATCCTCTACTCACCATCATCAAGGATTTATTTTTTAGATAGGTAGTTTCATTTTCAGTATTCATTACGTTTATTATGTAGAGCAAAACACACCCAGTCAAACAGCGGCACAAACATAGTCTTTGTCTACACTATTTTCGAGAGGGCGCTCACACCTTTTTTTGAAGTTGCTCACACACCAACACAATGCCTTGACACACACCAACACAATGCCTTGATGAAAGGCCAGCACAAACAGGAAACGAGTTGATGATAGGTGCGGAAACGTGTTTCTAGAGACACATGAAGTTGACTAAATGGCAAAGCAATTGCAGAATAATTACGCAAATGATTTCAAACGTGTGAAATATAACTGTTAATTACTTTGATATAGTTGGCCAACTGCTCTTTCAATCATTTTTCAATCATTTTCCTACAAATCTGAAGAAAAAAATTAGGCTTTAAAAAAGAATTTTACTATTTTTATATATATTGCAATCCAGTTCAGTCAAGAAGGATGCGAGACGGTGTGGATGCGTCATTTGAGACAGTCATGATTCGTCAGTATCAATCGATGGTGCGTCACAAAATTGACTGAGGATACCGTCATTGTATGGCAAAGGTCCGTCACATTTGTGACACAGGAGTGTGTCATGGTACGGGTGAAAGATACGCACCTTTGCAAAGTGACGCACCATTCTCGGGGGTCGTACAGTGCGTCATACAACTGACATGTGCATTATGAAATCTTAAAATAAAACATACCAGAGAGGTGTACTACAAAATACAAACTGACCAATGCCTGGATTTAGTAGGAATCAGCTGACTGCCGAACTATATTTCTATTTTCACTTTATTCATTTTAACAACATCTTTTCCCTGGACTTCAATAATACCATGTTCATTACTATAGTAGGCATACCATTCACAATGGGGTTTTGTTTGCGTTAATCGTTTTGATTATTGCTTTGAAAACGTTTTATAAATACACAGGGGTTACCTCCGCCGAAGTTCTGTCGGTAAGGCGTCTATAAACTTCCGCGCAACGATGAGAATACTCGCTGAAGTGTGTCGCGACACGCCGCCTGGAATTCAATTGTATTGTGGGTTATAGGTAAAAGTGTCTATAAAGTAGCTAGTTCTATTAGCCTTGCATATCTACCGCCAACTTCCCTTTCATGAAAATGTAGTAAGTCTAGTAACTAGGAGCCTACATTTATTTTGACACAATTAACCCATTCTTAACCATGTTTTCAACTGCATACTGTAAATAGTTGTACATCATATTACTCCTAATGCCAACATTCGGCATGTATCAGGTCATCATAACACTTTAGCTTAAAACACTTTCCACGCGGCAGGCGTCTGCAGACGACATTTCAAAAGTTCACAAAATGTTTCAAAAATGTCCTTACCATATTAGGAATCACCATGAGATATACATTGATAAGTACAAACATGCATAGTATTGGTTCAGTAATCCTTGAGATAGACCTTTAAAGTTAAGAAAGGTTTCCGAAAAATCAATAGCCACGTGAAAAGTGGTAACATTCACTCCTTTGATTTTCTTACGTAGAAGAGCCTCACAACTCAAGTTCACTTTACTTACTTTGGCAATGGACTCATGGCTTGCACCGCGTCTGGTACCATGGCACCGAGTCTATTACCATGGCTACGAACACATTTTGTGATACTGTCTTTGATCGCACAAAACTCACACTAGCGCTTTGGTTGATGCCCGCAAATTCATGATTCGTTTGTGTGAAATAACGCGCCAATTTTACTGCTAAGACTAAATGAACAGGAGTTTAAGTATATGCTCAGAGATCATCTTATCTCAGCCTATTACTCTATTCACATATCTTGAGTTTTTCTTCATTAACATGATTAATTAAGTCCTTAGATTATATTGCTATTTCATTTTTTATATTATCATCTTTACCTTTTCCAGCTATTTTTGTTGTTGTTGGTTTCACTTGGGTTTCGATCATTTACGTTGCTGGAGCAACCATATTTGGTTTATTGGGAAAAGTGTACTTTAGGTCCCAGATACTGGCATACCAGTATTGTTCAATACTGGAACATAAGAGTTGCCAGTATCGGGGGATACTGGTACGATTTAACTGTTCCAATATCGTTCGATACTGGAACACCACATTGTGTTCCAGTATCGAGCGATACTGGTACACGTGATACCAGTGAGATTTGTTCCAGTATTGAACGATACTGGTACATAATTACGTCCGATACTGGAACACTGACTTTGTACCAGTATCGTACGATACTATATAAACACAACACCAAAAGTAAGTCCCCCCTAAACAATTCGTCATAACATCGAAAGATAACACATTTTACGATGTTATGACGAATTGTTTAGGGGGGACTTACTTTTGGTGTTGTGTTTAGTACACTGTTTCCGTTTTATTGTGTGGTGTCTCTGTCTTGTTCGTTTGTTATGTGCGTAATGTGTGTACATATATCTGTCTTTCTGTCAAGTCTGTCAATGCATGCACAACAACCAGGTTTAATGATTATTTTATAATTCATGACATTTCTTAGCTATACTCTACATATTATATTGCTTATACATTTAACGTCTTAATGCTCCTAACTTTTATATTACCTTATCCATTACCAATTTTCCAAGGGGGCGTTGACATGTGTAAGCTCTTCGTGAGGGTTTTTTATCAACGATGCCTTGCATATGCTATTGCTTTTTATAATAATGTTGCTCTAACTTTGTATTGATACGTTGTATATGCGAAATAAATAAACTCGTTTAAAACACTGCACAAAAAATAGAAAGTATCCACTTTTTCGAGGCGCCGTTGTTTAATTCTTAGGGCCCGAAATAAATTCAACAAATGGAAAAGAATAGGCATTTCTCCCGCGCATTTTGACACCTCATTTGTCACAATAGCATCAATATTGATGAAGTAGTGGCCATTTGAATAACAAATGATGCAGTTTCCATTGTAATACACTTAAACCCTATACCCATGAAAAGAGCGTTAACAAAACAGTATGAATCTAAAGTGTACCTCTTCTTTCTCTCCATGAAAAGACTATCATAATCCGAACATCTCACATCATCAATTCTTTCCAACACCTGTATCTACTGGTGTGAGACTCATCCTTTACAATGACCAGGATCATTCATGATGTTTGTAAGCCAACACACCTGTCTCTCCATTTCCGTGCAACCTTCCTTGTAACTCCAAATCGAAGAGAAACTTCAGTTACAGAAACTACAGAAACTTTTCATGGAGAGAAAGAAGTGCTACGGAATACTGATTTTATGCGTGCCATTCTACCAGTCTGCTCCGGAACGGGAGCGCGTCCGACTTGAGGGTGTGCCATTTAGTGACGCACTGCCGTCAATTTTTACACACGCGATGCATCATGTAACGGGAGTCCGTCTTACGCTGGGTGACGAATAAGTTTGATATTTCAATAGAGGGCGGGCTTGGGAATGAGCTTGCGTTTCCAAGGGAATGGCCTCCCGTCATAGATTACTGATTTCCAACCATAAAATAAGTGTCTTATCTCTGATAAAATGTAAAAAATAAAATCATCAGTATATAATTCTGCAAGGCTTATATTTAATGTAAACATTATCACATTTAACCCACAAATGGTATAAACTCGCCTAGAAAATAGTAGTCTACCTGTATTGCGAGATGTTGGAATCAAATGTGATACAAAATAATTGGAGTAGCTTTGTTAAGATGTTAGTTTGTATGCAAATAATTATTTAGGGTTGAAAATCGAAAATGCAATGATTGCATAAGTTGATGGGTATACGTTACCACGATGACGCTTACCAGTCAATTTGTAGCGCCCTCAAGTGAAACGGGCACCCGTTTCGGAGCTGACTGTTTGAAACTCCCGGGTTTAAATCTCATTTAAATGTGTACTCTTTGCTCCGCATGGATAATTTCAAGGACTTTGCATTCCGTGGACAGCAGCCAAAATGGGTTCTTTAATTGAAAATCTTGATTGCAAGGATCGTTTTCCGTTATTCTTATTCATAATGTGCAGAAGAATATGGTCTTTGAGTACGTGCTTCATTAGCTTTTCAAATTTGTGTGGTATTTTTGGAAAAAGAATATTCATTCCTGATCATTAACTTCTTTTTGGCATAGGCCTATACTGTTTTGTTGCAGACAGAGTGACAAGTAACATTATAGTAGCATCATGCCCGCGGGCATGCCCGGTGACCCCGTGACCACGAGAGCAAAGGTTTGAGTGTAGATACGGTTAGGGGGAAGGATAATTCATCGGTAGATTACCTGTGCAGTCATCTTCGGTGCCTTCACCTCACCGTGCTTAAGATGAGCTTTTGATTTAGTTATCTGGCAAAACGTCTATTTAACCCGGGAGCACCGCAACACTTTTTGTTATACTTCATGCTATTTTTGGTTGCACCATGTAACTTGGTAGCCCATAATAAGTTGTTTGACCAATTTCGGGGATACCCCCCAAAAGTTTCACACAGACCCCCCCCCTTAGGGGGGGTCAAACTTTTACTTTGTCGAAAGTATGTCAATATGGGGTTCAAATGAAAGATAATCAAACAAGGAATTCATATCTAGACACTTTATTTATGTATGATCAACCATTTTCAATTTATTTGCAAAAAACATTACATAAAATGCAGTATTTTGCATATTCGGCAATACAATTTGACTTAAAAGAAGACAACCACATTTTACAATGTTACGAAGCCATTAAATCTTGCAAAAATCCTTGAACATATGTTGCCCATGACATATCTATCTTGGAATGACAGAAAAAATTCACTTAAGATCTTCCTATCATGAGTCTTAACCCCTCAAATACCCTCAAAATTGTCCAATAATCGCTCTCTTGATATCAGAAGCATGGATATTTAGATATTTCTGACATGTTTTGACTTAACATTATTTTTTTCAATCAATTAGTCCACATAACGGAAAAAGTGTACTTTAGCTCCCAGATACTAGACTGTACTAGTATCGACCAATACTAGAACACCCAGTATCGTTCGATACTGGTACATTATTTTGGTCCAGTATCGCTCGATACTGGCACGTTTAAAATGTTCCAGTATTGCCCGATACTGGATCAAAATAATGTACCAGTATCGATCGATACTGGTACATTATTTTGTTCCAGTATCGGGCAATACTGGTAGAATGTGTACCAGTATCGCCCGATACTGGTACATGAAAAATGTTCCAGTATCGCCCAATACTGGATCATGGAAAATGTACCAGTATCGCCCAATACTAGAACATTAAAAATGTGCCAGTATTGTCCAATACTGGAACATGAAAAATAGAAATGGGAGTCGCCGCCGATTGGCTTTTTAAAGCAAATCATAGGCCCAATTTCACAGTTACGCTTCTGATTGGTTCTCAGTGGGATCCGATAGCATGACGACAGGATCCATATAAAAGCACGATGAATAGTCTTCCTTCATTATCCGGGTTTGATTTCTAACTTCTCTCTAGTCGTAGACTCTCTCACTGATAATGGATGACTCAAGCTATAACAATTGAAACAGCAGATATTATCGGAGGCGTGTCTTTTTCAGAATCAAAAGCTGACGTCACGTCAGCTTGGAAGACGAAATTGACAATAAGCACATTTAAGAAAGGGGTCTTGTCAACCGAGCTATAAGTGGAACACTATCAGGCGATGATGAGAGAACATCAGAAAACTGGTTTGAAAACTTGTCGCAGTTGAGTATGGGAATATTTAAATTCTCAAAATAGAGTCAACTATTTCTAAGCTGACTGATCATCGGTAGTTTTCCAAGCCACTGAATTTTTCAAAAAGAGAAAATGATCATGCATACGTAACGTTAAATTGACTTGACCAATCAGCTCATCCTAATGTAGCCATAAAATCTATTTTCAGAGCCTCAACAACTTCAAGAGAAAGATATTGAACGACCCTATTTAGTGTGTAGTACTCCAACATAAACAATGGTGTTCCCAAACCATAATGAATGAGATGGTTTTCCCTCGCAATATTTTAAAACACTACGACATTTCTTTATTCAAACAAATAATAGAAAATAAATCCCGCAATTCATATAACAACTGAACACGTATTTGAAAAACGAAAAAATAACTATAATGCACTCAAAGCTGACCTCGTAAAAATGTCGCTAATTTGTAAAGCTGAAATAGTCGTTCCCTTTTCACAAATATGACAATACACGAGTTCTGGAACAAATTAAAATCGTACCATTATCGCGCGATACTGGAACATGTAAATCGTACTAGTATCGAGCGATACTGGAACGATTTACATGTTCCAGTATCGAGCGATACTGGAACAAAATGGTCCAGTATTGGGCGATACTGGAACATTTAATTTGTTCCAGTATCGATCGATACTGGAATGAAACCGTTCCAGTATCGGGCGATACTGGAACACATGAAGTGTTCCAGTATCGAGCGATACTAGAACACAATTTGATGTTCCAGTATCGACCGATACTGGAACATGTAAATTGTTCCAGTATCGATCGATACTGGCAAAATTCATGTACCAGTATCGACCGATACTGGTATACCAGTATCTGGGACCTAAAGTACACTTTTTCCTTCTTTTCCCTTGACAAACAAGAGATACTGTGCCTTATATATGGAATAATATGCATCTAATTGGGAAGTCCCATTATTTGAATGAAATTCACCATTCTGTTTGTAACCTTTTTATTATAACAAGAAGATAGCATAACATTCACAAACAAAATGGATTTACGTATCTTTAAGTCTGAAGGTTTGTTTATATAATGTTAAAATTATCCTACCAATTGGAAAGAGCATGGAACGTAGATGTCTTTATGTCATCATTAAATCATTTCCAGGAGAGGTCTAATTCAAAGCTTACAAATGTGTAAATCAACTTAGACAAAGGATAATGATCTTTCACATTATAACAGCCATTTCCATTACTGACTGCACTTGAGGAAAGTCATTCTAGAAAGCAATTTCAGTATACCAAAATTAACTGCATGTGTTGGCAGGTTTCTTATATAATATGAGTGATCCGTGCTGCTATGTTTATTATTAACCCGGGAGCACCGGGACACTTTTTATTATACTTCATGCTATTTTTGGTTGCACCATGCAACTTGGTAGGCTAGGTAGCCCATAATAAGTAGTTTTACCAGTTTCCGGGATACCCCCCCCCCCCCCCCAAAAGTTTCACACAGACCCCAATCGGAACCTCGACAAAAGTATGTCAATATGGGAAAGGAAATCAAACAAGGAACTCATATTATTTAACAACCTTTTTCATGAAAGATAAATCGTTTTTAATTTATTTGTTAAAAACGGTCCTTAGAATGCAGTAATTTGCATATTCGCATACACATTTTGAGGTAAAAGAATCCCCATGTTAAATGAATATTTGAAGGTTTATATACATCACATAATTTGAATAAACTTTTATAATTACATTTTCATTTTTGTGGGGGTCAAGGGGGTGAAGCCCCGGAAGCTGTTGGATTTTTATCGTTCGAATCTGGCAGGCAAAATAATGAACGGTCCCTTATGTACTAATGGCAATGGCATTCAGGATAATTATATACAAAGGTCATTTCAATTGAACAATTGGCAGATTAATGTCAACTATTGGCATTCAAAGTCGGATAATTCTTGATATTTGTGGGGAAAAAAGGAAAATTAAAATAAAATAAAAAACAATTAAATTGAAATTGAACTGTCTTGAGCATAACAGTTATTAAATATAACCCATCTAAGGAGGAGTGACACCCCCTGAGGAAGCACATTTGGCACATTTTATGTTCTTATGTCATTCAGCGTATGACTATCATTTATGTGTGAATATATGTCTGAAATCATGTATGAAAATACCAATGTATGAAAACACGTTATTGAATAGACCCCGCCCGAAAGTGGTACCCCCGAGAAGTACATTTGGCTGATAATATTTATACTATTAGCCTTCAAAGTTGTATTTAATGTAGAAGTGACGTTCGATATGTGTTAACATGTGTTGTAACGAAAACATTTAAAACTTTAAAATGTACCCTTTTTTTGGGGGGGGGGGGGCACTGAAACCCAGTAAATATAACCCCTCTCAGGAGGAGTGGCACCCCTGAGGAATCATATTTGGCACATTTTATGTTCTATGGCATTCAGTGGGAAATACTGACTCTCATATGTGTGAATACAAATCATGAAAACACCAATGTATGAAAACACCAATCATTTAACCCATTATTGAATAGACCCCGCTTTGTAGTGGTACCCCCGGGGAAGTACATTTGGCAGATCATATCAACTATTGGCATTCAATTTTATTAAATGAGAAAATGACTCTTAATATGTGTAAACACATGCAATGAAAACACAATTAAAAAATAAATTGATATTGGACAGTCTTAATTACCCATGACTAAATGGGACCCCTTGTCATGAGGAGTGGCACCCCCGATGGAGCAAATTTGGCATATTTTATAAACTATTGGTATTCAAATAATATTAAGCATACAAAATCACTTTTGCAATGCCCATTTATAACAGCATTTTACTTTTGGACTCTGATCTGAGATGGACTATTTATTATATCCATACAACATGCCTGAATATGGCAAGCCTTTCATGTATCTAGTCAATGCACATTTTTTTACATGTGATAAACCATCTCTATTGGTCGAAAAACATTGATTCAACTTTTTTATTTCTCAATAAGCCATGTTTACTTGTCATAATACATATTTATCAAAGAGAACACATGGTTTATAGGTGATAAACACTGATAATTGAGTTACTACACTAATGGCATTCCATACATTTAATATATTTTGTGACAGGTCAAGTGAGGGCGCCCTACAATTAATTATTTCAATTGATTTATTACATCATATAGGCTATAAAACATGCTGGTTTAAACATGGGAAAAAATAATACTGATATACAGCTATCATTTAATACCAAATGTATCATGATACACCTTTCAACAAAGAAATGCACCCCAGGTTTAAAACAAGTTCAGCTCTCCCTATACTTCCCTGTACAAAACCAAACTTTGACCCCCCTGTAAAATGAGCTGTGTGAATATTTTGATAGGTATCCAGCAGAGGGGTGATACTAGGGGTTATAAAGTCTTCAAAAATCATTAGCAACCTAAAATAGCAAAAATTCTGTTTTGAAAACTTAAAAGTGTTGCGGTGCTCCCGGGTTAATTGGGATTAACCACCTTGTTGCAAAGTAGCTTTTTAACTCTTTTTTTTTGAATAAAAACTATGAAGGATACAGTCTATTTTCTGAGGTCTCTGGGCTTCAGACTAGACATTGGTGGGTTTAGAAGAAGAAATAAAAAAATAAGATCTCCTGCTGTACCCCGTATTTTAGGTTAATTTAGGTAAATTCTAGGACAAAACCCAAAATGGCTGGCAGCGCCCATCTACAATCGGTGACGATATTGCGCTGGAGCCATGACTGTGGTATTTATTCTGACTAATAAAAAATGACTAGCAATATCTTATACTGGTTACCTCTGAATCTGTCAAATATTAAGATAGCCACTATCTGGTGTATGTAATTTTTCTATTTGCACCATACACGCAAGAAATATGACTGACTGATATTGGTTATGGTAAACTTTATAGAAATCCAAGATCTATTCTATTTTACCCGGTAAGAATTTTCATTTCCCCCGACATATCAAAAATGGTCACTTACAACCATATTAGGCCTATAAGCCAAACACCTAAAACATAGATAAACTAATCTTTAATCTCTAATTCTGATGAGGAATTTACTTTAGACGCAACTTTACTGTTTGTATAACATGGGACAAGAAAGGTCTTTGACAGATTCCCTGTACATATAGACACGCGATGTCAATTTGAACATCGTATGTTATCAAATTTTCCGCAGGGCTCTAACATCTAAATTAATTGTACCCTCTGCTAAATGAAAAACACTAATTAAAAGCTAAGTTATTCATCCATCAGTTGTGGGTGCGTGGAATTTTATATATGTGAACCCCCGGGATGGAAACAAAGTTTTATAACATGATTATGGGGTCATGTTATCGACCTGTTCCGGTAATTGTTTCGGTCATTGTCTCTCAACAAAAAAAACCCAAAGCGGACTAACCACGGGATCTTATCACAATTTAGTGATATAATAGTGTTTTGATAACGAAACATACAAATAAACAAGTTGCATAAAGTCAAATATACTTGTATAAGCACTGATTACAGTCCCCAGTCTACATGTTCTGCTGTTAGTGTAAGGACATACATATTTTCACTTCATTATGAAGGTTCTTATTTTACTTGCGTTGGCAACTGTAGCAACGGCTTTTCCACCAGCGTTCGCGTTAAGTGGTTGCCCGGTTGCCCGGGACACCCAAAATTAGCACCGGGCAACCAACATGTACTTATTTGGTTGCCCGGTGGGCAACCAATTTTTTTTACAAGAAGTGAAACACTTAACACATGCATTTAAATATTTTACAGAACGGGCAACCAAAAAATCTGCCGGGCAACCATAATTTCCTGCTTGGTTGCCCGGCGGGCAACCAGATTTGTTCCCTTAATTCGGACGCTGTTTTCCACCGATAAACACCAACGACATATCGAATGATGTGGTTGAACCAAACGAAAACAATTTGGTAGTTACGGCGCACGAATTGGGACTTACAACATTACTGGAGTATGCTTCCGCTGCTGGTCTTGCTGATACGTTAGCAAATCAAGGTACTTGTTATACTGAAATTAGCCCCTTGTAGTACTTGGATTGGGCTTAAATATTATGTGACTGATCTTTCTTTTGAAACGTTCACACAATTATTGAATTAACTCATTCATTGACTGTATTTCCGTAACAACTTTTACTAAAGATATCAGCGTGCAATTCAGGAATTTGTGAACGCAATTGTTCATAATATATAGGGCCTATAATTCCAGGGGACCTATTAGTATTATTAGCATAAACATTAAAATGTGTTCATTTGAAGACATTTATATCTTTTTAACAATGACAATTTATGAATGTGATATGCTAATAAATGTTAATGTTATTGTTCTGGCTTTCCACAGTTTATATTTTGTTTTGCTTCTATATGTATATTGCTCTATATGAAGAGCTTTGTTGCAAAAGGGCTATGGTGCATTTTTTTTCAAAAATGAGTTTGATGTAGAAATGTATAGGGAAAAATCATATGTTTCAAGGAAACAAAGTCATTTTTTTCAAAAATACCTACATCTCATTGTAAACAGCCATTGAAATTGTTGTTTTGTTGCAAAAGGGCCTGTATCCAGAATTAAATCGGGATACAGGCCATTTTGCAACAAACAACAACTTCAATGGCTGTTTACAATGAGATGTAGGTCTTTTTGAAAAAAATAACATTATTTCCTAGAAACATATGATTGTGACCTATACATTTCTATATCAAACCTTTTTTTTTTAAATGATTAAAATAAATGATTTTGTTTGTTTTTTTGTTTTTTTGTATGTACAAACAGATGGAGTTTTATTGCAAAAGGGCCTACATCCAAATTTTCTAAAAATTTAAACATGATTTTTAAAAAATTGAAAACTAGCACATTTGAAATGTATGTCAATTTAAATTAGTATGTAGTGTACAGTACCTCTTTCATAATTCATTCAGTTTTTCAATTGCTCAACTTGAATATTTAGAAACAGTTTTTTGACTTTTTCTCAATAAGAGCAAAAGTGGATGAAGGCCCTTTTGCAAAAAACCTCTTCATATATTGTATAATGCTTTTTATCATTTTGTACCATTTTTACCATTGTAAAGCGCCTAGTGACTGGTTCTGATGTTATGCGCTATATAAATCCTGGTTATTATTTTATTATTTGTTGTGGCTTTTTGTTGTTGATCGTAGCTGTAAACCTTGTTAAACCGTTAACGTGGTTTAAATCTTATTTTGGAACGGGAGTTCATCAACCATAAAATAAACTTCCAACAACTTATTTTCGTACCTTGATAGTGCCGTTATATATTAGTAATGATATTTTATCGCTCTGTCACAGGCGAGATAGGCCTATGTTAGTTTTATATTATTAATAGCTATAAATACACCTTGGTCAAGATTTGCATTTAGCATGAGAAGAGGACGCAATCGAAGATAGATTGGCCCTCGTTCCATGAAAAAAAGACCGTGAAGCATGAAACGGTTTTAACCTTAATACAATCATTCTCGTTCCATAACACGTCGCAACATGATGAAGCAAATTATCGTGTTCTAGAAAGATAAGGAACTAAGTCTCTTAACCCGATATTTCTTTTGTTTTTAACTACGAGAGCTAATGGAAGAAAATCCAAGAATAGGGAGGAACATGTGGATGCATTTTGGCCAAACATCGCATTGTTATTAATTAGTGTATACCCAAGTAAAGTATGTATAATAGTATACATAATGATCTTTTATCTTATCATTTTTGCGCTATATATAATTACTTATATTACATGTTAACAAAAGCGCCATGAGCGTCATTTCTGACGGATACCGGCGCTATTGAAATTACCATTATTATCATTATTATTATAATTATCTTTGATAGCGGTCTTATGCTGGCCATGCGTTTTGAACTGGGCCTGCAAAAAGGTGGAGTTGTGACATCGGCACATCAAAAATGACATTGTCTATTCAATTTCTTGTATAAAGATACCACCTACATAGCTAAATTTGGTATCAAAATAAAGCTCTTATGCAGGGCAAGAAGATAAAAGTATTAGCATGTGTTAAAATTTTGTCATTTTTTGTTAATTAATGGCTAATTAACCAACATCAGGGGTGGAGGAGAGTCCGGCGCAGGAGAGTCCGGCGCAGCAAATTTGGCATCTACAGTACAGTTCAGTGCAATTGAGTTAAATCATGTTTATGGAATGAAATTGTTGCATCTAAGTACATAAACTCTGGTAAATAAACTGATTTGAATAATTTAGATGTTTAATAATGGGTAATCACCTTAATTAATAAAGAATTAATCAATAATTACAGACCCGCAATGCATTGAAGAACTACATGTGTATGACTGGATGGATATGTTTTACCAGCACATACGGTTAGGCAAAGTGATCATGGTATGGGATGCATGAGTGATTCTATTGAGGGGATAATGTGATCAATACAAAGTATGAACCTTTGTCTTTCAAACAATACACTTTTGGATTGTTAGATACCTTTGGTTATGTAACGTCATTAACATAAACACAATAGGTTTCAGACACTGACTGAAATCTGCCAATTATTTGGCTGGATATGTAATATGTTGAATATGTGAATATGGGTTGATTGATACATTTGCGTATATCTCGGCAGTGCAAGCATAAAAACAGATTACACTTGGCACATAGTTAGAATACACACTTATCTCTGTTTGACACTCTTTTTTTAGATCTGAATGCCTTAATACGAACAAGAAGGGACCATCTCAAATACGCTTTTATTTAGCAAAATCCACAATAATATACCTTAGAAAACAACAAAGGATAAAGAACAATAGAGGGATTATAATTTAATAAATTGTTGTGGGATGTAAAGCAATAATAGTGGGGATTTCAAAAGGAGCTGTTCATAAAATTTCCTCAAACCATTGAAATTATATGACGATTACTTACACAATACATATCTAGTAGCTCTAAAGATAACAGTAATAAGAGAGGTTGTGGCAGCCATCTTTGATTGATACATTCCTGTATATCTTCATTTTGACTATCACAATATGTTTACACATTGATTTAAACGTTTTTCATTATTTCTGATTAGAATTTGAAGGCACAGTAAGCTTTTATCTGGTAAATTTCATGATTTTAGCCATTTTGGGCCCGTTTCAAAATTATCTGCCGTCTGCGCATGCGCATTTTTTCTGCAGGCTTCATGCGAATAAGTTCAGATAATTAGTTAACTATCATATGGAATCTTCCAAACTGGTTAATTGCTTGAAATTGTTCGATTTTCCGCCATATTAGTGATTCACTGACTGGGCATTTTAAAATAAAAATTAGCTATTTGAAATACTGATATTTGTATACCTTTTATTCAATTGCTTCTCCTTACTTTTTCCTCTTATACTACACATTCCAAATTACACAGGGATTAAGGTTATTGTCTTTAGTATCATATTTATGCGGAAAAAAAAATCGGGATTTACCTGCTTCTGATGTCATGTTATGCAATCTTCTTACCACGTGTTTCATAAAAACAATTCAAATTTCCCGCCAAATAACTGATTTAGCAGTGTCCCAAGTGTACTTACTTTGAGACAGTGCTATGACGTCATAGTTCACATTTAAAAATCCAAAGTGTATTGTTTGAAAGACAAAGGTTCATACTTTGTATTGATCACATTATCCCCTCAATAGAATCACTCATGCATCCCATACCATGATCACTTTCATTATTTATTGACTGCCCCTCGTATGTCAGATTTTTCTTCGCAAAATGACATTTTTTCCAGCCCGGTGCAAAATACTGTAAACATTACCTAGATATAGAAAGTTATATATGCTTGGAAAGCTTTAACTGTCAGAAATTCAAATCTGCAATAATTAACCTTGTAGGGTATGCAGAAATTTTTCATATTTTTTTTTTCTCAGCAGATTGTTTTCATAAATTGTTGACCTTTTCAAATTCATAACCTTCTAGAGGTTCATCCTATGTTAATTTTAAGTGCATTTTTGAACTCCTTAGACAATTTTAATCAAGAAAATGTATACTTTTGTGGGGGTATTGCCTAGTATAGAAAAGTTATCGCCATTCAAATGAAAATACACGCGATATTCACCAATTTTAAGTTCGTCACACGAGACCGGCCCAACTTAAAACGCATGGCCTGCTGTACAATTGAACAGTCTATCAAGCAACAATATTTTATAGTAGAAATTAAGGAACAGGTTGTTACTACTCTAGCTTTGCCCCTACACAAGTGACCAAAAATCACTCGGCGAAAACACTATCTGCGCCGGAAACTGCGCTTGCGACCTTTTTATGAGAATTGTTGCATAGCCAATCCTGTACAAACTAAAAATAAAGAAAGCGAGCGCAAATACATTTGTTTTTGTTTTCATTTTATTATAAAATACACTGATAATCAAACATTTTTCTGACCACTCTATGATCTATTATGCTACAGGTCCCTTTACCATATTTGCCCCTACCAACGAAGCCTTCGCTAAGCTTGATAAACATGTTGTTCATCTATTAACAAGCAATGTGACAGCTCTAACGGAAGTCTTGCTGTATCATATTTACGACGGGGAATTCAAATCGAGTGCAATTGAAAACGAGCTGCTGTTACCATCTAAGGCAGCAGGAGCAATAAATATTCGACTCAACGTTTATGAAGAAACGGAGGTAGGTCTGGTATTATGGGGTGTTGTTTTTTCTGGTAAAATAGTCACCTAATTGCCTATTGCGATTTTATTTATCGCGGGATCAACCGGGACCGAGGCGGAAGGATGGTTCATTTGATTTTCGTTTTCTGACATGAGCCCTATTATGTCACACTTATGCACATGTCAGTTGTATGACGTACTACACGAACCCCGGGAATGGTGCGTCACTGGATCGAGGTGCAGCGCTTTCTCATATGTACCATGACGCACCCCTGCGTAACAAATGTGACGGAACTTTCCCATACAATGACGGTACTCTTAGTCAAATGTGTATTATTATTATTAGTATCGGGTGATTTTACGCACGCAATTTTTGCACTGCACACGCGGTGAGAGTATTGGAATTTTTCGGGAGTTTCATATCTATTTTTGTGTACGCATGATGACGTACTCTGTGACGCACCCAGGTAAAGTGACTTACATTGACGCACCCATTCATCAAAGTGACGGACCAAAGGCTGCTCATTACGTCAAGAATGTGGTAGTAAATGACGCACCCATAACGCACCTCTCCCGAGGGTCGTATAGTGCGTTAATTTCACAAATAATATGTTTTAGTTTATGTATAAAGAGTTTAAACAAAAAAAATCCTTTGGAATATGGGACTTATTTAACACGTAATTTCTCGCGAATTAATTAATAATAAATTAATATTTCTTTAATGAATTTAAGCTCTCGCAAGTCAACATTATGTGCTTTAAAATACTAAAATATTAACATTAACCGACAAAACAATTTCTGTTCGTCTGGTCGTCATTCTGATCAAATCTGAAAGGGTCGACCGGGAAATCTTCAGGAAATTGATTGATTTTTCAGTATAATAATGAGCATTTAACATATTTTTCATTGTTTTACCAATGTAAAGGTCGTCACTGCTACCGGATCTAAAGTGACGAAAGCTGATCAGGTAGCCAGCAATGGAATCATTCATGTTATCGACAGAGTAATGTATCCCATCCCTAGATACGATATGGTCGACCTTATCACTATGTGCCCGGCGTTTAGTACTCTCCTTACAGCTGTACAAGCTGCTGGGCTCACTGATGCGCTTAGAGGTAGGTCTCAGAGATGCCCTCGTAGGATTTAAAAAGCTTGCGTAGATAAGATTCCGACATTGCCACACGCTTGAAGCTGAAACCACATATTGTAAATGAAACTCGATTCAGAATAATGTAATTAAATGGGTAGTACTAGTATGTTAAGTTTAAGATGAATTACTTATAACTGACAAACTATACTCTGTTCTAACCTCGATAAACGGTTAACACGTTAAATATTAGAAAGCATTTT
Source organism: Ophiura sarsii (assembly GCA_035610835.1). Taxonomy (NCBI): domain Eukaryota; kingdom Metazoa; phylum Echinodermata; class Ophiuroidea; order Amphilepidida; family Ophiuridae; genus Ophiura; species Ophiura sarsii. The sequence goes on along the minus strand of CM069456.1, from coordinate 6,713,202 downwards.
TTGCTGCTACAATATAAAATTATGTTGGCCCAGTTCAAAGATAGTAGGTTATTCTGTCTATCGAATACCTCAGTGACGTTATCATACATTTGTGTTCAATCAATGTCCTCTTTTCATCACATTTCAGATTGTATTTAGATATCATAGGTTATTGGTATAAGTAGCCCGGCAACTACAAAATCGAGTTTGGATGTTATTTTTCTTCTTTCAAATTCATTTTCATCTTCATTTCCACATATTACATTTCGTTGGATGTTATTATCGTTATTCCCGTATCTTGTTATTATCTTTCACAGGAGACGCCCTCACTCTCTTTGCCCCATCCAACAAAGCCTTCGCTAAGATTCCCCCACCTGTTATCGATGCTCTTCTCGCCAACAAGACCGCCCTCACTCGTCTTCTAACCTATCACGTTATACCAGGGACAACATATAGTGTAGGATTGTCCGACAATGATGAAATCCCTACTCTAGAAGGAAGTGACGTCAAGGTTACGATCACAGGTATTGTATAGTATAAACTAACGAATGCCTAGAATGTGGTAGTATGAAAATACAACATGGTTTAAAGAGAAGTAGCGCAAACTACAGGTCCCGCGTTGTTGGATGCCCGTTGGATGATTGGGGCTACCTCTGGACACGCAGCGGAGGTACAGATGCTTGGAATATACCATGTTGTATTTGTTTTATTACGCCTCATACATATTTATTGTCAACTTAGAAACTAAATTGAAATTTGAATAAAAAAGCTTACGGTACTCCGCGTAGTAGGCCTACACGTATTGTCGACAACTAGTATGTCATATTCTTCATATTAATCTCGTCGGCAGATGATAGCAGACGACGCCAGTTTTAGTTTAGCAAGTTCTTCGAGCAGATTTAACCTTGCACTTGGAGTCGTCGTTCAATAATTAATTAAAATTGTTCTTGTATTGTGTCGGGTGACTGTGTGTGATTACGTGAACGCGGGGAAGTAGGAGAAATACCAAGTTAGCGCGTTTAGCGCAATTGACCAATACAATTATGAGGTATACTTTGTAGTAAATAAGTTATATAATGATAGGCCTGGTTTTAGCCTTGTGGTAGTTTGCACTTTCACAAACTGACATCTATGTCTCTTTCTTATTTTATATCTACAAGGTGGTTACGTGATAATCAACGAGGAGTCTAAAGTGACCTATGCTAATTCCCCGGTATCAAATGGAGTGGTTCATGTTATCGACACAGTCCTTATGCCACCACTAGATGCGTGAAACGTATAAGATGAAGGCCGATGCCGAGGTTCATGTTATCGACACAGTCCTTATGCCACCACCAGATACGCGAAACGTATAAGATGAAGGCCGATGCCGAAAAGGTGCTTCACTATCTCTACTATGCGTCTATTTCAATTACCCCGAATCTTGGTACAAGGTGGTGTTTATTTTCCACCGCCTTGTGATAAAAGTGTCTGTACTGTGGTAAAGAGTATTCTTAAAGGCATATTTATGATCGTTTCCAAGTAGCGCCCTCTATCATTGATTTTTACTATGAAAACAGATTTTCTCGCAGATTGGCATTTTTGATCATAAATCATAAAGATCTTCTAAGTTACAGATCGATACGATTCCTACTTACTTCAAAATCATGGTTTGAAATAGATTGTACCAAGCGGTACAATCTATTTTTCAAATTTTTACTCTAGAATTCACTCTTAAACCATGATTTTGAGGTTATTAGGAATCGTATCGCTCTGTCTCTTGGAACATATTTATGATTTATGATCAGAAAAGTAAATCTGCAAGAAAATCTGCTTCCAATTTTTTTTCGAGGATTGAGGGCGTCCCCTGGAAAGATCACATAATATACCTTTAACACAATGTATGATTAAGATCAATGGTTGGATGTCTATAACAAAAGAAAATAGTGGCAGGATACTGTTGTGACGCTAATTTACCTTAATATTTACCGTTCTAGATATTTCAAAACTTATTATTTTAGGCCGCAATTACTTGAACTGGCAACATTTGGTCCCGCCATTTAGGTATCTTAATTTCGAATACATGAACACAGGCAGTTCTAGCTGACTCGCCACAACAGGAGGTTATCAATAATAATGTAGGCCAATTTTTTGCATAACAGATTGGTACGATCCTTCTTTAGTCAAATGATTAGTCAAGATGTGATGTATGCAATATGACTGAATAAGTTGAACGTTAAGTAAATAAATGATAATGCATGATAAACTTAATAGCTGGTCCGTTGTAATTGCTCTTGTGTGTTTTGGTCCCTCGTCTCCGTCATGCGAGTATTTCCTAAAAAGGCACGTCATAATACTACTAAAGCAGCAGGATATCTGCTAGCTGCGACTTTCATGCTAATAATAGCAGAATAGTATCTGCAAACTATTCTTTAAAACGTACATAGCAGGAAGTTAGCAGCAAACTGAAAACCGGTCAACAGTAGCTAGTACCTAGCTGCTAATAATTGGTATAGGTTATATGTATACAGTCACATGACCTCCAACTGCCATTTCAAATCTGCTGGGGTTTACTGGTGGAATGGCAGTTGAAGAGTTGACGATCTGAGTTTTCGTGGCGGATATTTTCAATTTTTCTCAAACAAATATCTAATAAGTATAGGATCTAGGCCTATGGATCATAGGTGATTGCAGACCAGGTATGGCCATGCTTTGTAGTGCAATTCAATGAATTAAGTGGGTTAAAGTAAAATTAAAGACTCGCGCCGAGTAAAGCTTGCGCGCGGAGTGCCATTTCTCTTTTCTTAGCGTTTGGGCCAAACTCCCCCATGTAATTTGAAGCTGTGGGGGTTCGCCACTCCTCTCGCACAGCGAAGTCAGTTTTACTTCTCAACATGAATTACTGCCGGTGCACACTTATAGTTATACATCTGAGTGAAGATTGGCAAGCGCGGTGAAGTGCCTTACAAACAAGGTGGGTTACAAACAATGTAAGCTTAAGCTTAATACATACAACGTAAGTCTTTTGTGGTGTGTTTCTGTAAGGTGATCCACTGCATTCTGACACAGAATTCGAAAAACTTATGAAAGACTGGCACATTCTGAAGCATGTCAGCGTGTAGACGTGGGTCTTCTTACGGAAACATCCTATTTGTGTGTATTATATAACTTAGTGATAATATGTGGAACGTTTAACAATAATTGTTTAAAAAATTGATTTAAAATTATATAATATCGTGATAACCATATGCTGGTCTTTCCTTGAGTGGCCAAATATAGTGGTTGTTTTTTGCTGCATCTAAACACTGCACAAAAAGAAAGTATCGACTTTTTTCGAGGCGCCCGGTGTTTAATTCTTAGAACCCTAACTAGATTCAACAAGTGGGAAAGAACAGGCATTTTCTCCCGCGCATTGTGTCTAGCAAAAGTCAAAGTTATACGGGGAACAAAATAAGTTACCCTAAACACGTTCGACCTGTATTTTAAGCCGGGATTTTAAGCCACCCTTTTTCTTGAAAATCAGCGTTTTTGATACCCTTAAGGCGTCACGCGCGTGACGCGTCCAACACTGAAAAAACACCCCTTTTTACGCGGTTTTTTTGGCCCGGGCAACCGTCTTTATAAGTAACAAAATACACTCTGACGTGCCGGCCTCTAGCAAAAATTCTACCTGATGACCCCGGGTTGAGTTTCAGATATGTCAAAAAAGACCATTTGTGTTAAAACATATCAAAATTGCAAAGTCTTCGTCGCGAGCATGTAAAGTCTATGGGGGCGAATTAGTAATGTCCGCCCTTATTAGTCCCATGTTACCCTTGTTAATGTTAGCTTTATTACTACAAACCCCCATAAGCATGATGAGGGTTTAGGGTTATCGAAATAAAATGCACCATGGGATCTCATTGCTAAATGTGCTCCAGCGTGAAATTCACTTATGCAATATACAAGGGGAGTCAAAAACCTGCAAAGTGGAAAGAAGCCATCTTCTTTTCAAAATCAAGTTGAAGTTTGAAACATTTTTTAAGATTGCAAGAATGATATCTTCGCCACTTAAACTTTGTGTGAAAAAATGAAGTCAAGTGGCATTTTCCGTTTATCTTTGGTGAACCTTTTTCCGGATGCTATGATGAATCGAGTAGTCGAGCGGTGCTTTTGACTCATACAATTACAATAAAATTAATCGACGGTAACAGTTTTACAATTACTTCATTTTTGTAGAAAATAGTACAACAAACAAGTCGGTTTAACGTGCAAGCTCTTAGTGTGAGTAAGAGTAACGACGAGCGAAGCGAGGAGTACTCTTACGATCTTGTAGCTAAAGCAAAGTGCTGTATGTGTGACAGGTCCTTACCCACTCAAGTGTTCTTATTGTGACAGGCGATTAACCTCTATCACTTATATGATAGGTGATTGCTTGCAAACCAGTACTGTTGATGGTCACAAGATAAAATAAGTGTGTGATAGGTGTGTGTCAATGCCAGGAGGAGTGGTGTGAATGTAAGATATAATTAATACCGAACTGGGTACTCAGTCATAAGACAAAACAAGTATGGTTGTTTTAACAATGTGAGGGGTATTTTCAAACACCATTTCAATAAAGTATTAGGTGACAACTTGGGAGTTGCTTCAATCAAACAGAAGATGTAGTAGGTGAAGAATGATATGCAGTATAATTGTCATGATTGTCAGTGACTGCGTTCTTTAAGTACAAGTCATTGATATTGCCACACTACTTATTAAACAATAATGCGCTGTGTGAACTAACCATTGCACTTGCTTAGAAGTTGTAATATGAGGTCACCACTTAGAAGTTTGATTACACTTAGTATGGTATTTGTATTTAATGCTAAAAAACAACAACAGAAATTGTAGCAGGCGAAAAATTACTAGCACTATAGTGTCTTTCAGAGTGCTCCTAGGCTCAAATATATCCCGCTCCCAGATATACTTTCAAAAAACATAAAATTAAAGTCTAAGCTTGGGGTTTAAGGTCACAACTAAGAACCTATATTTAGCGACATGCGAAAGAAATGTTATTTACCCTTAAATATCAGCTAAGAGTTTACTGACATCGTCATCATGACATAAATTGCCCGCTTAGGAGCGCTATTAATTCGGTCTGGTAAACCTATTGTTATCAATTACTACGAGAGGATTGCCAAGTGCGCGTGTACAACCAGGCAATCATATTTAAATTCGGGGCGTGTACGAGCAGAACTACTTGCTAACTGCATGGGTGAGTTTCCATTATGTTGCAGCCGGTTGGTTGCACAAGAGAATTATGTCATATAGCAATCAGCTTAAATTGATGGAAGGCGAATATTTAAATTTGGTGACGGTTTTTAGGGCACCAATTTATAGCGCTGCTAAGCGGGCCTTGTAGCCTAATATCAGAGCTATCACAACTAAAAACCTATATTTAGTAACATCAATAAATGATATTTACCCTTAAATATCAGCTAAGAGTTTATTGACATCGTCAACAGAGATGTGTTTGTGGTGAGCCATACTGCTAAAGTGAGATTTGCGGTTTGTGTAAAAATCACATTTTTTCTCTATAATAGCATAGAATTACAGTGTTTCCAATATGCTTACTTACAAAACACGTCAAGATGGGTCAAATTAAGGCAACAATTGGATCGAAACACACCCAATCTGATGGGAAAATCCTTGCTTACAATATTTGTCTGCAATAAAATTCAAAAACAGATGATATCTGACCTTATTTACTTAAATACGGGGTCAAGGGTCAAATATGGCCGAATTCCCTTAAGGGGTCACACTACTAAATAGGGCTCCATAGGGATATGTACAAAAACACTGATATAAAACTCTGTTTTAGACCACTAAATTGCAAAATTGGACCTTGTAGAGTGATTTTTTTCTGAAAGATTATCACATTTTCTCACCAAAAAGAGAAAAAAATAGGTAGGTGAACCTGCTCGATTTTCCAAAATATGCCCATGGAGTAAACTACCTCTCCGAGGAACGTGGAAATGTCGCCGTAATAAAGTTTTCCGACGGACTACGAGGAGAACTAATTTGGTGACAGGAAGTTGAATATGACCTTTGCTCCCTGGTCATGTCAGAGGGCAGCGTTTCCCGCCAATGTCTTGGGCTGACGCCACACGTTTGCTCATTATACCATTTGACTCAACCAGATCGGTCACCCTTATCAGTTGGAGAAGAAACAAAATAGACATCGTTATTTAGCAGCTTGGTTTTCCTTTGCTGTGGTTTGAACTATAATTTCTCCATGTTTACGGTCTGAGTTATTAGCTACTACTAGTACTACAAAATGTAGCTACACCGTGTCTTTGGTTTTACAGTTATATCGTTTCGAACGGTTTTCTGGTTTGGCGTTGGATTTTTGGTAAGCAAAGAATTATTAAAGAAGTACGTTTACGGTGTGCCCCTCTCATAGCAAACTCTCAATAATATGGCAAGGGGCCGTGGCAAGAAACGGAAGGCCTGCTCGCCAAACTCGGGCGCAAGACCGTCATTTATCTGTCGGCCTTGCAGTCGGACAATAACAAGGCCGTCAACAGGCAGCGACGGGGCTCACAACAAGCACAAGTTCACAAGGACCAAGCGCTGGATAATCGAATGCGTTGCAGTGCAGGTAATGCATCACAAGATGGTATGCAGAGTGCGGGGCCACTTATATTTATCCCAGGTGTTGTGCCACTTCCGGCACCTCGTGTGCGGGTGTAGAACAATAACAAGGGCGACTCAAGTCGAGACCAACTACGAGTGTGTGTGAAGAAATGCCAGCCGATATATCGCCGGTTTATCCGCAATTTGTTGGTAATGGAGGATTGCACAATGTGAGGAGAAGTACGCAGCAAGCTGGTGAGCTAAATATGAATGATAATCAGGCCTCTTTGGGCTTCAACAGCCCTGTCGTTGAGGATGTTGTAAATCTACATTTACAACAACTTCAACAACAACAGTCAATAAGACGTTCAAACCCGGCTGAACGTCCATTTCTTATAACAATAGATTCTATACAGACCAACAATCATTTGTTGTCACCTTTGTCTGGCGTCTCTGAAATTGTTATAATCTCAATCACTGTGTTACTGGCACACGCAATGTTTCAATAGTGATCACGGGATATTGTTATATTGATGCTAGCGTGATCGATAAATCATCACCGTTTATATCAGGCATGGCAGGATCCGATTAAGTGTCAAAGCGTGCCGCCCTCTTATCTAAATTGTTTTTTAAATAAAACTATTTCTCAACAGTAATAATATAATCTGGTTTAAAGAAAAAGGTAAACAGCGTCCAGGCATGACAATATCGCAAGGGAAAAACGGGAGTTGGTAGATAAAATAAGGCCTACAGGTGCAGCAACCATTTCAAAACCTCCCTAATTTGAGTCCTATATCATCTCTCTTCTGTATGTAGCCCCTTAGACGAGGGTCTACGCAGCATATAAAAGAGAACATTTGTCGGGGATTATGTCGACTTTGCGTCACTATTGGATAGGGGAGGTGAGGGCAATAGTCGGTGAGGATAGAAATTTGGGCTTGAACGGTGGGGTCAGGTGGTACTAAAATTAAAAAATCAACCTTGTGAGTCAGTCGATTTTATTCAGCCATCCATAAATGGTACCACGAGTCTGGCTGTCCACCATCTTTTGAGGATGTTAACTCGGGGGTCTATGTGGCATAACATGCCGGTTAAAAATATGTAAAAAAAAAATAATAATAATAATAATAAATTAAAAACAAAAAAACAAAAAAAAACAAATGAAACAAATAAATAATAATAATAATAATAATAATAATAATAAAAAATTAAAAAAAAGTTTAAAAAAAAAAAAAAGTTTAAAAAAAAAAAAAAAATATGAGTGAGGGGGGGGGGGGGGAGGGAGGGGGGGGGGTCTTGTTGGGGCAAGTCTCCTGGATGGTTTCCTTGTTGGGGTGTTTAGGCCTCAATATGTCAACATTTCAGATTAACATTGTGAAAATTAATAGTAATTGTCAGGAAAGATGAAAAGGATAATATTATTGGACGGTTATGTGATAACTGTATGGGAAAAAATTGTCCGAAGTAGAAAGGTCATTATAGTGGGAAAATTGGCCGTAAGGACAAACTAAAGTCGTAATGACATGTTAAAAAGTAAAATTGGATAGCTTAAAACTTCAACAGCAGATTTCGCGGGATATTTAACATATTACACCGTACATGAAGTCCATCGTCATTTACATGGCGAGGGAACAAATAACTTTTACAGGTAAAACATTTCAAGTCAATGCTACTTGGCATCATGATATGTATAATTGCTGTTGATGTGGATAACTATTGCCAATGTGGGTGATCAAACAAAGGTCACGAAATAAATAATCTGGTTGTAGTCAAATGCTACCACTACCTTAACCTCTTATGCGTTAACTGTCTATTCACTTATCTGGCAACAATAAAGTTTTCCGACGGACTACGAGGAGAACTAATTTGGTGACAGGAAGTTGAATATGACCTTTGCTCCCTGGTCATGTCAGAGGGCAGCGTTTCCCGCCAATGTCTTGGGCTGACGCCACACGTTTGCTCATTATACCATTTGACTCAACCAGATCGGTCACCCTTATCAGTTGGAGAAGAAAACCCACCCTCCACTCCCTTGTATCAAATGCTGATTCGCAAGCAGGGCAATCAGTAGTGCGTTCAGCCTACCATTATGCATTGTCGGTGTCCAGGCGTGGTATTTCGGAGTTGTGTACCAGGCGTGGTATCGGGTTGTGTACCAGGCATGGTAATCGGGGTGTGTACCAGGCTTGGTAATATGGAGTTGTGTCCAGATATGGTAATATGGAGGTGTGTACCAGGCGTGGTAATATGGAGTGTGTACCAGGCATGGTAAGAGGGAGTTGTGTACCAGGCATGGTATATGGTGTTGTGTACCAGGCGTGGTATATTGGGTTGGGACCAGGCGTGGTCATGGCACCAGGCTTGGTGCAGGGGCGGTTTTGCTCATGGGGGTGTTTAGGCCTCAAGATGTCAACATTTCAGATTAAAATTGTGAAAATTAATAGTAATTGTCAGGAAAGATGAAAAGGATAATATTATTGGACGGTTATGTGATAACTGTATGGGAAAAAATTGTCCGAAGTAGAAAGGTCATTATAGTGGGAAAATTGGCCGTAAGGACAAACTAAAGTCGTAATGACATGTTAAAAAGTAAAATTGGATAGCTTAAAACTTCAACAGCAGATTTCGCGGGATATTTAACATATTACACCGTACATGAAGTCCATCGTCATTTACATGGCGAGGGCACAAATAACTTTTACAGGTAAAACATTTCAAGTCAATGCTACTTGGCATCATGATATGTATAATTGCTGTTGATGTGGATAACTATTGCCAATGTGGGTGATCAAACAAAGGTCACGAAATAAATAATCTGGTTGTAGTCAAATGCTACCACTACCTTAACCTCTTATGCGTTAACTGTCTATTCACTTATCTGGCAACAAACGCCAATGTTTCCAGTAAAAAGCACAAATTTTAAACATCTCTCAAAATTTTAATCTAGATGATATAGTCAGGGTCCATGTAGGTGATGTCCCATTAATCATAATGAATCAAAAATCTTAGGCATTTACGCAATTGTATTACTGTCAAGTCTTTTAAATTTAGGATTTTCCCATGCATACTCTCCGATTCTAGTTTTAAACACCGTCCTTAAGGGTAGGGGATACCCCCATTTAGTGTAGTTCACCCTAAACAGTCGATAAACAGTGTTTATCGAATTATTATACATTAAGCTTGCCATAGCTGCATGTGTGAGCTATCAGTCGCCGGACCGGGAGAGCTAAAATCCACTGGACTAGCCAAATAATCGTTGGTATTATACTCTCCAAATGTAAAACGAGTGGAAAGAGTGGAAAGTCACTCGAAAAGGAGTGAATGCACTGCAAAATCAAGTGTTAAAGATGAACGTGTTCTGAACGTGTTCAGATGTTAAAATCTTTATGTTAGTGTTATTAAAATAACGCAAATGTTTACTTATTAACATTCAAATGTTACATTATCAACACAACTGTTAAGACATTGTTATAGAAGTGTTTATGCAGCATGTTAACCATAACGCTCTAGTGTTAATATTTAAACGTTAGTGTTCGACCACTCTGTTGAACATGATGATGAATAAGCACATGGCGTTCTAAACGTGTTATAAGTTAACATGTTCAAACGTTAATATTACTATGGTAGTGTTAAAACAAGAACACCAATGTCGATTTATAACGTTTAGTGTTAAAGATGAACGTGTTCTGAACGTGTTCAGATGTTAAAATCTTTATGTTAGTGTTATTAAAATAACGCAAATGTTTACTTATTAACATTCAAATGTTACATTATCAACACAACTGTTAAGACATTGTTATAGAAGTGTTTATGCAGCATTACTGGTGTTAACCATAACGCTCTAGTGTTAATATTTAAACGTTAGTGTTCGACCACTCTGTTGAACATGATGATGAATAAGCACATGGCGTTCTAAACGTGTTATTAGTTAACATGTTCAAACGTTAATATTACTATGGTAGTGTTAAAACAAGAACACCAATGTCGATTTATAACGTTTGGACGCAACACTATGAATGCCGGTGTTCAGAAATTATTGTAGTAGTATACAAATAATGATGCTAGTGTTAATTTTATTTTAACTTTTGTTGTTTTTAACTTAGGCCTAGATGTTAAAAAAGCACTTGTGTTACCCAGCAAACACAGAACGTTTCCGCAACGTTGCACCTAGGTTGCAGTTAGGTACATCATTTTTTTAATCATCCACATCTGGCTTCATCATGACGTTCATATAACGTTTACACAACCAAATTATGTTACCTGGGCTGTAATCGCTAATTTGCATATTTTACCTGGCCTTACATGAGTCGAGTAAATTGTGGAAATAGCTCATTAGCATAATTTCAATGGTACAAAAATTAGCACCGGTGCTCGTTTGTAACCTTTAAATTATGGTAATGAGCTAATTTGCACCTTTTATTTATTTAAACCTTTTTTTTTTTAAAGTTTAAGTCGATACATACATTTAACAGCTTTTAACACCATAGAAAGTATTTTGATCTGTATACGTAAGTTCTCATATGTATAGCTAAAGGCAAGTCATTGTTCACTAATTCCATATACATTGTACATTGAGCAAGAACATAGTACACATGAAAAGGTCAATGCCCGCCCCCTCCCTCTATAATACCACTACCGTTCCCTGGTTGCCATGGTGTAACTAACCGAATTTGATGAAAGTTTTGTACACGTTTGGGATAAAATGTGAACAGTAGCATTAATAAAATAAGTTATTAACGCAATGAAGTGTTAATTAAGTGTTACTTCTTATTAACGTGTCAAAGTGTTAAATATTATTAACATATGAACATGTTAATACATAACATTAATGTTGAAGTATTAACATAGACGTTACGTTATTGCCTGGCAGCACAGTTATGTTAACGCTGATGATACTCATGAACATGTTCATGTGTTAATGATGAACACTTGAACGTGTTCATCATTAAAACATGAACGTGTTAATTAAGTGTTACTCTAAGGTGTTAATAAAAGTGTTCAAATATTAACACTTAATTTTGCAGTGTGGAGTGAAACGCAGGACAACCCGTTTTAGAGTGGAAAATGTCCACTCTAAAATGAGTGCGAAAATTAATTTTTCATTCTCAATAGAGTGGAACATTGTCATTTAAAATCCCCTCTTTTACATTTAGAGAGTACATGATGGGGTGGATGGGGACAGGTGGGATGGGGAGGGTGGGGTGGGGGAATGGGTGTGGTGGGGTGATAGGAGTCGCCTTGAACCAAGGCCAAAGAAGATTTCTTTTCTGATGCACCCCAGGATGCTTCACTTTCATCACATGACCACTGATTTCTGTCACCAGTGTCTACTGGTTCCCATCGACATTACAGTGCAAGGAAATGCTTATAAAGTTGTTAAATGAGGGTCTTTAAGAAAATCCTGTTGCAAGTAATATGATTGATGTGTCTTTAATACAGTCCTCTCTTGATTTTCTTAAAGACCTATGTTTTTATAAATACAAGTTTTAGTTGGGATTCAACTTCTTTCATATTTGTGGCCAAGTTTACCCTATCTGCACCATTTATTACTATGGTAGAGGTCAGACGACCTCCAGCTGTTAATTACTTTAACACATGTATGGCACTGTTTGTTTTGGTGATAAGCCCTGCTGATACTGTGAGGGGAACTAAGCATGATGGGGTACATCAAGAAATCTTCTTTGAACCAAGGCTAAGCGGTGTCAGAGTCAAAGATACATTGGGGTTTTGGGTATATTAAGGCTAGGACAGGGCCAAGGTATAAGGTAGGTCTATGATTTTCACAGGGTGATTATTTGATGTAAGTCACGAAAACATGAATTTGGGTGGGTCGAATCTCTAGAAAGATTGAGCGTGTTGATTAATGCAAAATAAGTGGTAATATATAATGCTTCAATATGGCAAATTCTACTTCTCAAATCACAAAAAGGACTTCTTCTCCGACTTCATCCGGTAGATCGATTGAACATCCCAATGCAATCTATTGTGACCAAAAGTTTGGTGGGAGTTTTAATATTGCTAAATCTTTCTTATTGCGTCTTTGTGTCGCTCAAAAGTGTTTGTTTTTGAACAAATGAGACTGGTCGGCATCGATTACCACGTATTGGTTACCTTTTGGCATGTTGCTACTTTCATATGTAATCACATTATATTGTTATTAACTATGCCAAATGTCAAGTCGGCATCGATTACCACATAGGCCTATTGGTTACCTTTTGGCTTGATGTTACTTTCATATGTTATCAGGTTTATTGTTTGTAACTATGCCAAATGTCAGGTCGGCATCGATTACCACAATTGGTTACCTTTTGCCTTGATGCTACTTTCAAATATAACCATTGTTATTTTTTTTAACTATGCCAAATGTCATCTCGGCATTGATTGCCACGTATTGGTTACCTTTTGGCATGATGTTACTTTCGTATTTTAAAATCATTGTTTACGACCACGCCTCAAAATGTATCTGTTTTGGAAAACTAATATGTTTCTTTTCCATGTGGGAGATTTGATAAGATCGGATTATAAACAGAATAGCGAGTACTAAGTCTCATCATTAAATATCTGGCGATTTAAAAATCATAGGACAAAATGAACACAATTTAGAAGCGAACCACGTCCATTAGAATAGCTTTTATGGGTTATAGGCCTACAGCAAACCTGTCTTTCGCGACGCCTCTTTGTCATGCATATAATTGCACCCTCAGAGGGTTCACAGATTCACGATTCCGAAAGTATCTATTTCATACTGCAATTAGGACGAAGTGGCAAAGGACGAAATAGCACAAAGACGAGGTGGCAGAGGACGAAATGGGAAAGGACGAAACGGCAAATAACCAAATAGGAAAGGACGAAATGGTAATATAAAGAACTAGCACAAGGACGAAACGGCACAAGGATGAAATAAGAAAGGACTTTTTGTAATGGTATGGGCATACTGCTTTATTTTGAACAGTAGGCCCACGACTTATGTTGAAACGTGACATTTAATATCCTCACCCTCTACATCCCAAAACATTTGCAACTTACGGGTATTTTCACATGTGATATTCTCCAGATCTTTGAAGCCGTCTCCTTGAGTGACTGATTGAAATTCACAGATAGTTTCATGGGCAATTTATAAAGATGAGTTCAAATTATGTTTGATGTACTTTTATATGATTGATAGATATGCAATAGTAACAATATTCATGCAGTTCAGTAATATTTAGTGGTTTGGATGGATTTGCGGTCAATATTATCATTTAATGAATGCTACAAATTAAATCATTAGCACGGATATTAATTCGATAGATATATTAGTGTATTTGCAAATAACAAAGTATACCATTTCTTATTTTAACTGTAGACCCTCGTGTACTTGTAGGACGCGAACGCCGTAATCATGGTATAATTGTGAATTCAAAGATGCTCGCTGGCTACTGAAACTGTGTAATGGCTAAAAATAAAAATGCAGTTTTGCATTTTTTTTGAGGTTATGGAGTTATTAAATATCATGACAGATGATGGTTTGTTTTCAAACATTTTGGTAAAATAATTCATCACAGGCGTGCTTGAATGATTTTTCATCTCGACAAAGTGCCGAGACATAATAAATTTATAAATAGGCCTAACTCCAAAACCATTCAGAAAAAGGGCAAACTGCATTACACAGTTTTCTGTAGCCAGCGAGCATCTGTGAATTCACAATTATTACAGTCGTCAAATTAGGTGGTATTGGGAGGGGGCACCTTAAACTATTTAACATCGCCATTGCGGTATATATGTGCAGCAATGGAAATACCCACATGACTTTCCACCCGGGGTAGAGCGACCCGGGGTAGACCAACCCTAAGTCGACCAGGGTTAGGGTTAGGGTTAGGGTTAGGGTTAGGGTTAGGGTTAGGGTTAGTCCCTGGGTGGACAGTCCCTTCTTCTTTTTTTTTAAACAGTATTATGGTTTATTCCGTGAGGGCGCTATTGTAGTCCACCCAGGGTTGGTCGACTTAGGGTTGATCAACCCCGGGTCGGTCTACCCCGGGTCGCTCTACCCCGGGTGGAAAGTCATGTGGGTATTTCCATCGCTGCGTTTATATCGTGTTTTGATCGTTTTTAATATTCTGAATGTTTATTTTACTGAGTTATATATTTGTATTGATTCTCAGGTTTTGGTATGTATTAGTTATCATGGTTAGATTGATCGTATACAGGCTGTAACAAAATAAATGATACAATATTGAAAATAATATTTAAAAAAATTACAAAGTAATTTTCGTTTCGATTTTTATTGTTATGCAAAGGGGATTTGTTACCTTCTTAATCAGCTTTGTTTCATGAAAATCGGAAAATCGGCAGGAAGCAGAGATATGATCAATTGTCTACAGTATAGTCATAGACTCTCATCTGGGCCACTTTGGCTAAATAATTGGGAAGAACATTATTAATGGAATCGAACCATGAACATAGTAATAGAGCGCTCTCGTTAGACAATGCTTCATTTCAAGTGGATCTTCTGGCTGCAGACTTCCCAAGGAGACTCTAATATGAACAGTGGCTAGAGCTGGGTGTGGCAGGAAAGATTTATGCATGATATTTTCATTAGAGACGAAGCAATCTTTCCTATGGATAGCAGAGTGAACACCGGTCTCATAAGCCATAAGCCATAAGCCATAATGCGCACAGGAATAACTTCTCCTCTATAATAGATCGAGTCCTTGCTTCCTATCCCTTTAGGTATATTAGTCTCGGGTTCAACAAGTATCCATATGCTAACAACTCAAGTGAGTGGACCTATCTTCATAGATGGGAACATGAATGCTTAACGCTACCGTGATCTGTTCAATAACACGGTGGTACTTGAGTTGTTAGCACATGGAAGATACTTGTTGAACCTGAGACTAATATACCTAAAGGGATGGGAAGCAAGGACTCGATCTATTTAATAGCTTCATGCCCAGGTGTATCCAAACACGTCTGATACGGCTGCTGTGTATACTCAACGCCGGCGGCGCTGTCCGCCCACGGGTGGGCACGCATACAGACGATGCATGCAGGCCAAACAAATCCATAGCGGCAAGACCCCAAATATAAAACAAAAGTGATCATAACGGGGCTCGAACTCACAAACTTTCGTTCCCCCATGTCAACGTTCCATCCACTACACCAACCGTGCTAATTTAACAAACTGTTGGCGAACAATTTATTAAGATCTAATTTTATCAATTGGACATTTGAACTTGAAAAAATGTCGAAAAAGGAGACTTAGACTTTCGGTTTTAGAATTATTTACTGTAGTTATACATAGAAAAGTGTTTTTTAGACTTTTGCGATGGGTATTCGCGATTACGTTAAAGCCATTACGAACTGACTAAGTTCGGAATTCGTGTCCAGCATCGTCTGCACACATAGATAATACCATGAACGATTTATCGTCTCAAATGTGACTTTTGGCTTATTTTGTGCATCGATTTACACGAAAAACGTATAATGTAAAGTAGGCTATATAAACTGGGGGCAACACATAGTTTGTTTTCAATTACAGACGATGATATAGTTTCAATGTTAATTAAGTTTACTTTAAAAATGAAAAATAGGCCTGAAATATTTACGGTCCTATTGCATGGTGCGAGAAAAAAATGAATAAAACATCATTAAAAATAAACCAAAAACTATCGAATATAAACTGTTTGAGGATAGCAATATATATATATACCATTACCCCGCAAAACACTTTTCGTTTGGTGTAATTGTTACTTCCGTGAATAGCAAGCCGATTTCACGATAATCTATGGGTCCCTGTGATAAAGTTGAGCATGCTGGCAATGATATTATTCAAATGGATGATCATTTGGTAATTTATTCTTAAATTGAAAACAATATAAATGTTCGATTCAACAGAAAATAGTGCGTGTATTTTAACACTCTTGATCGGAGACGGTCAGATGGCGGATATTTATATTATTAGTCTTATGGTCTCGGAATTGTGTCCATGAAGCGCGACTCAAACTATCATTAGCATTGGTTGAAAGATAGAATAAACCTGGATGTCTTATTGACTCATCCAATCAGAAATTCTTATCTATGAATGTCTTAGGTAAAACTGTCCAAGACCGTACAATTGAAGTAGGCATATTTTAGCGTACCTTTGTTCGGAAGTCACGTAAAAATGGTGGTCCCGTGTATCGGAAAAGCTATACCTGAGCACGTTAAAAAAATGTCACAGACTCCTTCGTAAATAGTAGGGGATCTCGGCAAAAACAAAATGGAATGCGTTACACGTTTGATGATTTTATTCAAATTCAAACTATTAACTACGAGGGTCATTCAATAAGTGCTACCTCCTTACTCATAACATCTCTAATATGAATGTCAGCCTCATGATATTTGTCATGATTATAGCTCTGAAACATAGCTACACATTTATAGTAAATGCTAATTGACTTTTATTTCACTTTTGTCATGATGCAATCAAAGCCAGAGAGAGATTCGGAAAATTACCCCAAAGATAAATGCATGTTTTTTCGTTTGCTCTCCGTATTGTATGATTAGGTATAACCGCCCGATTTAAATACTGAAAATAGAAAACAAGAGACGATTTCTGAATATAATGCTAAACTATCATGTATAAATCAGATTGTAGGCAATATATTAACCTTTGTAGCTTGTGCAAATAGTATAATATTAACTCGAACGTATTGACACGCCTTAGCATGCTGGAACACTGATATTCAGGCCACGCCACAGTGATGCCACGAATGTTAAATCTTAACATGATAGTCATTTTATCAGTTTTCGTTATATGCAACATTTAGAATAGTTAATCAGGTAGTCAGTGATAGAAAAATATATCTTCGAGAGACTTAAAATATATCCATTTAGTCCTGTATAATGAAGATCTCTTAGTTCCTATGAAAAGCAAATATGACTTTTGCAGCGGTTCTCTAGGGTATAGGTTTAAAATTGATTGCTGTCCTGGTCTGGTTCTGGCTAATTAGGGCATTTTCCACCAATAAATCAGTCACTTGTATTGTTTAAAGTCTGTTCAAGAGATATTTGTAACTTAGAACGATGGAAATTGACCGATAGGGACATTTTGTCTCTTAGAATTAGCCAAATGAATAGCACTTAGGAGACATTTGGCTGATTTTTACCCGTTTCCGTCGCATTAAATAGAAGTTTGGTTTTTACTGCATATCCAGAAAAGTACAATGAGTATTCAGACCAATCTACTTTGATTTGGTAGCAAAGATTCAAAACTTCAATTGTGGAAAATTTCATACGACTGGCTTGTATAACAGCAAAGTGATGAGGTAGGAGGTAGAACTTATTGAATGACTCTCGTATAAGCATTCCTGACATGCCGAAATTGGGTTCTATTCGACAACAATACGGGGTATTTATTCAAGGGTCCTACACGAAAGAGGAGCTCTGTAAGCCATGTAAATATTACAAAAAACTGATAATGTTTATACATTTTATATGAAACATATACTAAATGTTGTCATAAGTTAGACCATGGACTTATCTGATAAGTCCATGGTTACACAATGGAATGACTTCTTGTTGATATTGTTTGAATGCACAGCACAGTTTATTTTAAAAGAAGAATACCACCCACTACACTGCAAAAAGGTTGCTTAAAATACGTTGCTAAAAGTACTTTTATCATCCGTTGGTTGACGTGTTGATTAAAATTCATTCAATATATGTAGAAAGTTAGGCGTTATATAAAAGTTAAAAATCCCCAGCGTTGAGCAATTCGTCGAAAACAATGTCCTTAAAATGTTGGTGGAAACTGTTTCTGTTGTTAAAATATGTTGCGTACAAATATTCCACTTTGGCAACTGTTGCATGAGCATTGAGGACAATCACGCAACAGTTGATGCAAGTTACGCACATGTGAATTTTAGGCAACTGTTGTCCAAAAAACCATACTTGAACAACTGAATATAATTGCCTAACTTTTGAGTAACTAGAATTGTTCAACTGTTGGTGAAAACATGCTATTTAACGGTGTTGGGCAAATTTTACTTAACAGTTGAGCGGTTGCATACTTGAACAACGTTGTGTAAAATGTTGCAGCGCAGGACCACAAATAGATTTATTCTGTCTTGGCATTAAAAACGTAATACACTGACAAAATAGTTTAAAATTGCCATCCTTGTTTGACATATATTTGTTTATGAATATCATTTTAGCGGTGTTATAGCGACGTCACTAGCGATGAATATTGAATAGTCGATTTTTATAGCCAAAAAATACACGACATGGATATATACTGAATAGTTCATGTCATGTGATCTATTTTCCACCAAAAGAATCACATAAATATGTTTATGTATTATATAATATGGACTATTTATACATTCATACCCAGATAGCAAGACTACGTTTGGCAAACGTTCACAGTGAAAACACCAATGATAAGAGATTTCAAATATTATATATATATATATATATATATAGGCCTAGTTAAATAACATGTTGACATAAATTACAGATTCACTACCGAAAGGGAATAGTGTATGTAGCTCTGCTGCATCGCCTAGAATTCCCATTACAAGTTACCGGTTAACTACCGGGAGGAAGTGATGTATGTAGCTTTGCTGCATCGCCCAGAGTTCACATTATTTGCCTACCTGTTGCTATACAAAAATGCTCAATATATAATAAAAACTTGTCACAAATAAAATACCCAACATATGGCTACATTTTATAAATTAAGCAACAGTTGCTATACAAAAATGCTCAATTTATAATGACAACAATTCACAAATTAAGCAACAGTCACAAAATGCCCAACAAATGGTTAATTAATAATACCCAACTGTTGTGTAATTAAAATTGTGCAACTGCTGAGTAACTGGAATTGTTCAACTGTTGGTGAAAACATGTTATCCAACGGTGTTGGGTAAATTTTACGCAACTGTTGAGCGGTTGCATACTTCAACAACGTTGTGTAAAATGTTGAGTAAATATTTAAGCAACCTTTTTTTATATATTTAACCTTTTTGCAGTGTGTAGTTGAAAAATAAAAATGTTAAGGTATTTTTTATGTTTTAGAAATACATTATTATTTCTTTTTCAAAGCAGATTGAAACGGAACAACATGGTCAGTCCGTTCAGGCCACTAACATTCAGCTTCGTATTGTTCATTTGTTTGTTTTAAAGAACTATTTACACATATATCTTACGGGGATTGAACCCGGAACTTATGAGTGCATATCTGATCTACAGTTACTTATTGTGCAAGTAATATATATATTTAGTTTCGGTAAATTGGTAAACAAGAAAAACCGCAGTACCTGTGGCAGGCTGCACTGTTCCCATTGCAGTTCCTGCTACTCTACTTACATTTCCGCACATTAATGTCAACCAATGAGAATCAATTCCGTGGAAGCCTAATTGTACCAGCTCAGAATAATAGATTAAAACAAAGTCATTGTTTGAGAATCGCTTGTAATAAAATGTTGTCAATAATGTCGCGTCGTAAGCTGGTTTGTGTACTGATTCTTGGTTTATTGCCTGGATTGACTTTCGCTGCAATCTCCTGTATGGATATGAATGGACGTCCAGTTGACTGGTATGTGTGATTATAGAATTATACAGGGTGTCCAAAATTATGATAAGTTGAATTAATATTCCCATAAAATAATACTGATGCTTGTAAATTTAGCTTTCTTTGCAATTTCAGATTTTAATAACTGGACATTTCTGGTAGAAAATACAGATTATTTTTTGGAAATGGTTAATTCCAAGTTCAATATTAAAATATATTCTTTTGAAACTATAAATCATTGCCCACAAAGCTCTATTGAAATGATATACAAGTATGGAAAAAGTTCCGGACGATACTACAGTCCAGAATCTTTGACCTAAATGACACCTTTTCGCAAGTATTTTGTTGCCTCCTGTTTGAAATTGTTTTTGGCGCTTTCTTTTGAACAGTACGACTTTTGTTGAAACTTGACATATATCCTTACCTTCTACAATCCAAAACATTCGGAACTTTAGGGTATTTACACATGTGATTTTCTCCAAATCTTTGAAACTACCTCCTTGAGTGACTTATTGAAAATTCACAGATAGTATGGGCGATATATGAAGATGGGTTTAGATCTTTATATGATTGACAGATATGCAACAGTAAATATATACATGCAGTACAGCCGTAAGATACTAGGTGCATATTGCATTTGATGGGTGCTATATCGTAGTGTACTTTAGGGACTTTCCGAAATATGATTAAAACCATAGGTTGTTGTTGAAATGACCGTAAAATGGCGCACATTGCTAACTTGGGACATTGGTGGTTTGGATTTGCGATCAATATTATCATCTAAAGAATGCTTCAACTTAAATCATTATCGCGGGTATTCATTTGGTAGAGTTATAAGTTTATGAATTTGCAAATAACAAAGTACACCATTTCTTATTTTATCTAAAGACACTCGTCTACTTGTAGGACCCGAACGCCGTAATATTTGCGAATTCAAGGGTACTCGCTGGCTACAGAAATCTGTGTAATGGCTAAAAACAAAAATGCAGTTTTGTCATTTGTATGGGGCAAGTGGTCCGAAGGGGTATGGGGCAACTGGTCCGCCTGCAAAAACTTAATCAAAATTGTAAGATTCATTTTGAAAATGAGTTGTTAGTGTCAATAAAGCTTGACTCGGTATTGAAATGTGAATAGAATATGAAATAATTCACATTCTTTCTAGTTCTTAGACATTTTGGGGGCATTTTGGGTCTAATACCACTATTTCTGCTATTGAAGGATTACAATATGACATGAAATTGCTTTAGAATGGTTTAAAACCTCGGTATTATGAATTACATCTTTATTATATTTTGAATGTCTGTAAAGGTATTTGCAATGACAAAATATCATGATTTATGTATTTTATCCACTGCTTTTTGTGTATATTAACCGTTGGGTCATTATTGTCATATTGACTAACTTCCACTGTAACATGAAAAGCTGGCTAAATATCAAGATGGTTTATTATAAGTACTAAATGAGGATTTTATGAAGTAAATAAAACCATTACAGAAAGAGTTATATATAGACAAATGTATGGGGCATCTGAATACACTGCAAAAAGGTTGCTTAAATATTTACTCAACATTTTACACAACCTTGTTGAAGTATGCAACCGCTTAACAGTTGCGTAAAATTTACCCAACAACATGTTTTCACCAACAGTTGAACAATTCCAGTTACTCAGCAGTTGCACAATTTTAATTACACAACAGTTGGGTATTATATTAACCATTTGTTGGGCATTTTGTGACTGTTGCTTAATTTGTGAATTGTTTTCATTATATATTGAGCATTTTTGTACAGCAACTGTTGCTTAATTTATCAAATATAGCCAAATGTTGGGTATTTTATTTGTGACAAGTTTTTATTATATATTGAGCATATTTGTATAGCAACACGGGGTAGGCAAAATAATGTAACTTCTGGGCGATGCAGCAGAGCTACGTTCATCACTTCCTCCCGGTAGTGAACCGGTAACTTGTAATGGGAATTCTAGGCGATGCAGCAGAGCTACATACACTATTCCCTTTCGATAGTGAATCTGTAATTTATTTTAACATGTAATTTAACTATAGGCCTATATATAATATCTGACATATCTTATCAATGGTGTTTTTTACTGTGAACGTTTGCCAAACGTAGTCTTTCTATCTGGGTATGAAGGTATAAATAGTCCATATTATATAATACATAAACATATTTATGTGATTCTTTTGGTGGAAAATAGATCACATGACATGAAATATTCAATATTCATCGCTAGTGACGTCGCTATAACACCGCTGAAATGATATTCATAACAAATATATGTCAAACAAGGATGGCAATTTTAAACTATTTTGTCAGTGTATTCCGTTTTAGATGCCAAGACAGAATAAATCTAATTGTTGTCCTGCAAAATAGGTTTCTTAAATATTTACTCAACATTTTACACAACGTTGTTCAAGTATGCAACCGCTCAACTGTTAAGTAAAATTTGCCCTAACCGTTGGATAACATGTTTTCACCAACAGTTGAACAATTTTAGTTACTCAAAAGTTAGGCAATTATATTCATTCATCAGTTGTTCAAGTATGCAACAGCTCACGAAATTGGCTTTTTTGGACAACAGTTGCCTAAAATTCACATGTGCGTAACTTGCATCAACTGTTGCGTGATTGTCCTCAATGATCATGCAACAGTTGCCAAAGTGAAATATTTTTACGCAACATATTTTAGCAACAGAAACAGTTTCCACCAACATTTTAAGGACATTGTTTTCGACGAATTGCTCAACGCTGGGGGATCTGTTACTTTTATACAACGCCTAACTTTCTACATTATATTGAATGAATTTTAATCAACACGTCAGCCACGGATGATAAAAGTACTTTTAGCAACGTATTTTAAGCAACCTTTTTGCAGTGTATCACAACCATGTAACCATTTAACTAGGTTCATACCGTTTTATCTAATAAATGTGGAGTCGAAAACATGGGTTTCATGAGACATGTATCCTTTTTACATGTTAAATAATATGGACACGTGTTTGTAAAGAAATACTGCCTAGTTTCCGTGTTGTCATTCACTGATTTCTGTGTATTCTAACCGTCGGAACATATAGGACCAGTTGCCCCAATGATGGGTAACTGGTCCGTGCCAAGTACAGTTTTCAGTTAGTGGTAATTGGCCTTTTCTTTAGATTTTTTTAAACATTGATTATATATTATGTAAACAGTTACATGGGTGATATTTTCATAGCAATTACATAAATATTTACACGAGCTTTAATCTTTTATATCATCATTACGCTACAAGGCCCGTTTAGCAGCGCTATAAATTGGTGCCCTAAAAACCAGCACCAAATTTAAATATTCGCCTTCCATCAAAGCTGCATGGTTGCTATATGACATAATTATCGTGTGCAACGAACCAATCAGCTGTATTGCAACGCCCATTGAGTAGTTTAAACGCATGAGCGTGGATGTAATTTGCAACATAATGGAAACTCACCCATGCAGTTAGCAACTACCGCTCGTACACGCCCCGAATTTAAATATACAACCAGGCAATCCTCTCGTAGTAATTGATAACAATAGGTTTACCAGACCGAATTAATAGCACTCCTAAGCGGGCAATTTATGTCATGGAAATATGCTTAACCGGACCAGTTGTCCCATCCTCCCCTATTATATATTTTTAATTATTTATTTCTATTTTTTATTATTCTTTTTTTCACAGTATCCACATAATTATGTTCAATAAAAAGTATATTATAAATCACATTTCTTCATAATATTACTAGTACAATACAGACGATAATAAGCATTAAATAAATTTATTAATTTGATTGTTACTTCTGATGAGTCATATTATATTCGCATGTTTTTTTGAAATGCCTACAGGTTCATAATCTACAAGCTTCCCAAAATTAGAGAAAGCAATATATCATCTATCCGGGAAGGTACGGCGTTCATGTATATGGACGTGAATGATCAACAATTTCGGCTATCGAATGTCTCATTGGATTATGACCAACAAGCGGTTGGTTTTACGCTAGAACAAATATACATTAACTATGGAAATCAGGTAGGCACGTTAATGTTATTATAATTATATGCTTTGTTTCACACATCCCACGCACTATTAATCATAGGAGTCGGTCAACAAACTATAACTACCAGAACTTCAGGAACGTTTTCTGGACTATTTAAGTTAAAAAACTGAAACTTTTTGCGCACTTCGTGCGCATTTTTACTACGGGTTTCAACTAATAATGGGTATTGACCCATCCTATATAGTGTTGCTTCCACCAGCACGGGTAAGGAGTAGGCCTACGGAGAAAAGAAGATAATTAAAAAAAGATGTTTGAAGTAAAATAATTTGGATTTGAGCATACAATCATTATCTTGGTTTGGATATTGTTTAAGTTAGAATTTGAATGTGCACACTTTGTGTTTCGATTTTACTCCTGTTACCTGTAGGAATCATTGTTTCTTAGTTAATAGGGAGGTGAGGAATGTCATAATTACTGCTTCCGTTAATGCTGAATTTTCCCCTAAAAATACCTTGAACCCAGGGGCTTACAGACTTTGGTTTTAATTTCAATAATAATAGGCCTACCTATTATATATATTTAGGAATTATTGTTTTGGGCTTAGTAGGCATGTGAGAGGCGGGCGTGTGGATGTTGTTTAAGTTAGAATCTGAATGTGCACATTTGTGGTTTGGATTTTTACTCCTGTTATCTAATAGTGCTACCTATTAGGAATCATTGTTTTTAGTAGTTAATGTGAGAAAAGCCAATATTACTGCTTCTGAATGCTGAATCTTTGCCTTAAAAATGCCTTAAACACAGGAGCTTCAAGGTGCTTCACCTCTGGGCCCCACAAAGCAGGCGCGTCGCAACCGGAGCAGCAGGGGCGGCTATAGCCCCACTTTTTTTTGCAAAGAAAGAAGAAACAAAGCGAAGAAACGTGGGAAAGTGATTGCTTTTCAATAAAATATTGGTCAAAAAGTACACACCAAATTGCACCAATACCAAATTTGAGGTGGCATTTTACTATTTTTATGTTTAGTACGTCGGGAATTGTGAATGGCCGCCCCATCTTTTGGTACCTTGCTACGCCCCTGCCACCAAGGGTCCTATAAGGTGGGTCCCTGGACCCAACCGCTTGTCGCTCCACACACAGGGATACAAAATTTGACCCCCGTCCCCTTCCCCGCCCCCATATCAATCAAAACAATCCTGGATACGCCACTGGGGGACCACAGAGGTTTTCAGATCCCGGTCTAGGCTGACACAGGAAGTTATACCAAAATGTTCTTTGAAGTCTGTAGAATTACAACCATATACCCCTGTCACACATACGGCGATCAGCCTTGCGCTCTCGTTGCGCTGAAAAAAGCCATGCAAAACACATTAAGGTCTCTAAGAACCGAATGGGGACGCAGTGGACACCAATTAGAGTGGGGTAGGGTCCCCATGACCGCCCTTGAGGCCCATACAAAGCGCCGCGCTTGTTTATGCTCTGCTGCGATCAAATTGCGCTTATAAGTCGCGGTCTGCGTTACTAGTCCCTTCTCAACACGTTTTCAAATTATATACAGTCCTCAAAATAAGTTACTACCTAGAACAGGCTCTCGTGTCGAAATGGACCACAAAAAGTCCGGATTCTTCATGATTCCCAAATAATGTCAGAATTTGTTGTTGTTCAACATTAAAGAAAAAACAAGGACATTTGAGGCTAGAAAGAGAAAAAAGAAAGGGAAAGAAAGTAGTCATCCTGGTTTAGCCCCCCCCCCCCCCCGCATTCCCCGTAGCATTGGTGTGTGTATGTGTGGGGGGGGGGGGCTTTAATGCATGCCCTATCCCAGTGTCATGAATTAAAATAGAGAAAATTAAATTATTACATGCAAGGAATAAATTGCCTGAATCAAGTCATTATAATTATTGCCTTCCTATCCCATACATTCTGGCACGCGTGTCAATATAAATAATGATGAGGGCGCACCACCAAATTACTCCGCATATGTAATAACGAAATTCGGTTCAAACAAGTAGATTTTTAACATTGAAGTCACAATTTTAATAAGAAGATAGGCTTGAAATTGCACGATATTCGGCAATATGATTGAGATATATGTCAAGATTATATAACCAACAAATCATACTATTTTGAAAACGGTAAGCAAAAATAGGCACGCGGATGTACATGACAGCATCCAAATATGAGTGATGTGTATTCGGTCATCAGTAACTTTCGACGAATAGGGAAATGAGTGTTGCGAGACTCGGTGAAATAAGGTTGGAATTTCATCTTGGAAAACGAATAATATTTTTTTCTTACCAAATCTATGTTAAAATAACCCATTGCATTACAGGCATTGCCGAATTTGAGTAATAAGCTTATTTCTGTTTTTTTCTCAAATCTGGCCCATATAGGCCGTATATGGACTGCGCGAGTCCGACTCCAGAGCCCAACTCCCGAGCCCAGCAAAATACTCGAGTAGTTCTCTGTGATCTAAGTTTGATCAAATCTGAAATCTGGGCCCAAGCATACTAGTTCTTTCAACGCTGAGGATTTATTTTATTACACCTCAGTACAGCTTGAATTGGGCTAGAGGCAAAATAAAAATAAAAACATGTTTAGCATCAGGTTTATTTTCAAAAAACGAAGGAAGAGGCCCTTTTGTTTTATTTTCCCCCCACTTTACGTACAAAACCGCCCTGGTAAGCGATAAACATTGCGAACCTGAAAAAGTGTTGACTGAAATAAAGAGAAAAAAGAGAAAAAAAAAAAAAAAATTGAAGCGGACCCCAAAAAAGGAACCGGGAGGGGACGCTAAACAGGTATATTTTTTATTTTGCCTTGCCCTTAGTCTAGTGTACAACCAAAATCACTATGACGACAATGCGATGATAGTGCGATGCAGCGCATTGATCGCGATTGGCACATTTACAACACAAGGTTTATCGCAAATAGAAAAAAAGCCATTGATTATCCTTATCTGTTGCATTGTGGGATCACAAATGGGGCAACCTGTTGACCTTCGCTGACATCACACAAGCAGTAACTTCCACATACAAATGGTCTGCGACAAGCCTGGGCAATTCATGGGTACCACTGACCAGACCCCCACCCCCCCCCCCCCCCCCCCCCCCCCCCCCCCAAAAAAAAGAAACCCCTGGCCCTTTTCCACTGCGCCCTCCCTGTCCTTCGCTGGATCAGCAATGCAACGGGTCCTCACGCATCTATAGGTTATTTCTCTTCCTCGAAGCAATGATTTCACTGCATATCATCCACTTACTGATCGCCAGTGACGTACCCAGCTTTTGGAAACGGGGGTGGGGGGGGGGGGGGGGGCAGGCAGGCAGGCAGGCAGGCAGGCACGACCATAGTTGTACCGACGAAAGGCATGGTACCGACAATTTTTTCGTAAAACTTGCACAATATTTTCCCCGTCAGCAGCTGAAATCTTGATGGGTGGGGGGGGGGGGGGGGGGGGGGAGGGGGGGGGTGGGGTGGGGGAGCGATGAAGTTGCCCGCGTAACCAGTCAAAAAAATTGCATGGTCAAAATCGCACCGACGGAGGGTCATTTTTACCTACAGGGATATTTTGTTGGGGGGTGGCACCGGCCCCCCTGGGTACGCCACTACTGATCGCACTGAATACCGCCCCCCCCCCCGGTGACGTACACCCCACACATATCAAAATGAGTATGCATAAACGTGCGTAATTAAAAAAAATAGGGACATGTAATGATATAGCCAGCTTGCCTGCTATAGCTAGCTGTTATATAATGTTATATAACAGGACTACTAGCTGGTATTGTATACAAATCTGTTTTTAAAGAGGTCAAACACACACACAGCAGAACTTGAGGTTGCCAGTTTATAAAAATTATACTTATAGCCCAATTGTGTCATCAGTTTGAATTAGAGCTTTATTTATCATTGTCTTAGAAAATAGTTGGGCTACAAATTAACTCTTGTTGGGTGGGTGCATTATGTATATCATGGAAACATGAAATGAAGAACAAATAAGCAAGCAGCCTGCCTTACTTGAAAGAGACAGATATAACACCATTGGTATTAGAATGTTCTATGTGGCTACTGGCTACAACGTTACTCTAAATGTAGCTAGCACTGTACTGCGCAATCTAATGGACTATGCAGCGGAATAAAACGCAAAATCTTGCGTGTCTCGGAGACAGGAACGCGTTGCATCACCAAACTTTATTTGGACCGATGTCTTCGGCTTCTTGAAATGTTTACATTGAATGAAAGAAAACAGATGTTTGTGCATTGATTGCATTTGTTTTGTTCTGTGCTGGACTACTGGTACTGCATGCATAGACTTGCCACAGACATTTCAACATTACGCACACTTTCGCATACATCTCCGAGACATACATTGCATGACAAAACTGTATGTGGACCTACACGTAAACCGCTTGAAATAGTGCGCTAATATTGAATGGAAGTAAAACATGTGGGTTTTTTGCCTGGCATTGTTGTTGTTTTGGCCCATTTGGGCTTGTAATTAAAAACCTTGGCAAAACTGTAAGCCCAACTGGCAACACCTGGAATGATAATCACCCTCTCTACACACGTTTTGTATAGGGGAAGTGGCCTCAAATGTTCTGTCTTCCAATTGTGTGTGATGTGTGTGTGCACTCAATTTCAAAAAAAAAAAAAATTGAAGAGGGACAATTAGTTTGGAAGACAAAAAATTGGACTATCAGAATCCAGATTGACAAAATATCCTGTTCTAGGTTATGCATATACAACACATACATATAACACATATCGGCCGAGTGCACCACTTTATAGGGAGGTAAGCTACTTTCCTAGCAGCCCTAACTGTAGCGTAACTTACTGACGATGTAATTCTGAGAGCAAAACTGGCGAGTAACACCAGAATAGTAACTAGCGAGGTAAATGTTCTTATTAATTCAGCATCCCTAAAAGATCAAACTAAGCATCCAGTATGGGTTTCACCCTAAACATGCTAAAGCCAAGCAAATGCCCAACTGTAATTGACTTTAATATTGGGGGAAACATTGTAAAAACTGTTGATCAGGACCCAACGATTTCTTGGTTCGCTGATAACATTCAATGATAAAGAAAAAGATGTGTATGACATGATTGTGGGACAAACAATAAATTGTACAATATTGAGCACTCACTGGATCGCAATGAGTTCAAATTGGCTTTATACACCCGTTATTGTCTTCCTTCCTTAATATTTTGCCTCACTGTTCATGATCTCAACAAAAACCAGCCTCCAATATCGCAACTCGCAAGTTACTAGCCTAGCAGCTTACCCCGTTTGGTGCTCTCAAATGTTTTGGTTACGCCTCATCAGTTACTAGCGAGGTAGCGCTATTCTTCAGCTACTCGCCATTGGTGCACTCGGCCGATACGGTGTTGAGTTGAAAGCATATTACCTGGTCAGTTACTTATTTTGAGGACTGTACATTATACTCCTTGAAGTAGATACATAAGAAATAACAATGACCCACGATTAAAGCTCTAATCTACTAATCACATTGCCGATACATGTTGATTGTTATTT
The DNA here is from genome assembly GCA_035610835.1 of Ophiura sarsii. Classification (NCBI taxonomy): domain Eukaryota; kingdom Metazoa; phylum Echinodermata; class Ophiuroidea; order Amphilepidida; family Ophiuridae; genus Ophiura; species Ophiura sarsii. The sequence continues at coordinate 6,683,567 of CM069456.1, read as the reverse complement.
AAATCCTATTTAGAGAGCATTATCCTAGCTTAAGCGTAAATAAATGCGATAATGCGACAGGTGTATCAATAACATTTTTGATTAATCTGAATACATTAGCAAGTTATAATAGTGATACTATCATGATGTGTTTGTCTCCTGACAGCGAAGGTTCGTTCACAATTACTGTGCGGTGCGGTACGTTATTGCAATGGAGTTAAAACATATTTAACTGCCATTGCGGCAGTCTGCGACGCATTGCGTTGACGCTGACGCTCTCATATTTTGCCAAACGGCACTGAATGCCATCGCATGCGGTGACCTGCGTTGACCCGGCGTGACCCGCGACGAATTACCGTACATTGCGGTGGAAGTACGGCTACCGCATCGCATCGCACGTCAAACATCGCCTAGTGTGAACGAACCTTTACTGCAGTCGCAGAGGACAAGTAGTTTGTATCCGTCCTTGCTACGTCGACGGGACCCTCACTTTTCGCTGCTACTGAGTCATTATAGCGCTCTGAACAGAACGCGGAACCTCCACGCTTGTTTTGTGCATGCACAAAACAAGCGTGGTGCACTGGCTTTCGAGGGCGACCATGGGGACCCTCTCACAACCCTCTGAAGTCCCAGCCAGTTCCCACTGCGTCACTGATGGGTATGTGGAGATCTTGATGCGTTTGGCTTGGCGTTTTGATAATGTTTCAGCGTAATCCAAGCGCCGATCTGATCGCAGCAGTTTGTGAAAGGGTTTTGGTGATATTGATTTAAAAATGGACAGTTTTCCGCGCTTTCACTGCGTGTTATACACTTTTTATAGCGCAGTGCGATCGCTGGCCTGATCGCCGTATGTGTGACAGGGCCTTAAGTAGACATACTAGCCCAACGTGGGTAGTTAATTGACCTTTGACCTTGATTTAGGGTAGAAGGTCACATATAATTCTACGTGTTTCAAAACCATTGTGCTCTACCACTCTTAAAGAAGGTGACCGGGGAGCAAGTAACTCCAAACTGCCGGTACATTATAATATAGAATTATTTGCTGAAATAATGACGATTTTATTTACTAACCCAGCATTTCGTTTCAAAGACATGGCGCTGCCATTTTATTCTGTGTATTTTCAGCGTTTATATAGCCCGAATATAGATTTAGAACTTAGAAGCCAGCGAGAAATCATCACGTGACTGATTGAGAGGCTGGTGACGTATGCGGTCTAAAGAACTGAGCGTCAATGTTCTGGACAGTGCGTTCAATACGGCAAAGTTCACTCTCTAAATTATTTTTTCTGAACAAAGAAATTCTCCTTCAACCGTAGTTTTACTAAAAAAATATGTATTGAATATAATTGCAGTCGTAAATAGTAATAAAATCGCAATGAAACACGGTCATAGTATTGAAAATGTTGTTCTAAATAGCGTCATTCTCATGGGGTCGATGTATGTTATCCGAGACAGTCTCAACGAACTTAATGTATACCGTTGTAACATCGTTGGTTGTAATGAGAAGACGGTGGTGTTATTCTCCCCGCTGTCACCAAAAGATATTAATAGATAAAAAGGGTCTCATTGATAAACACACTAAAGATATTGTAAGTAAACAATATAATGGAATGGAACATCAACAAATACAAAGTAATATACAAAAAAACAACATGTGGCTCTCGAATCGAACCCTCGTAGTCACGGTCGCGTATCTAGATACGTATGTTTTTATTACTGTACTGAACTTTGCCGCCGCGCTACTGTACTGTACTGAACAGAATTTTTATTTCACAGAATGGTCTATTTTTGTCACCAAAATTAGTTCAATTGACATATAATTTACTGTAAAATTACAAAAAAAATGAATACAATGAGAAATATGTACTAGGTATTTTGTGATATTAGTACTAAAACATGATTTAACTTTTCACCTGGAGCGGGGACGTCAGGAGTCACGTGGCTTTAGTGTAAATATGGATGCGGCCGGAGCTCTGTTCAATTACAGCAGATCGACCGGGAAATTTATTATTTTCTGCATTTTCATAATTCCAATGAAACTCGCAACATTATGAATCTGTTTTATTTTAGTATATCTTTTTAAACATGATAACAGCGTTCGTAGCCGGTCACCTACTTTAACAGTTACAATAACATATGTTGGGCATAAGGCTGCTTTCGTGATTTCGTGAGAGTGGCAACCGCCAACATGATCATTATTATTGTTCATCTTGAATTCTGAAGTAAATTATATAACAAAATGATTCTTCAACACTGCGTTTCCTTTATGTTTCACGCTATTACGGAACATATAGGACAAACTATCAACGTGCAATAAATGTTTACCTAATAAGGCATTTTTTTTCAATGTTTCAACATATTTCGTTATTGTTTTTCCATATCACTGCGTTCATCAACCTAATCGAGAACTGATCTTAGGTTTACATGTTTTTCTATCATTTGTAACGATACTTTATGTGTTATGGTGCTTAAGAGTGATTTGAAATAAAAACTGATCTGGATCAAAAGTTGCAGGTGTTGAACCAAGAAAATGTTATAATTCTTCTATTTGTATCTGCAGAATATAGGGTATGGATGTACAGTGATTCACATCCAGACGGCAAACCCGTTCAAGCAATAATGGGACATGCAAAAGGTACGTTATCAATGGTAAGGGAAGATTTTTGAAACAATTTGATGGCAAAATGCGAATCAGATTCAGAAAACATGTATATTATAATGATATTTGACTCGATCATGATGATGATTTTCTGAGCAAACATCGCTGAACTTTGTAAGATATCATTGAACATATATATGGTATACGGCGTACAATACAAAGGGAATTTGCATAATTGCCTAGACGGTAGACGAAGCTCTCTAATCTAATACTATACGGTGATCCCTGACTATTATTTCTTAAGCGACATATTGTTCATGTTCCCTTAACCCTAACATTCAGCCACCGGGAGAGGTTTCAACGTACTTCAACGGAATAAACCAAATACTCCATACCCGGTTTATTCCGTGAAACCACTCCCGGCGGATGACATCCAACGCTTACCCCTCACACACCCCCACACTGTAGTGCTAGGTGATGTTAGCGCGCTTCCCCATCTATGCCGTGGCGCGATCAGGCGGGGCTATCAAATGGCAAAGAATCAGGTAGGTGCCGAACTTTCACGCGGGTGACCCGGGTTCGATCCCCGGCGACGCCAAGTTACGCGTTTTTCTCTCCTGGTAATTGTATTCCCCAACACGGACTGGGATTTAGAGTTAAGAGACACTTTTTGCTCCCTTGCCCCCAACATTCCTACTCACTTCAAATTCACGCACTGCTGTGTGATGGTAGTGCGCGCTTCCCCCGATAGCGTTATTCCCAAGAACACGCTCGGGGAGTTATGGTTTAAGGACTCGTGGTGACCTATAAAAAGTCCTTTCTGCCCTACAATTAGTCAACTCAAAAGTAGTAGATGCAATGCGCCCATCTTCTATACGGTGCGTGAAACTTCATCATTGATATTAAGTTGTCTATTGTCTGAAACAGTTGGTATCAAAATATGACAAATACTTTCCAAAAGATATTGCACGAATGTTAAGTGGTGATCCGTTAAACAAAATTATTCTGATTTAATCAAATTGAATCCTTGTCTTTCATTTGTCGTATGTGATAGGTGTATTGGCGTTAGACTCCAACGCAGGTTTTGGTTGATACACAGCGTTCCTGGATTTCCTAATTCCGGAAACAAGAAAATATGCATGGCCGAATAGTGCGAAAAAGAATGGACAGTCATTCCTATGTTTAACATTTGTTCATCAGGATTTTGAGGAAATAGGTAAAATTATTTTCAATGCATTTTAAATCGTTTGAGTGATAATAAGGCCCAAAATAAAAGAAATTGTTTGTTTGTCCATTGAGGGTCCTCAAAGGTAGGTCGGATTTAAAATAAAAACATTATACGGATATTGTATTAATAAAGTCCAAACACAAAACACATCACGCTGACAGTATAGAACTATTTTCATGAGTTTGCGACATTGCTGCTGCGTTACACTCGGCCACCAGGACACCTTCACACTGCTGATTTTGATCTCCAATAATTGTCGCATCGTTTGCAACACTGCAAACTCGGTCAAATGTAATTTTTGTACCAAGTTTGCAATGCGCATATACCGTGTAGGTCGCCGCCATTGTTACAGAAAGCGAAAGAACGTTGTGTTGAAGTTTTGTTAGAAATATATACGTGAAAGGATTAGTAAACCTATTTTTCCCGCACTAACTACCCCAAAAAATTGTTTGTTTTATACTATGTTGAAATCAATATTCACGCCATTAAGCAACAGTTTGGGAACAAATATTAACCGTAACTAGATTTTTCATATTTTCTTACACTGCGTTTTTAGTATAAAAATGACATCACTTGCACGTGCGATCAATTTTCATTCAGTCCTTTTAATAGTCCCCGCGGGTGCCAAGTTCATGCAATAAACATCATGTTACACGGGATTGCGCATTGGGGGATGGTGTTACAAAGACTAGATTGAATGAATCAGGGATAAAACGGTCCGTTGGACATTCAAATTGCTAAAAAAATAGTTTTAAAAAATAATCGAAAATAGAATGGTACACGGTCAGTCGGAATAAACTGGGCACTAACTCTAAATGCTAAATCTTTAACATGTTTAAACCGACGTGTTTAACACAACCTGGGTGATTGTGCGTTCACAAGCTGTATAGGCTACGTGTATTCAATTTATTGTGGCCCAAATAGGTAAAATAGATATCGATTGAATTCCTCAAATACACGTGTATCTTACTGGAAATCTGAAACGGTGTATGTTTGTTTGTTTGTGTGTTTGTTATCCTTATTTCTCCGTTAGTTGTTAGTTGTGATGCCTATTTTGCAATATGAACGATAGAGGAAATAACGGGAGGGCGTTAAAGTTTATTTCAGTGAAATTGGTTAACAATTGGCTCCAAAAACAGCAAAAAACCTCTCAGATTTGGCTCATAAATGCCCCTAGAATTGAACAACATTGTGCGTTGCGCGTACTACAGCGTAATCTTGCCCATAGAACTAATTACTTAGAGACTGCTCATTCCGCATTCCAACACACACGGCGCGCTGAAGCCGACAGCGGCCAATATCGTCATGACAGCGGCAATATCGTCATGACAGCGGCCAATATCGTCATGACAACGCGTCAACACTTGCGTAGTTTCGACGCAACTTGTGCGTTGAGCGTATAATCAGCACGCAAACATATACGCGTCCATGACAGAAGCGCATTGTTGTGTGTTTCAGATCAACACGCAGGGGGAACGCTACAAGAAAAGTGACGCACTCAAGCACGCGCGTAGAGGACGTTTTTCGGGAAGTGCGTATTTGTTGTTGTCATGGTTCGACTTTTCGTTCTTTGGCTTCAATTTTTAAGCGTCGTGAGCAGCCTCTGATCTTGCCGTGGTAACGCGTCGCGTGCATGTTTGCGCAAGGGCTGACTGCCGCCCGCGCGGCACACGCACCCCTACACATGGCGCAGAAGCCACACGGGAAATGGCTATGGGCGCGCCTGTTGGTAGGGTATTTGGTGTCCTGTGGTGGGGGGGGGGGGGGGGGGGGGGGCGGCCGGTGTAAAACCACTGGAAATCTGGAAACGGTGTATGTTTGTTTTGTTTGTGTGTTTGTTATCCCTATTTCTCCGTTAGTTGTGATCAAAGTGGGCGCCTACACATGGCGCAGAAGCACACGGGAAATGGCTATTAGGCGCGCCTGTTGGTAGGGTATTTGGTGTCATGTGGTGGTGGGGGGGGGGGGGGGGGGGGGGGGGGGGGCGGCCGTTGTAAAACCACGGGAAATGGTTTAGGATAGGTCTAGGGTTATTAATGGTAAAAGTAGCGTTTTGCGGGGGGTTAATGAAGCAATCCTGATTTGTTACTTTAAGTTGGGCATGCCAAACAATCTAAGGGACCGAGGTTATAAAGTAGCCACGGGAATTGGGTTTAGGGAGGTTGTGATTATAAATCAAACTGGTTTGTATGTGTGCATGGGGCTAGGAGGGGGGGAAATGTGTTAGGATAGGGTTATAAGAGTTAATGAAGTAGCCGCGGGAAATGGTTAGGGAGGGTTATGATTATAAACCCACCTGGTTGGGTGTAGTTGCAGTGTGTGGGGGGGGGGGGGGGGGGGGGGGCAGCGATTGTAGGGGGTTTATGTGGTTTTAAAAGTACCGGGGATTACTTGATGCGGTTTGAGAGGTAGGGGTTAATAAAGTAAACACGGTAAATGCTTTAGGAGGGATATATGGTTATAATTCAACCTGATTGGGAGTGGGGGTTGTAGGGGGTTTATAATGCCTTTAGAAGGGATATGGTTATAAATAAACCTGGTATGGGGTGTTGTAGGGGGTTTATGTGGTTTCAGAGGTAGGTAGTGGTATAACCATCTAGCGGGGACCCGAGCGTAACCACGGGAAATGTTTTAGGATAGGGTTAACTTGATGCGGTTTGAGAGGTAGGGGTTAATAAAGTAGCCATAAAGTAAATGGTTTAGGAGGGACATGGTTATAAATCAACCTGATTTGGGGGGGGGGGGGGGGGTGGTTATAGGGGGGCTATAATCGGGGCTATAATGCCTTTAGAAGGGATATGGTTATAAATCAACCTGGTTTGGGGGTGATGAGGAGTTTATGTGGTTTCAGAGGGTATGTAATGTGGCATAACCATCTAGCGGGGACCCGAGCGTAGCGAGGGTACGCCGCTAGTGTTTAATAATATACGTTCTGCACGTCAGCTGCACGTGAGTAATCATACAAAGCGTACAGTTGGTGCACGCGACGCGCGCGTGTTCACTACCCCCGTACTCATGATTAAAGTTAGACTAAATTCGAGAATTACGTTTAGTTAAACGATGTTTCTAAAGTCAAAGTTAAACGCGTGCCCAGCTTAAACCGCGTTTTAATACGTACGAGCATAATCCTAACTCTAGAAAACATTGTGGAAAATTTAGAAATTTGAGCTTTGAATGTCAAAAGGTGATTTGCGCGCACACGTTGATATGTATTGATTTGTCTAATATCTTGATATAGCATTACGCAGTTATAAAACATAAACATTCTTTCCGGATTGGCGAGTCTGCGTAGACCTACTATAAGGGCAAAATGGGGCAAAAGCCTAATTCTTACCGTGAAATGTGACTGGCCTATATTTTTTAATGCTATTGCCCTGGCCTATATTTTTTTTATGCTATGCCCTATATGTTTATTTCTCTGTGTTTCTGTACTCTGAAACTCTT
>CM069456.1:6638122-6676217 GCA_035610835.1 Ophiura sarsii | reverse complement strand
CAAGAAGTAGTCCTAACAGAATATTTTAGTTTTAGGGCGATATGTGATTTGCTGATCGTAGAGCTCATGCCCGTCAGATGGGGGGGGCGACGGTTGCGATCGCCCCCCCTTTGAAAATCTTCCCGGAAAATGTGTACACAGATGAAAAAATTTCGCGCGCTACGCGCGCATTTATCTTCCAAAAATGCAATATTCTTTGCTACAAGCTTGTTTACAGCCTAAATGTACCTCGATCGTGCAAAAATAGGTGCAAATTCGAAAATTTTCGCGCGTTACGCGCGCATATTTTACTCACAATTGTTGTTTTTTTGAAAACGCCCCCCCCCTTTGAAAAAAGTGTCTTACGGGCCTGGAGCTCTCGGCAAAAAGTGTTGCGGGTTTTTTTTATACACCATGTATATTTTATGTGATGTCATGGTCGCAGATGTCACACAAATAAATAATATTGTTTTGTTAATTTTGTCTTACTTTCATTTCATTCAATAATCATGATTATAATCATTATTTAACTATCCCCGTTATTTAACTATCCCACATAAACGCCGAAATGTGCTTTTGACGGAATTCGAACCGGCAACCTTCGCATCAAATCCGCAACGCTCTTACCAATTAATCTACAGACTAGGCAACTCGCAGATGAGCACAATCTATGGTATAAAATTCGAACTTGTCCTTCAATTTCAGCGGAAATCATCAGGACGATGTATTACGGTATATTTCATGTGTCTTGGTCTGTGCCATCATAACTCAAGCATGATTCATCTCTGACAACTGAAACTGAAACCATACAGTTTTACCCAACACAAATAAATAGGGATTGTCCCTGTTGCCATGGTTGCATTGCATGACACAAAATACCATGTAGTCTAATCACATAGCCAGAGAATTCAATTCATATTTCAATGTCACATTTTTATTTATTTATTTATTTATTTATTTATTTATTTATTTTATTTATTTATTTATTTATTTAGTTAGTTAGTTAGTTAGTTAGTTAGTTAGTTAGTTAGTTAGTTAGTTAGTTAGTTAGTTAGTTAGTTAGTTAGTTAGTTAGTTAGTTAGTTAGTTAGTTAGTTAGTTAGTTAGTTAGTTAGTTAGTTAGTTAGTTAGTTAGTTAGTTAGTTTAGTTTAGTTTAGTTTAGTTTAGTTTAGTTTAGTTTAGTTTAGTTTAGTTTAGTTTAGTTTAGTTTAGTTTAGTTTAGTTTAGTTTAGTTTAGTTTAGTTTAGTTTAGTTTAGTTTAGTTTAGTTTAGTTTAGTTTAGTTTAGTTTAGTTTAGTTTAGTTTAGTTTAGTTTAGTTTAGTTTAGTTTAGTTTAGTTTAGTTTAGTTTAGTTTATTATTATTAAAAAAAAAAAATTGGGGGGGATCCCCCCATTACTTTGCGTTCTAAATCACATGTAATAATACTTGTTCTTTTATTTCGTACTGTGTAGCTACATCATCGGTATACAGTAGTGTCCATGCTTCTGAGTCTGACGATATGCATTCGAATTTGTTACGTTTAATGATTTATTAAAGGTGGCCATTGCGAGCTCTTCTGTGATTTTGGTCAGCCCACCAATTTCTGCACTTAAAATTAAAACTGAAACTGACACTGAAACTGATAAAGGGACACAACACAACATGTATAATCATAAGCATATCACTGTCAAGTGGGGATAGCAACTTTCTTACTACCTAGAAGCTAGTTTACATTGATCTTACACGCTAATTTGGTGCAATTAGCGACATTTGCAAAATTTAGCGCATTAGCCAATATCGCACCTTCCTCCCCTACGAGGAGGGCTAGTTACCGGGCTAGTATTATTACTCATGATGAGATGATATATTATCATGATTATGTAATTAACTCGAAATCCAAGCGGGAAAATATGGCGAAAATTCGCCATACACATGTGATTTACAACTGAAAGGCATAATTGCAACAATAAACCCCGGATAGCCGTGAACCCTCTAATCTAGTATAATATACATGAAAAGAAAATAACTATACATTTCAACTGAGTCCATATTTGTACAACTTTCAATGTGATGCATGTATCGAGTCGGGCTTGGATAATGTGCGAGTTGCGAGTAGCGAGTTGCGAGTTGATAGTTGAGAGTTGCGAGTGCGAGTTGCGAGTGCGAGTGGCGAGTTCGAGTTGCGAGTTGCAAGTTGCGAGTTGAAATGTGCGAGTTGCGAGTTGGATTTTGCGAGTTCGAGTTGCGAGTTGCAAGTTGCGAGTTGAAATGTGCGAGTTGCGAGTTATGTTTTGCTAGTTCAAGTTGCGAGTTATGAGTTGCGAGTTGAAAAATGCGAGTTGCGAGTTAACGTTTGCGAGTTGTCACATGCGAGTTGCGAGTTCCCTATTATTTGATAGTTACTTTCATTTCAATTTCAGTTCAATTAATGTTCAAATAAAGCGCTTTGATATTTTTATTTTACATTATTTTGTATAAGGAACAGTATTAGCTGCTTTATAAGTTATTTTGCAAGGTATAGGTAATAATAGCATTAATAGCTGCTTTATAGTGTAAAGGGATTAGCTGCTTTGCATTTGGAACAGTGCTCTGCTTTATATTGTAAGGTATTATAATAGGTAATAGCTGCTTTGCATTAATAGCTGCTCTATATGTTATTTGTAAGGTATAAGAAATTAGCAGCTTTGCATATTTATAGCTGCTCTATATGTTATTTTGAAAGGTGCGAGAAATAGCTGACTTTAATTTGTAAGGTTTTATGAATAGCTGCCTTGATTGATACAATTTTGTATGGTATTCTTAGGTATGGGTCTATATTTAAAGTTGGAATGCTTACTTGACCAAGTAATGTGCATAAGCAGGGGTCTGGGGATATTAACATGTGTTCAAACATATTTGCCCAATCCCACACCCCCCTATTATGGGAATTTCAAAAACAAATTGAAGCTTCAAACTTTCATTTACCTCTGCTCCTGTGTAGCCGTATATTCATAGTGATCAGCCCAATTTTATTTGTTTATACTTGTAAAAAAACAAACACAATTGACTGCGAAGCGGCCAAAAGATAAGTGGGCAAAAACACAACAATAGCATATAGAAACATTGAGTCAGCCACAGGTAGGTTGATAGCATAATAAAGTATTAACACATTAACATTAACATTAACATAAATGACAACTCGCAAAAATGAAGAACTCGCAAATATTAACTCGCAAAATCCAACTCGCAACTCACACATTTAAACTCGCAGCTCGCAACTCGCAATTCGAACTCGCAAAGTCCAACTCGCAACTTGCACAATTGAACTCGCAACTCGCAACTCGCAATTCAAACTCGCAACTCGCACATTTCAACTCGCAACTTGCAACTCGCAACTCGAACTCGCAACTCGCAACTCGAACTCGCAACTCGCAACTATCAACTCGCAACTCGCTACTCGCAACTCGCAGAATACCTTCCCCCTATCGAGTCGCAGGCAGGCTACCTGAATGAATTATGCCCGAAATGATTCGTACAGATAGATGAGCCGTGATCAAGACAATTGTCTGAAGTTCTATGGCATGTGAACACGCGTTGGTGTGTTTGGTAGTACTGCACATTTGAAAGCGCAAATAACTAAACTCAAAGATTTACACTTTTAGTCTTATCAGCTTTAACCTAGCTCTATCCCCCCGGAGACCGAGTTCGTTAAAAATCCACTAAATCAATGGCAAAAACCGTTTACCTCACGTACACTTGGTTCGACCTTTGCGAGTCGTTGAAAGTTTCCCTTTTGTCAGTAAATGTAGGCAGTGGTATGGGTAATGGTATGTGGGTCAGACACTTCGCTTCCAATGTGTTTTGACAGGATTTGAGACCTACAATGCACCAGAATAATATGTACAGGTTCTTTACAACTATAAACATTCAGATATATTTATACTTGGGGGTATACTTGGCATTGCACAGTGCTTGTCCAATTCAAATAACATACTAGTAGGTCCCGGTGAAAATGCGCATGATGTACACATAGTACAATTTGCTCAAATTGACCACACAAAAGAGCACAACATGTTTGCGATTTCCGAAATTAGGGACCGTTCATTATTTATGGTGGAGGGGGGGGGGGGGGGGGGGGGGGGGGGGGGGGGACAAATTCGAGACTCGTATGTCAAAATTACCTAACCCCCCCTACAGCTGAAATTGAAAATTACATGACCCCCCTGCTAACCAGTAGCTTTTAACACAACCCCCCCCCCCCCCCCCCCCCCCAAAAAAAAAAAATTAAAAAAAATAAAAAATCAACTTGTCACATACTAAACTCGCACATTCGAACTCGCAAACCAGGAAAGGTGGTCCTAGTCAAACTAAGTTCATTTAAAAGTTCTGTTTTACATTTGGGTTCTCTTTCTTCACTTATTTGAATTTCAACAATAATTACATCATAGCAAAGAACGTTGTTTTAATCTTTATGTAAATAATAAACCTCATTTTATTGCAATAGCTATTTTCAATTCTGCTCGTAATCGCAGACATTGCTTCTAAAATATTTGACATATAACTTATACTTTTCTCTCTCAAAATAGAACTTTGACAATATGATAAAGATTTATATAAATAAACGATAAATTTGATCTTCTCAGGAGTAATAAAACAAATATATAATAGCTCTTTTCGTTAAATGTGTTGCCATTGAAGGCCCTATATAATCATTGTTATTCCCAATTTGACAGGTCTTTTGGATAAATATTTACTTATTGCTGAATCCCAATTGTAAACAGATGGACTTTAAATTAAATGAACTTAGTTTGACTGAAACATTAAGTTATTTCAGAAAATAAACTCTATGATTAATACACATGAAAAATTAAGCTTAATTGTTCTGTTATACCACCTTTTATAGTGAAGCCTTTAGGAACTGGAGATTTTTCAACAAAACAAGGGATTGGATGGATAACGATTGATGGAAATATAGATGATATTTTGATCAATCAAACACTAGAATCCGACTACCATGATTGCGTTAAGGTAAATCGGGTTGAACATCGTTTGTATAATTGAATATCTTTTGAATAATTGAACATCTTTTGTACAATTGAACATCTTTTGTACAATTGAACATCTTTTGTACAATTGAACATCTTTTGTACAATTTAACACCTTTTGTACAATTTAACATCTTTTGTACAATTTAACATCTTTTGTACAATTTAACATCTTTTGTACAATTTAACATCTTTTATACAATTGAGCATCTTTTGTACAATTGAACATCTTTTGTACAATTGAACATATTTTGTACAATTGAACATCTTTTGTACAATTGAACATCTTTTGTTGTACAATTTAACATCTTTTGTATAATTTAACACCTTTGGTACGATTTAACATCTTTTGTACAATTTAACATCTTTTGTACAATTTAACATCTTTTGTATAATTTATCACCTTTTGTACAATTTAACATCTTTTGTACAATTTAACATATTTTGTACAATTTAACATCTTTTGTACAATTTAACATCTTTTGTACAATTTAACATCTTTTGTACAATTTAACATCTTTTGTACAATTTAACATCTTTTGTACAATTTAACATCTTTTGTACAATTTAACATCTTTTGTACAATTTAACATCTTTTGTACAATTTAACATCTTTTATACAATTGAACCGTGACATATTTCGTGTTATTGAATACCTTTCGTGCTATTAAACGTGTGTTCACTGTTCAGTGGAACCTCTTTAACACAAAGTTAATGAGGCCTTTCGTTTTAATGTGTTATCTGGAATTTGGGTATTATCAGGTTATTTTCTAATGTATATTTCTTTGTCCATGACGGGTCTTGAAATCATCTTTGTGTTATCAAGCATAGCATTGTGAGTCAATGCTATGCTTTCATTGATCATACGACGTGACGGTCACCCATGCGAATACAAAATAGCAATTTACAAGCAAGGCAACATACGAGCCAACTCACTCACGGGTTGGCATACACAATGCCTGAACTTGCCCTGTGCTATCTCATTATCATCAATCAGGCCATATTTTGTGCCTCACTGGGGACTCATAATCATGTGTTTTCCGTTCGCGACCTCAGGATTCGTAACACTACCTCCATTCAGATAAATAAAATGATTTTATTTGGTAACTTTTAAGGGGGTGTGAACCCCAGGTATAGCCTCCGTACACTGCCGTAACTTCTTCGTTATTCATTTAATCGATATAAAAGTATACATTTTCTTGAAGAAAAGGGTTCAATGAATCCAACCATGAACATGAAATTGACCATTTTGGAGAAATTATAAAAAAACACGGTTTTTGACCCATTTTAGGTTTTGTAAAGATAACTAAAAATATGTTTGTCAAATTTTGTGGTTCCAGTTTTATTATAATCCTTATAAAATTCTCTAAGATGTTTTTTTGTTTTTTTGAATATCTGATTTATTTTTGGAATTATTAACCAAAAAGTGATTTTTTTTAACCTCCAAAATCATGAAAATCACATTTTTTGGCACTTTTTGGTCACTAATTCAAAAAGTAAATCAGATATTCAACAAACAAAGAAAAGATTCCTAGAGAATTTTATTCAGATGATTTTGGTGCAATTTCAGCGTTTTTTCCAAAAAATGAATTTGCTACGAATGCAGCAAATTTTGAGCCAAAAAAAAAGGTGATTTTTGTTGGTCAAAAATGAAAAAAAAATCAGCTTATTTGGTGAAATTTGATATCCAAAAATTGATTATCCGACTCATTGACTTTCATCTGAATCAACCGCCCAGCGGCCCGCGTCGGTGAAGGAAAGGATTCAACTTGAATTCCGAGATTCGAGCTGAATACTTTTGCTAAAATTGTATAGGTTGTTCATTTAATATTGAACCGGCTACCTGATAATTAACCCAGCATGCCCTGTTTCGGAAACCCCGAGGAACATGATGAACCTCAGCATAGCTTGAAAACTTGTTCAAAATTATAGTCTGTTTTAAACCTCTAATAAGAAAGTTTTGACGGAATTCTATTCAAGTTGCAAAAACACGCGTTGAAAGAAAATCTCTTGATCAAATGGGATGATGACTCTAAAGTAAAGTAATTGCCACAGATGACAATCAGGATAGATCCGCTATCAACATGATCAATGTGGATTCGTGACGAGGGAACGTATCATGAATATTCTTATGAACCAGAGGGCGTCATTACCTTCAGATGACGTCATAACTGAAAAAGGATAGTTAATTAATTATCTCAACTTATTCATATGAAACCTACAGAAAATATGCGCATGTCCAGACGGCAAATCATGTTCAACTGGGCCCAGAACGTTTACATTTACCAGATAAAGGTCGGCTGCGCCCTCAAAAATCAGATCAGAATAATTGAAAATGCTTAAATCAATTTGTATCATTATTTGGTAATCAAAATGAAGACATACATGGATGTACCAACCAAAGATGGCTGCCACAACCTCTCTTATTTTAGAACTATCTTTAGAGCTACTATATAGATGTGTATTTTTAAAGTATAATCGTCAAATAATTTCAACGGTTTGAGAATATTTCATGCTCCTTTTGAAATCCCGGCCTCACTATTATGTTGCTTCCTGTCTGAATACATGGCATAAGGAATTTAGATCGAATTAGATGGCGCGGTTCTCGGATTACGCGATTTGTGGTTTGAGTTCCTTATTGATGACGCAATTGGATTCTACCTTCCATCCATCCATCCACCCTTCCACCCATCCACCCTTCCACCCACCCCATCCACCCCAACCACCTACCCACCCACCATCCACACACCCAACCAACCAACCAACCAACCAACCAATCAACCAACCAACCAACTAACCATCCATCCAACCACCCTTCCACCCACCCATCAACCCCACCCCAACCACCCACCCACCCACCATCCACACACCCAACCAACCAACCAATCAACCAATCAACCAACCAACCAACTAACGCTCCAACCAACCAATTAACCCATCCACCCACCACCCTCCAACCAACCAAATAACCAATTTAAATAAACAGACATTACATAATATCAGGGTGGAGAATTCCCCCCTCAAATTGGTTCAAAAGAAAGGTACATGATGTAGGAACTCTGAAATGCTTATCAATATAGGAAAAGGGTTGAAGTAGTGGCTCTCTATTATAGACATTGGGTGACGCTATATGTTCATCGGGGGTGGATTGGGGAGGGACGTAGAAGGTGCGGGATTGGCTTTTTAGCGCTTTAGCGCGTGGAGTTAGCATCTGTGTTAATTAGCGAAATTAGCGCTAAAAACGCTATTATCGCTAATTTTGCAAGTAAGTGCTAAAAACACTATTATACGATATCAAATAAGTTTTCAAAAAAAATGAGGGATGCCATCGCGCAATTAGCGCTAATAGCGCTAATTGCATCATGAGCGCTAATAGCATCGCTGGTGTTAATAACGCTATTATCGCTAATTTGTTAGGTAAGTGCTAAAAACGCTATTATGCATTATTTTTTCACTAAAGCAAATCATAATTATACAGGGTGTCTCTAAAAAGGTTGTGTTAACGGAGCATGTTTATATAGAGCCCCGCAGGGTTCCGGAGGACACACGAATCACACCAGAGTGCTAATCAAGTGCAATTAGCGTTATTAGCGCAAGACCGCTAATCAAGTGCAATTAGCGCTATTGGCGCTATTAGCGCGACTCCTAGACTTGGTTCATCTTCAGAAATTGCACTTTAGCGGTTACAACGCTAGGAACACGGGATATCGCGCTAATTGCGCCAAGTGCAATTAGCATTATTAGCGCAAGGCCGCTAATCAAGTGCAATTAGCGCAATTAGCGCTAATTGCGCGACTCCTAGACTTGGTTCATCTTCAGAAATTGCACTTTAGCGATTACAACGCTAGGAACACGGGATATCGCGCTAATTGCGCTAATTGCGGCAGAGTGCATTATTAGCGCAAGACCGCTAATCAAGTGCAATTAGCGCAATTAGCGCTATTAGCGCTAATTGCGCGACTCCTAGACTTGGTTCATCTTCAGAAATTGCACTTTAGCGCTTACAACGCTAGGAACGCGGGATATCGCGCTAATTGCGCCAAGTGCAATTAGCATTATTAGCGCAAGACTGCTAATCAAGTGCAATTAGCGCTATTAGCGCTAATTGCGCGACTGCTAGACTTGGTTCATCTTCAGAAATTGCACTTTAGCGATTACAATGCTAATCAAGTGCTAATCAAGTGCAATTAGCGCTATTAGCGCTAATTGCGCGACTCCTAGACTTGGTTCATCTTCAGAAATTGCACTTTAGCGATTACAACGCTAATCAAGTGCAATTAGCGCTATTAGCGCTAATTGCGCGACTCCTAGACTTGGTTCATCTTCAGAAATTGCACTTTAGCGATTACAACGCTAGGAACACGGGATATCGCGCTAATTGCGGCAGAGTGCTAACCAAGTGCAATTAGCGTTATTAGCGCAAGACCGCTAATCAAGTGCAATTAGCGCTATTCCTAGACTTGGTTCATTTTCAGAAATTGCACTTTAGCGCTTACAACGCTAATCAAGTGCAATTAGCGCTATTGGTGCTAATTGCGCGACTCCTAGACTTGGTTCATCTTCAGAAATTGCACTTTAGCGATTACGACGCTAGGAACACGGGATATCGCGCTAATTGTGCTAAAAACGAATGTGTTTTAGCGCATTAGCGCACATTTGTACTAGCACTGCAATTAGCGCTAATTTACATTGATCTTAAACGCTAATTTGGTGCAATTAGCGACATTTGCAACATTGCGCTAATGCGCTAATAAGCCAATATCGCACCTTCCTCCACATAACACAGTTTATATAACACCTTTGGTAGGTTATTTGTCATATAAAACAAATAATGAATGCTTTTCATTTGTGCAATGGTAACAATATTTTCATTCGGTGAAAGATGAAATGTTCCATTCAACTCATACCATTGCACTCATAAATATTCACTATTTGTATAACATGTACTCTCCTTTGATACAAGTCAAAAAATCACAGAAGTCCAAATAAATAATAAGGACTTAGCCAATGCGATGAAAATGTTCATGATAAATCAAGCAAACAAACATGTCTATGATGTAGAATTATCTGTAATAGAGAGAGGTTTGAAATGTGTAGATATCCCAAATGATCCCAAAGCAAATAGCTAAACAGGGACACAAAAACAGTTATGCGTAATACTAAAGGGTTCAACAAAAGAAATTATACCACTTTGTTTATGTCATTTTGAGTAACATTCAATTTCTTTTGACCAAACAGGCTATAATATAGGCATTTAGATGAATCTTTTAGGCATAATTTGATACCAAATTTGCCCCCTAAAGATAAACCATGATTAGCAGCATTTAAAGAAAAATTTCCCATTTTCAAAAGTCTCATTTCCAATACACAGCACGAGAAAAAAGGACCAATTGTTAATACATACAATGTCGTACGCCCCAACGGATTTGCGCTGTGCGATCGATAGCCCCGTCAATCCTGGCTAATACACACACACACAGAGACCCCAATTTGTCCTTTCTTCTCGTGCTGTGTATTGGAAATGAGACTTTTGAAAATGGGAAATTGTTCTTTAAATGTTGCTAATCATGGTTTATCTTTGTTATTAGGGGGCAAATTTGGTATCAAATTATGCCTAAAAGATTCATCTAAATGCCTATCTATAGCCTGTTTGGTCAACAACAACAAAAATGAATGTTACTCAAAATGACATAAACAAAGTGGTATACTTTCTTTTGTTGAACCTTTTATTATAATGCACATACGTTATTTAATGAATAGGTGACATTGGTTCAACAACAGCTCAACCTCATCATGCTCATTGTAGTATTCTCCGATCTCATGCTATGGAATCGAAGTATTGATACAAATACACACAACTATCTATATCCACTAGAACAAAAAAATTGAAGATCAACTTGCTACATTTTGCCACAAATTCACAAAAGTGCCCCTCCTAGCCAGGCTTTCTTTAGAAGACCTTTTATAGTCAGTAATTATCAGTGGACCGTGTGAAAGAATTGGTGAATTAATCGACTTAATTGAAGTCCCTCTTATTCAAAACACATACGTGAGCCACAAAAGATGCTACAAGAAACAAATGCGCAATTGCAACACACAAAACAATGTACTTTGGTTACAATAGACTGTATAGGAATTTTCACCAATGTTTTGCAAAATAAAGTTTTCAGGCTTTTTCGGAAATCAACCCAGGAATGTAGTTTACTAAAATGCCACCAATCCGTTATATGGAAGCATTATAAAAAGACGTTGATTTTGCATAGACACTACTGTTTCTCTTTTAATTGGAAAAGATATTCAGTTCCCTTGCCGATAAAATCTTCAAATGGTTATGTTATCATGAGGTGTATTCGAAGAAGGGTAAGGAGCCAGAGGGGTTGTTGTGGAAACAATCATTTGACCTCTATCTAATATGGGATCGAGCTATATGATGGATTGATATACATGGATAGCGAGACCCATTACCTGTGCAGACATGGTATAATTTCAATGTTTTAAATTTTGAATATCACTTGATCTGTAAATAAGTAAGCTTATATGAGAGTTTTCTACATCCTCTCAAAGTTGTCTGACATAACCTATCAGTCCTGTGTGTGAACAGACAACTCTGCCACTGTCGGATCTATCTGTTAATAAGCTTAATTACAATTTTAAATCAGTGTCAATTGACTTTGATTGAAGTTTACAAAGTAGTAAGTATACTACCAGTTGCATACAGACTAATTTCATAATCAAAAATGTTTTGCTTTGATGTGTACCATAAAAGTTTGATAACAGTTTTAAAGATCAAAACTTCCAGCAGTTTAAATTGATTCATCAACACTATGAATTTGAGTATTTTAAGGATTTGAAACATTGAAAAGGTATCATTTTCAAACAAGACAGTGTCTATGTAAATGTTGGTTAATTTTGTATTAAGGTTCATGTTTGTGACACTATCAAAAGTAATGTAATTTTGTACACAAATGTTGGGTGATGAAAACCTGCTTCCCTCAAGTTGTTATTGTAAGAAAAACAAACAAATACAAAAAGGGGATATATTTTGGAATCTGACACTTTATGAAGAAATTTCAATAGTCATGATATTAAGATTCAAAATTCTGTTATGTTTTGGGTCACTCATTTCTATTCAATGCAGTGTCACCTTTTTCTTTGGGTTTTGACGAGAGAGCGGATACAAGGACCAAAAAAGACGAGTGCCATAATTCGCCACACTCGATGTCGGACGAACCATGACGAGAGACGCTGATGAAGCCAGGGATACAAAAATGAAAGAGTCGCTTGTATAGACAGTATTAACATTTACCCTTTGTGTTAAAAACACAATTGCTTTGACTCTTATAAAATATTGTGGAAAGTAAGAAATCATCCACAGGTAGATGTAACACAATTGTTTGACAACCTCTCTGGTATGTACCAACCTTTTGTATAACAATCCAGTCACATCGAGATTCAAGGAAAATCAGCATAGAGAAACTTTGTAATATTATTTTCTCTTTCTACCATATTGTAAAACAGAATATTATGTTATGTGTGATAACGACAAGAAACTGCACAGAATAAATTGATTTATATTATATTACACCTTTTTGAGATATTGTGAATCACTTGATTGGTAATAATTTATTGTATAACTGGATAGTGCTAGGCTAATTAAGCTAAATTGTTAAACGCCACGTGCTCTTGACAACGACTTCTATTGTATGAGTTATACAGATTTATTTCGTAATACAAGTGGACTATGACGGCATTATGGTTAGGGCTAGAGTTAGGATTAGCCTTAACCCTAACTCCAACCCTAACCCTAATGCCGTCATAAGGGCTAGAGTTAGGGTTAGCCATAACCCTAACTCCAACCCTAACCCTAATGCCGTTATAAGGGCTAGAGATAGGGTTAGCCTTAACCCTAACTCCAACCCTAACCCTAATGCCGTCATAAGGGCTAGAGTTAGGGTTAGCCTTAACCCTAACTCCAACCCTAACCCTAATGCCGTCATAGTCCTCTATAACGAAATAAATCATTAAAACCGCTGTCAGGGTCCAAGGTTATACATAGACTATTATACGCAACGTAATGCGCAATGCAACGCAGTACGCGGGCGTCGTGACAACGAGGCAACAGCAGGGCGCAGGAAACAGGGAAACAAAACAAAGAAAGGCAGAAGGAGATACGACGGAAAACGGGACGGACGGGCTGTGGGCCTGAGGGCCGAATGCCAATCATCATGAGTTCTAGATCATAGACGTGAATGTAACAGAGAGAAGAGCCCAGTGGATACATCAGGAAAATACCTCATGGAGTTACAAATAAACTCAGAGAACTTGAGAACTGTAATACAGGGTACCTCTGCGGCAGATACATACCATGAAAAGTGGATAACTGTTTGAACCTTACTTCGAAGAATATGCGGCAGATTCATAACAGGACATTGACAAATGGAGAACTGTCTTGATATTTATACGTCGGAGTTGGATGGCAAACCGCCGTACCTGAAACATATACGAACGATAAGTGCACTTAGTCTTCTTCTGTAATCAGTGATCACTGACCGCGATAGCGCATTGCTTTGCCAATTTCATCATATTATGCTATGTCTGTTATATTAAAGTGTTGTTAATTTAAAGTCTGTCTAGAGTAAAGTGTTTCAGTGAACTCGAGCTAACTCGGCTCGTGACAACCGCTACCTCGGCACCGACGGCCTAGCTGCTTGGGTGGTAATGTGACATTCGCTCTGGGATCGAGAGGACGTGAGTTCGAGTCCTAGTATCGTCAGACTGTATGAATGGGGTTTTTAATGAAGACACAGCTTGTAAGTCAGAAGACTTATGACGATAGTTCAATTAGTTCCAAATTGGCGAGAAATATTCGGACTTTATCTATCCGCGCGCAAAAGTAATCAAAGCGTAAAGCGCGATGTTGGCATACGCAAGCGTACCACATACAATGTCAATGCGTCATTTCGCGCCATATTGCGACATGCGAGCGTTTTGCGCGCGACGCTCTTCTGGATTCATTCGCTGCAGTAAACAGGTTTCGCCAATTTGGAAATGACTGAACTATAGGCTAATTAATGATAGCTGACTTATAGAGAACACCATATTGATACTGATACTGGTGTTCGTGATGAGCTCTATACTACAAGTTGTTTCAATAAACATACAATCCTTTTTCTTGCGGCCATAACTCCCGGTTGAAAACACATATTGCCAAGTATTGTTGTATTGTTTTTGTAGGGGAATTAGGCAATATTTTGGTCCGATTCGGTTTACTGGTTTTGTAAATAAATGATTTGCTATAAATGTAAGATACTTATATTTCAATAAATATGTGTGTGTTGTTTTGAGACAAATTAAAAAAACAATACACACGCGCGTTGATGTTTGTTGATGTGTGGGGAGTGCTATTGTGAGCATATCAACATTTACGCATTCAAGTGCATTGATTTGTTCCATTTTTCCGAGACACAAAGCATACGCATGCATTGACCTATTTCATACGCGACACTGCTGTTATTTCTATGGCAATGGAATTAGGGCGACATTTGGAACCGATCGACCATGAATTCTACGTTCATACATTACGATTACAGGCTGAAATGTTTGGGTAGAGTACTCAGTCACTTACCTTGTTGACAAATCAGTCCAGTAACATCGGTGTTACATGGATAGGTGTACCACTTACGATTTGTATTACGCACAAGCACACACCCCTCATTGTAATTGTCGCTAGGCTGATTTGGTCCCCAATTTGAATATCAAGCTACACAAACATGACAAAAAGAAGAATTGAGAAACAAGATCAAGAACGAGTTGTAAATACTCGGTAATCACATTAATGTATGTAAGAGAAACACAATACGCGTGGCATTCTTGGTCAGGGATGGCAAAAGATTTGTCTCGTCTTTGTCACTCTAGATTTGGGAGTGGTCATGAGCGAAAGGTTTCATTTTGAAAACTTAAATTTACCTAAAACTAGTATAATTTGTTGGAAATATAATATAGGTATATCAGACCAATTTTAATCGTTTTGATATTGTATCTACTATAAAAACAAGGTATTTACACAAAACTGGTCAACGTCCTAAAATGAAATTAACAGACGGCAAAGGAAATATGAAAAAGAAGATTTAGACAGTGTATGATGTATTTTAACAAAAACTCCTTGTTTTAATGCTGGGCCCACTTTTCTCTCTTCGGAAATTATAGCAGCTTCCAAGAAATATCCAACCATCCCATAGTAATCGCGACTTTCCACCACGTTGTTATCCCATAATAATCACCCTTGGATCCCCCGGTAGTTACATTTAATACATAACTCTCTATTCAGAACTGAGCACCAGCGAAATAACGTGGTAAAATATTGCGCAATAAATAGCCCATAATAATCGCAGACGTGCTAGGCATGCGCATACATGTTTTGATGTTGATTAATTGGGAAGTCCAGGGTTTTATTTTAATTATCATTTAATTAATTCGCAGGGAAAAAAATGATTTGTACACTTTTAACCGCCATTAATGTGAAACTAAATGAATAATATAATTGATGACAAATTTGATAGATAAACAAGAAAAGTACACGCTCCACACCGGGCTCGAACTCCCGTAAATTTTCCAAAAAGAACGTGAGTCCAGCACCTTAACCACTCGGCCACCACTACATACAGAAGTGGAGAGTGGACATTTATTTATATACCAAACAGAATATAGTAAACACGACGAATGTCGCAGATTTTGCAAAACTCTATCATTTGTTTTATATTATTTAAACCATTTCTCCACAATTGTAACAACATATGTGTTCATATTTTCATATCCAGATGTGTTCTCATTTTGCACATACTTTGAGCATCACAGTTCCTCAGTAGTTTTAATGATTTACTGTCTGTCTTATTTTTTTAGGTGCCTCAAGAAAGAGAGTTAACCATATACACCTAACACAAACAGTATCCGACCACGTGGTTTTATGCTAATTCAAAATCTAAGAGTACCAACATTGTAGATATATGTACATTAAAGGGGCATGACGAGATATGTTGTAGGATGCGCCCTCAATTATGATAACAACTGGGATTTGTATATTTTTATAATTGCATTACATGTATGAACTTACACCTATAAGGATTAAGAAAAATCAGCCCTCTTTGTATATAAATTTATAGCAAAACGTCGATTCCAAAATGCTGATCGAGCCGTGTCCCCCTGCAGTGCGTATCCACTCATTTTTGTTGGAAAAGTTTCAAATTATGGAGAAGGAATTTGCGCACTTAAAGGGACACAAAGTAGTGTAGAAGGTTTAAAAATAAATAAAAAAACCTTCAGAATTCATGATGAACATTAAAATTACCATGATTAATGTTGTTTCTACTCACAAAACACAGCAACACTTGACAAAAACAATACCATCGCTATTTATTGAAACTTTTCTTAAAATGCCCTCTATGTAAATACGGTTCGCGTTATTTATCACGCAGACACAACTTAAGAAAAACAATTGTAGTAAATTATTTTTCTATGGGATATCAGTGCTTAGTGCTTATCATCCATCCATGCCCGACTGCTTTCGATCTGCACTATACAAATCAATTATATCCTTTCGACAAATAAACACGCTACACCTATTTTCCCGTTGGGTTTGGTTATTTCAAAAACAAAAAGAGTGAATACTTTTAAATTTAGGATGACTAACATATCGAGGGCTCGGAACCAAAAGGCCTCATCTCCATTTTTTCAAAAATGAGATTATGGTATCAAAATGTTCAGAAAGAAATTCTCTTTCCAGTATCACAGGCCTCATCTCCATCTCCCCAATGTGTTAAAAAATCTTCAATAGGCTTCCTCAAAATGGAGATAAGGCCTTTTGTTTCTGAGCCCTCGATATATAAGCACCGGGTAAGGACCTTTTTGTGTTAGATGTATTATAGGCCTATATAATATCTGGGTCGATGATCCTGTCGATGTTCGATTTGATCTCTAAAATGTATGATGTAGTACTGTAACAAAAATGTGTGTTTGCCCAAAATTAGCCCAACTGATTGCAACACAAGAATGTCGTCGTGCATGGTGACTCTGCTTTATTATGTTAATTATTTGTTTATTATGTTAACTATTTGTTTATGTTATTATGTTAATTTTGTGTGAGCCCCACAGAGACCTCATGGTTTTTCATCAGTTTTGGAGCCACTACCAGCCATGCATGAGGCATTTCTGTAAGTCACATTTCAACTGCACAATTTGAATGTTTCATGATTATTTATTGCATCAGCTACATACCTCTTTGGGTCAACAATTATTTTAAAACTTATGTAGTAATGACTTTGACTTTGAATAACGGAGATTTCCTAATTTAATTCATGCCTGAGCTTTCATTTGTCTGGGGATATATGGGCTAAACAGGACAGCTTGATAGTTTTGGTTTTCGATTATAATGTTGTATTGTTTGTAAAACAAGGAGCATTGGGGGAAATGTATCACAGTCCTATGTATTTTGTAGACCTATTTGTTTATTATATCCCGTCTTCTGCGGTGAATTATGGCCTGATAAAAACCTAGGAATTTGCTAAGTGTCATGAACTTTGCAGATGGTTTTCGCTTGGACCATAAATTAGACAGGGAAGTTCATGGCATGGATTGAAGAAGGGAGATTTGTTGTTGTTCAAAGTCGAGTCATTACGTGTACATTTGGGTGTTGTAAATTGTGATAAATTGTGGGAATTAATTGACGGGAATTGAAAGGGAGTAAATGGGTGGGATTCCTTTACTCCGGGTTGAATTGGTGTGATGGTTTTGGGTGTAAACAAGTGTTTTTACTTCCTTGTACAACGTCATTTGGTGAGGTGAGAGGGTTATTCTCCAGGATGGGTAAATTCTCCTGTTTTAACAGCTGCGGGCTGTGGAGTGTGTCCTGGACGGATAACCCTTGAGGTTAAATGACGGGTGTACAAGGAAGTATGCATTTAAATCTCGGGTTGGGTTGAGGTTGAGAGGCCGATTTTGTTACGGGTCCAAACTAAGCGTAACCAAGTAAATTATTTGAAAGGCCCATGGAATGTGTTCGGAATTGTTTGGCGTGGCTTTGTGTAGGATCAAAAGTGTATTTGATCCTGAACCCCCTTTTAGGACCGTGGCAGTGTTCGCCGGTTTGATTTTTTCTGGTCTGTGGAATTTATTATTGGGTGGGCCCTGAAATGATTTAATTTCTTAGTGATAAACTTGAAAGGAAATTGAGATTATTTGGAAGCCGCCTTGAGGTGGATGTGATTTGTATTTTTAACATTTGATACCAGATTTGTGGCACTCTTTTCGTTGTCACGTCATCATTTCCGAATGCATTCCTGTAACTCGTGGGTGGGGATTGATACTTTACATAGGCGTGCGCAGGATTTTTTTACCCGGGGGGCTTAAAAATAAATTTCATTGGTTCGCACCGCTATCCGCGGTAACGAGTCTGAGGGGGATGTGCCCCCTTGGATTTGATTTTTGGCTTGGATTGGAATTTTTGGAATTATTGGCTATTGTCAAAAGAAAGGTTTAACCGGGAGTTTAACAAACCGTTCCTGAAGCCATGTTGTTAAGTTTGACTTGTAATATGAAACTAATTTGCGCGTAGCGCGCCAAAAATGTCTATTTTAACACTAAAAAGGTCCAGAAAAAGTTTCTGAAGCCATCTTGTTCCAATTGAATAACAAAGTAGTATGAAACTAATTGGCGCGGAACGCGCACAAATGTGCTATACGTAAAAATAAAGGTTTAGAAAAACATGGCATGAAGCCATCTCTTTAAGCTTGAATAATAAATAATCAGTGAAACTAATACGCGCGTAGCGCGCACAAAATGTCTATTTTAACACTAAAAAGTTTCAGAAAACGTTTATGAAGCCATCTTTTTGAAATTGAATAACACAAAATAAAAAATAATTCCCGCGGAGCGCGAACAAATTGGCTATTGTAAAAATAAAGGTTTAGAAAATCTTTTCTGAAGCTATCTTGTTAAGCTTGAATAATAAATAATCAGTGAAACTAATACGCGCGTAGCGCGCAAAAAAATGTATATTTTAACAATAAAAATGTCCAGAAAACGTTTCTGAAGCCATCTTGTTCAAATTGAATAACAAAATATTTTAAAAAAATGGCTATTGTAAAAAGAAAGGTTAATAAAAAAAATTCTGAAGCTATCTTGGTAAGCTTGAATAATAAATAATCAGAGAAACTAATTCGCGCGTAGCGCGCAAAAATTTGTTATTTTTACACTGAAATGGTCCTGAAAACGTTCCCTGAAGCAATCTTGTTAAGCGTGAATAATAAAACATTGAAAATAATTTGTGCAAAAACTGGTTATTTTAACACTAAAATGGTCCTGAAAAACGTTCATCAAGCCATTTTGTTTAAGCTTGAATAATTAAAATTGTTCCTGTCTGAGCGTACAAATTGTCAGTTTTTTAAACTCAAATGGTCCAGAAAAACGTTCCTTACGCCATCTTTTTATAACTTGAATAAAGAAAACATTGAATCTAACTTGCGCGAAGCGCACCAAAATGTCTAGTTTTCCCCCTACAATGGTCCAGAAAACGTTACTGAAACCATGTTGTTAAGCTTGAATAGCAATGGCGTATAGGTAGGTTATTCATATTGGGGGGGGGGGGCGAGAAATGAAAATGAACCGACAAGACTTTTGTGAGCGAAGAAGTGCGCGCGAAGCGCGCGAAATTTTTCGACTTTACACTTATTTTTGGCACGATCGAGGTACATTTTGACTCTTAAACAAGCTTGTAGCAAAGAATGTTGCGCTTTGGGGACACATTATGCGAGCGTAGCGCGCGAAAAATTTTTCATCTGTTTACTTTTGACCATCATAATTCCATGAATCCTGTGGTCAAATGAACCGACGTCAATATGGGGGGGGGGGGGCGATCGTCCCCCCTCACCCCCCCCCCCCCCCCCCCCCCCCCCCCCCCCCCCCCCCCCCCCCCCCCCCCACTGGCGACGCCACTGTTGAATAGTTAAATATTGAAACTAATTCGCGCAAAAAATGGCTTTTTTGGGGGGGGGGGGGCATCGTTCCCACCGTGACAATGATGGGGGGAATCATAAAAATGGAATTTCTTTTTTGGGGGGCATCGTCCCCACCGTGACAATGATGGGGAGAGCAATCCCCGCTTACACTGTCTATGCTCGTTACCCTTCCTCCTTATCTTCCTTTTATTTTTTACTCTTTTGCAAATATGGGGGGTGGGTGGGGGGCTGTCTCCCTGGTTACGCCACTGGTGATTCAGAGGGCCGAGTTGTTGGGTTTTAACTTGCCTGGATGACCTAAAACTCTCCTTGCTATCAATATTTACTTTCGTTATAAAACACTCACATGGTAGTTCAGAGACGTGCGATTTTGTTGGGCTTAAGAACGCAACATGTTTGAAGAATTGGGGTTTGGAACGCAAAATTCGCGATTTTTGAATTTTCAATCAAATTGGAGTCTTAAGAACTGATGCAGGCTCAAAAGGGGTGTCATAAGAACTAGCAGCAGAGGGTGAAAAAGGGGGTCTTTAGCGCGGCACATACTTTATTATATCTATACCCTTTTTACAATGTCAGTGCCCCCGGCTCCTCCTCCCCCTCCCTTCCTCCTCTCCTCTCCTCCCCTCCCCTCCCCTCCCCTCCCCTCCCCTCCCCTCCCCTCCCCTCCCCTCCCCTCCCCTCCCCTCCCCTCCCCTCCTCCTCCTCTCCCTCCCCTCCCTTTTCCCCCTCTTTTTTTTTTTAACCCTCTGGGGACCCGGGGGGCTTGAGCCCCCAAAGCCCCCCCCCCCCCTGGGCACGCGCCTGCTTTATGGGAGGGTGTTTTACTAAATAAATAGTGGGTGGATATTTAAGGGGAGTTTCAAATAACTTGCAAATAAATCTGAGTGCAATATTTTGTTTGTGAAAGAAAGGGAAGTTTTGAAGTTTAGGCTAAATTAAATTTAATGTTTGACTTGAGATGAATTTTGTTGCCATGTTTCCTTTAACTTTGTCATTTATTGGTTATAAAATATTCACGATAGAAGTTTATTAGATCTTTTGGTTGAGCAGCTTACCCAACCTCTAGTATATAGTTGTTGTCCTTAGTCGAGGGTTCCATGCCATCCGCTCGGGCCTTATCTTTTGGAACCTCGACTGAGGAATAACGGCTGCCAGAGGGATTCGGTGTTTAAATTGCAAACTCCGGTCCGTTACAGTACTATTAAATTAAAGGTGTACTATCAAATTCACTTGTCCTACTTTTTGGTAAGAATAAAAGCAAAGGGTTTTTTCTCATCAGGCCTTCCCCTGCAATATTTGTAGGTTCTTGTGAGATGTATTGTTTAGATGCTATGACTAGCCAAACAGTAATCAATTACGTACCTACAAAATGGGGTTCACGAATCGATAAGTGTAATTCTATGGGGAAATATCAACTGGATTTGCTTAACTATCAAAAGGCAAACTCACGCATTTAGACACACATGTTGGAATAGGACTGACATTTCTACACTGTAAAATAAATGGACGCCTCAAAAGGTGTTCTGGCTATTAACACCAAAGGTGTTCTAAGATTTTAAACTTTTATATTGGAAATATTTACACATATTATCATTTGTTCTTATTTAAACAGTATCCTATATCCACAAATATTTCAAAAACATCAAAATCTACATTATCTTTACAGGATTTAGTCAGCTGAAAATTGAACGTGTTCTATTTTGAACACCATGTTAAACAAAGGAACACCTTTCTTAACACCTTTTCTGTAACAGTTTGGGAACACTAATGTGTTCTAGAACGCGTCAGGTGTTCACAGACGTGTTCTAGAACACACGGTGTTCACAAACTGTTACAAATAAGGTGTTAAGAAAGGTGTTCCTTTGTTTAACACGGTGTTCAAAATAGAACACGTTAAATTTTCAGCTGACTTATCCTGTAATGATAATATAGATTTTGATGTTTTTCAAATATTTGAGGATATAGGATACTGTTTAAATAAGAGAAAAATGATAATATGTGTAAATATTTCCAATATAAAAGTTTAAAATCTTTGAACACCTTTGGTGTTAATAGCCAGAACACCTTTTGAGGCGTCCATTTATTTTACAGTGTATGAGCCTTTTTAATCGGGTCACCCACCTCTAACACTTTCCACGCGGCAGGCGTCTGCAGATGACATTCCAAAATTTCACAAAATTATTAAAAAAATGTCAAATTTTTTGAATTTCGTTACCATATTTTCGCCACGAGAAATGCATTGAAATACATACAAATATGCCTAGTATCGGTTCAGTAATCCTTGAGATAGGCCTAGACCTTGACAATTGGGAAAGGGTTTTGAATAATCTGTTTTGTATACGGTAAAACTAACAGCCGCGTGGGAAGTGTTAAAACAAGCAATCGTGACCGTACGGATATTGTCATTTTCCCATCGGTTTGTGCAATGAGAGTATCCTGTTTGTGAGTGGCATCATAATTTTACTATCACTATCACTCTGTGATAAATATGGATGGCTTTATCTCCTGTGGCATACAAAACAGACAGTAATGAAGATTTGTGGTGAAGTGTGGTCAGGAGGAATCTGACCAGTTTTATTTATGTTCAGCCATGGTTCAGCCTGACTTTCTATTAAAGGCATATTATGTGATCTTTTGCGCCCTCTATTCATGATTTGCTTTAGAAAGTAGATTTTCTTGCAGATTTACATTTTGGATCATAAATCATGAATATATTCCAAGTTACAGAGCAATAGGATTCCTAATTACCTCAAAATCATGGTTTTAAAGTGAATTTAGAGTAAAAATAAGTTGTGGGCGCAGACTCCGACAGTTTATTTTCACTCTAAAACCAAGATTTTGAAGTAATTAAGAATGGTATCGCACTGTAACTTAGAATGTATGTACGATTTATGATCAGAAATGTAAATCTGCAAGAAAATCTGCTTTCAATTTTTTTTCAAGGATTGAGGGCGTTCCCTGGGAAAGATCACATAATATGCCTTTAAGTTGCGAGTCATTAAATTGAACAGATTAGAAAAATCCCAACTTTGACATGGTTTTAAGGATATTGATACACTTTTGGTGATTTCATTTAGTACTATGGTGCAGTGCCCTCCATAAAATTATCGATATTGAAATCAAAATTATTTTTCAAAGTTCGTTAAATTATTCTTTTTACAGTTTGACTCAAAGTTACTGAAATATCTTGTACATGTATTTATTACTCCAAGATTTATTAATAAATTGTTTTTAAATTTAAAATTTGAAACTTTTGATTTCACACCACAATCATGTTTAAGACAAGGATTCATGGGCTTGCCATCATGGATGACCGATTCAACCCTGCTAATTTAATGGTACATACAGTAAAGCAAATAAATCGTAAGAAGATATTCAAGAAAAACTTTGGAGCTGTGTCATAGAGGAATTTGTCAGGAATGTCATAGGTTTGTGGTGAGAGTAACATCTGCTAGAGATTCTTGGTGGTACTGTCCCATCTGTAATTAATGGTCGTATAAAACTAGCAGACGACATTTACAACTAAATTGAACTAACATAAGCTTAGTTTATTTATTTCATGTGGGTGTATCAAATATTTCTTTTATCAATCATTTCATTGGTTGTAATCGCACCACATACAGTTTTATTTGATGCCTCGTTCAGATTTGCCTACCATCTTAGTTAATGCTCAGTCAATTTTATTAAAATGGGTTTCTAAGAGAAAAGAAGAAAAAACCTTAAAGATTTATATATTTCGATCAAATTTGTATGCTAATCTTTGATTTAATATTTATTAATATGGTACTAAACCTATATTTGTACATGTATATTAAAAGATTATTTCTCAACAACAAAAGTGTTTCACCAAATAGGACAGTATCTGATGTGGCCGAAAGTGATAAAACTTCCAATTCCAGAAAATTTAAAACTACATTTTATTCTAATAAAAAATAATTATGGCATGTACAATTTTTAAAATCATGACTATTCATAATCTTATTATTAGTCTCTAGCCTTTTCCACCAAGAGTGACCTTGCCATGAAATTGCAACTTGACTTGGACTTGTGGGATAAGGATATGACATGATTTCAAATTTTAACTCTCTTTCAATTTTATTATTTGAAAAAGTAGCTCTACATTTCTCTTTCTCTGGAATAGGGAGTACACTGCAAAAACACCGGTGTTAAAAATAACACCGTTCGGTGTTCTGAGAGGTCCACACCAATACATTAACACTTACAGTGTTACATTAACATTACAAAGTTATTTTTCACACTTGCAGTTGTTAAAATGACACTACATGGTGTTGATATAACACCAAAAATTTAACACCGGTACACCGGTGTTAATTTTTTTTGGTGTGGACCTCTCACAACACCAATGGTGTTGTTTTTAACACCGGTGTTTTTGCAGTGTACAGAATATTTGTGTAAGTCTTGAGGCGAGATATTTGTACTTTCAAAGTTGAAATGTTGGCAGCTATTATTGGATTACGTTTTTCTTGTGTAAACAAGCTAACTGACTACTTAGCTGAGTTAGTTTGGAATATGGTGCGTTATGCTTTTATATCAACTGTGTATTAAGCTTTTGATGGTGTTAGTATTTTTACTTGACAAGCTAAGTGCTGTGCACTGTTGGGAGTTGAACTTATATTTGTATACAATAATAATATTTTATGTTATAGTATTTCTAGTTCAAGAAACCGAGACCCATGGGGCATTCTGTATATCTTTACCACAACAAGAATGCATACCCAGATACGACAACATACAAGTTTGCGTAGGAGTTGATAATAATAAAATGTCACTGATATTTCATTGACATTCAAATGAGGCACAAACATGTCTGACTCTCTAACCCATAAACATATAAATTAAAGAGTTTCTCTTGAGGCTTGTCACATATTTTGGTTCATATTCATAAGCAACGTTTCATAGAAAGCCAGATACGACAACATACAAGTTTGCGTAGGAGTTGATAATAATAAAATGTCACTGATATTTCATTGACATTCAAATGAGGCACAAACATGTCTGACTCTCTAACCCATAAACATATAAATTAAAGAGTTTCTCTTGAGGCTTGTCACATATTTTGGTTCATATTCATAAGCAACGTTTCATAGAAAGGTGTAATAACAGCTGTGATAATAAGGGGTTTTCCCCAGGCTTGTCCATAATTGTGAGGGTCAATAATATATTTCTTTGCTACGTGGTATATACATATTATATTAACCTTCACCCTATTGCGTTTTTAACCGGTTCCCACTTTTAGAAGAAAAGTCAATAAATAAATTGCCACTCCCTGACAGGGAATCAAACCAGTGCTGCGTCCAAAACTAGGGTATGCGCAAAACCCGGGTTTTGCGCAAGGCCCTAGTTTTGCCCCATACAAAAAACGGGGCCTGCACAAAACCCGGGTTTTTCGCAGACTACGAAAAAC
The DNA here is from genome assembly GCA_035610835.1 of Ophiura sarsii. Lineage (NCBI taxonomy): Eukaryota > Metazoa > Echinodermata > Ophiuroidea > Amphilepidida > Ophiuridae > Ophiura > Ophiura sarsii. The sequence continues at coordinate 6,650,799 of CM069456.1, read as the reverse complement.
CCGGGTTTTGCGCAGAAATACGTCGTGCAGTTCATGCATGGCATACTGGTTGTTTGTTATATAGATGAGGTGACCGTTGTTTACATCAGTAGTGTTTACATATTGATTAGCGCCTGGTCTAAAGACATGCTAGGGGTACTAGTCCATGACTACTGCATACATCATACTATATGAAAGCAAAACACACATCACTGAGCGCCAATTTTAAAAGCACATGCCCTTATAGTGCGCACGCAAACCGCCGGGCAACCAGATTTAGTACCTGGTCTCTCATTGTGCTAAGGGATGCATACCATGACTTCTGCACTATTACACCGTAAGCATGCTAAGTAATGATCAATCAAGTGTGAATTAAAGCACCGTTCCCTGTAGGTGCGCACGCAAACCGCCGGGCACTACGTCACCGGTCACACCATCTATATAGCGGGGAATATCAGTGATCTTGTTGTGTCTGCCGTTTCTATGTAAACTATTAGACATTGGTTTTATTATTCGATGTGGTTTTATTATATTGTTTAATGAATTAATGAATGGTTCAATGGGCCGTGAGACACATTTTTGCAATTGTTCCTGATGTGTGTTGAGTGAGTGTAAATATTAGGCCCTATAATATACTGATTAACTTGTAGGCTACTTAAACTTAAAGTTAGGAGTGGGGGTGGCACTCAGATTAAAACGCGGATGGTTTTTTTTTACGACAACACGTGTATGGACACTTTTCTTTCTATAAGGAGTTTAACCCCCGAATCATTTCGATGTTTAGTTAATTGTAAATATTTGAGTGGGAGCAATGGGTATATCACTGGGGTTAAATATCTTCAGAGCTCAAAATATTCGCAACATGTGGGTTTCGCGTGGGAAGGGCACTTGCATGCATGTTGGATGATTTACCCCCCCCCCCCCCCCCCCCCCCCCCCACCCTTAACCCTAATGAACACTGGTGCCACAACCATAATCACAATTGATAGTTGCATAGATTCACGGGTCTTTACTTCTAATACCCGCATCTGGGGCGGGATGCCATGCCTGTGATCGGAAGGGGGAAATCCCACTAGTAGTAGCACATGCATTACCCAGATTTTATTTTGTATAGGTCGCCCTATCGAATATGGTCACGGGGTTCTATATGGGGGTGTGAGTCCTTTTAGCGGATTTCCTTATTTCAATGATATTCGAGCTGAATTTCAGGCCTATACTAATTCAGCATGTGTGGCATTTCACCTAATTGCATTCGGTTTGTCCTCATTTTTGTCTGTTTTCATCTTTTATTTGTGGCCTCTCTCGACTCTCCGGCCTGCGGCATATTGAATGTGTGCCCAGTAAATTAAAACGACGACTTCCAGCTGTCAACTTGCCGCCAAGTCAGCTCAGAAGTTGCGGGGGTGCCGAAGTTTTTGGATGTATGAATGTAAAAATTCACCCCTTACGAAAGTTAAAAAAACAAGGTATTTACAAAAAACTGGTCAACATCCTAAAATGAAATTAACAGACGACACAAAGGAAATATGAAAAAGAAGATTTAGACAGTGTATGATGTATTTTAACAACAACTCTTTGTTTTAATGCTGGGCCCACTTTTCTCTCTGAAACCCTCCATCGTCTGACTCATTTATTCTATCCTATGAGGCCCCACCTGTGTATCTCAACATTTGATGAGGTCGGGTTGAAAATTAACCCGACTATTAAAAAAAACTAAGAATGTTTTAAGGTAATTAAACGTTATCTCTTGAGACATTTTATTTGTTCCCACAATATAATGAGATCTACCAGTGACCCTTGCCATGAAACGACCTCGTGTGCCGGCCAGAACGCACGTGCATGTGTTGCCTAATACCAATTACGACTGTTTCAAGTCCTTATGGTTACAGCGGTTTATGTTGGCGTATGAGAGTCACAGCATGGTCACACTCTTAGAAGGTCAGGATCAAATACATGAGTAGATTTCCGGCTCACTTTGTTTTGATCCTTTAAGGATCATTTTCGGATCGTTTTGATTCGTTTCCAGATAGATATCAACAAACGGATCAAATTCACCTTGATCAACTTTGATCTGATTTCCGGATCAATTCGATGAAACAGTTCATTGGTCAATGAGTGACTGACGTCACTCTTTCGCAAACCGATAGACGACAAGCAGACGATCTTTTGAATTCGGTCGCCACAGTTGAAACAAGGGTGAAATACCGCGGTAAGTTATCCAGTCTAATCTGTAAAATGTTACATGATTTTGTCGGTAAAGTAGTTTTATTTTTTATGTTTGAACATGCTCTATTCTTGTGAACAAATTTCTTGTACCTGACCAGTGCCATCAGTACGATTTTCGGTCAAAATGCTCCTCACAAAATGTCACGATCACTGCGATGTACTAGGCCTACACGATGTAGTAAGCTTACTGCACTCGATATATAGTCTGCAGTGTGCACCCGGGGGTGGGGGCACTCAATCAATATTAGGTTTCACACCAGGCTCCATCAAAAATACCCCCCTTTTTTGGCCCGGTGTCACCGAAAGACCCTTGCATGCATGCTTGTTTTTACAATCTGTCACCCGATGACCCCAATGTTTTCACCTTTTCTTTGATTCAGTTTGATCCTGGAGTAGGATCATAAGCTACAGGTACATCCGATTAAGGATAATTATTTTGATCCGTTTCAGTATCATTTGACAGAAATATTTGATCCCATTTCGGATCAAACTTTTTGATCCTGCTTGTCGGATCACTTTGATCCGGAAAGGGTAAGCTCATATGTGATACCGCTTCTGGATCAAAATTGATCCTTTTCGTCTCATATTTGATCCTGACCTTCTAAGAGTGCACAGCGAGATCGCGCGCGACAAGATTGGATTGGCATAGGACCGCTGTACTGGTATCAAATGAATGGTGGTAGACAAGAGGTGTGTGGTGGGGCCATGGGGGGAGAAAATAAGGACTTGATTTCAAGTCTATAATCAATATAGTAAACACGACGAATGTCGCAGATTTTGCAAAACTCTATCATTTGTTTTATATTATTTAAACCATTTCTCCACAATTGTAACAACATATGTGTTCATATTTTCATATCCAGATCTAATATACATTTTAAAGACATCTGTGTACAAATACTGATTCAAGATACATGAAAGCAATTCATAGACTCTACCAAAAGACCTGAATCTGAATTCAAATGTCAACATCCCAGGATGTTGACAAAAAATTCACCCCCGAACCCAACTTCCTACCGCCCCCCTGAAAATCTAATGGTGCGTCCCTAATTGTTAGAGAAGGGGTCCTCTGTCCTGTAAATCGTACAGCTATTGATGTAGTGAAGATCAGGGGAACTATTGTAATATAAGACAAGAGAGGCAGGGGGAAGGGAGTCCCTAATACATGTAGGGCGGATATCCCGGTAAGGGATCCCTCCCCCTCCCCTTTGACCTGGGGTGGGGTGGTCAATGTGATATCATGGCCCCTGATTTTTCATATAGTGTAGTGATGGCAACAGGCAAAATGAAATAAAGTGATTGCTTTTCAATAAAATATGGTCAAAAGTACACACCAAATCGCACTAAATGGGTTCAAAAACAGCTTTTCACAGGACTCTCTATAAATGTCAAGGGCATGTCATGGACGTATGGGAGGCTCAAGAGCCGATCGCGATTGGTGATCCCTCCTACTTTGCATGTATCGTCTATGGGGAACGCATTGTGTATATCCTCCATTATGCGGTATCATAAACTAAAAACCGGCCCCGTGGGGAATTTTCCGAACAATTCCCTGTAAACTTCAATTACTGATTCGAATATAAAAGCAGACGACATAGAAAACCCTTACGGGGCTTACCCGGAATGAAAATGAACCGACAAGACTTTTGTGAGTAAAGAAATGTTTCAACTTTACACCTATTTTTGGCACAATCGGGGTACATTGGCTCTAAACAAGCTTGTGCAAAGAATGTTGAAGAATGTTGCGTAAAATGTGTAGCGCACGAACAATTTTCATCTGTGTACTTTTGACCATCATAATTCCATGATTCCTGTGGTCAAATGAACCGACAGTGCCAATCTCATCCTACACGAGGTCAATATTGGCGATCGCCCCCCTCGCCCCCCCCCCCCCCCCCCCACCCCCTATGGCGACGCCACTGGAAAAATCTACTCTAAACTTCAGTGTATCCTATCCTAATAACCATGGGATATGCTTCCGAGTGCCCCGCCCCCTTTTGAAGTTCAATATCTGTGAGTGGTAAATGCACCAACTCTACTACTACCAGTATCTCTGCATGAAATGAAACGCCAGGAGCAAAACTGTTACATGAACTAGAAATATTTCTACAGCATAGGATTGGGTTACGACATCTTGAACTTTCTTCTTTTAACCAGGCTGGATTGTGGTAGTGTAGTATTTAGGGGGATGGCTAAACAGTGAGTTGTGCATGGGAGAGTTGATGTGCAGAGAGTTGTAGGGAAAGTTGTGAGGAGAGTTGTGAGGAGAGTTGTAGAGCGAGTTGTGGAGTGATTAATTGTGGAGTGATTTTACGACTGGTATTCAGGTTAAGAGTTCAAACGGTTCACCATCAAAACTGTCAAAGCCAACCTTCTTAAACTCTTAACCTGTGGCATAGTTGTAGATTTTATTGGGGTTAAACTGTCACACAACCAACCTCCTTAAACTCTTAACCTCAGTGGCATAGTTGTATAGTTTAAGGGGGCTGTGGACTCTCAGGTACAGCCTCCGTAAAACTGCCGTAACTTCTTCAATATTCATTTAATCTTTATAAATGTATACAGTTTTTTGAAGAAAAGGGTTTAATGAATCCAACCATGATAATGAAATTGACCATTTTGGAAAAAATTATCAAAAACACGTTTTTTGACCCATTTTAGGTTTGGAAAAGATAACTCAAAATATATGTTGTTACATTTTGTCATACTAGTTTTATGATAATCCTGATAACATTCCCCAGGAGCGTTTTTTTATTTTTATTGAATAATCAATTTTTTTTTGAGTTATAGACCAAAAAGTGCCAAAAAATGTGATTTTTTTCCCAAAAATGTGATTTTCATGATTTTGGCGGTAAAAAATCATGTTTTTTTGCACTTTTTGGTCTATAACTCAAAAAATAATTGATTATTCAATAAAAACAAAAAAACGCTCCTGGGGAATGTTATCAGGATTATCATAAAACTAGTATGACAAAATGTAACAACATATATTTTGAGTTATCTTTTCCAAACCTAAAATGGGTCAAAAAACGTGTTTTTTATAATTTTTTCCAAAATGGTCAATTTCATTATCATGGTTGGATTCATTGAACCCTTTTCTGCAAAAAACTGTATACATTTATAAAGATTAAATGAATATTAAAGAAGTTACGGCAGTTTTACGGAGACTGTACTGAGAGTCCACACCCCCCTTAATGGGGTTAAACTGTCCCACAACCAACCTCATTATAATCTTAACATGTGGCATAGTTATAGAGTTTAACAGGTTAGTAAAGTAGGTGGTCTATAACCGTGGTCCGTAATACGTTTCGAAGCAGTACAAACGCAGAGGCTTTTTCTCTCTGATTTTCGAATAATATTAGAAAATCTATAACAAAATTGTTGCTGGTAATTTCAGAGTTATTCACAGTTACCTCCAAATGTCATTCATTGATAGTTTTGACATCATAGACATTTCATTTACCCTGGGCTGTGAACCTCTGATCTCCCCTCCCCAAACAAAAACCAACAACAACAAAACCAAAAACATCAACAGTTGGGTTTAAGCACAACAAAATTGAGGGATGAGCCAAATGTTGTTTTATACTTTTGAATGACTGTAATCATGGATATTTTCATATGCTACATTAATTTGTTGCGCTCCAAGCAGCTACCGCGAAAATGAAAATACAGTAATATATTTATTTTGTGTAAAAGTCTATGTAATGAACTTTCAAATCGCGAATTTAAAAACAAGCGAAATGGCTGACAATTGTCAAAGTGCGAACAATTTAGTCGCACAAAAATTACCACTTTCATTTTTTTCAAACTAAATTATTGGTCAGATTAGCATTCCTGCAGCCATATTGTGTGACAAATTTAGCTAGCTTTACTATAAACCTTTATTAAAACACTTAAATAATTATCGCAAAATGTTGAAATAGCACTTCAATACATGGCATCTGTAAGTTTTTGGGCCATATGGGAGGGGGTGGGTTACTCCATTAGCGATATTAATGATTATAATTCCCCAAATTTATAATTTACACCCCTCCCCAATCCCCACTCTTGGTCTTGTCGGTTCATTTTCATTCCCCCCCCCCCCCCCCCCCCCCCCCCCCCCCCCCCCAATATGAATAACCTATAGCTACGCCACTGGATTTTTCTGTATCATATTTACGTTCTAGAGGTATCCGTACATCCGTTTCCGCCAAGATGTTCTCGTGAAAAAATTAGATGTGTATGTTACCCCTCTCGGCTTCTTGGTATTTCAACATGGGGACCTATAGTTTGGGGGTGCCTTTAATGAGGAGCACATAAACGTCAACATTAATTAAAGGGACACAAAGTAGTGTTATGATTTAAAATTTATAATTAATTTACTCACAAAAACAATACCATCGCTATTTATTGAACCTTTTCTTAAAAACCTCTATGTAAAAAAATGGTTCGCGTTATGTATCACACATGCTGCAGGGGGACACTGTTTGACATAAAATGTTGATCGCGGCTCGATCAGCATTTTTGAATTGACGTTTTGTTGTATATATAAAGAGGGATGATTTTTCTTAATCCTTATAGGTGTAAGTTCATACGTGTAATACAATTGTAAAAATATACCAATTGCAGATGTTATCATAATTGAGGGCGCAGCCTATAACACATCTCTTAGTGTCCCTTAAGAAGTTGACAGTCTAATGAACTTACCTTTTAGAAGCCACTTTTTTATATTGGCTTCGCGCAGCGAGCCAATATACTGTGTGATCCTCCCGTTTCTTTCTTTCTTTCTTCCAACGCTCCTTTAAAATGCTTCTTCTCGTACAGCTCACATCACATGCTACAATCGCCAGATTTGGTCAAAATAATTCTTATGACCATGTGCATATAGATCAGTCGGGATTACAGTCGATTTGGTGATACCCGGACATGGAAGGTATAAGCTGGTTTTTTATTTTAAAATACTAAGGAAGTATTCAATAATCACCCAAAAAAAATGCACAAAAATGTACTATTGGGGAACTCTTTTTATAAAAGGTTGAAGTTGGAACCGTGAGGGGAAAAATCCCAAAATATGATATTTGAAAGTTTCAGTCAGAACTTTTTTCTGCTGGGACACTCAATAGTTCATCAGCCATCAAATTATATTCAAGCCTTGCTATTCATAGAGATAATACTACCTCTTACTTACTACTTACTTACTTATGTCGTTCTCGAACGGTCTTCGTGATGGCTCGCCAAACTACTCTGTCCCTCATGCATGCTTTCATCTCCTCATCATTCCTCAGTCCTGTGTCTTTCGCCAAGTTGTCCAAGTATGTTAAGGCTGGGCGGCCGACAGATGTGTGTCCGTGTTTGGGTCTCCATAGCAGCAGGTCGGATACAATCTCATTTTCTCTTCTCATACAATGTCCTGCAAATCTCATCCTTCGATCTGTGATGTTTTCTGATACCTTTTGTAAGTTTCCATACAGGTCTTTGTTTGGTACCTTATCTTTCCAACTAATGTTGAGTGCAGTTCTCAGCATTCTAGTGTAGCATCCATCTAGAGATTTATTCAGTCTGTTGGTGATGGTCCATGTCTCAGCTCCATACAGTAGAACACTTTGAACAGTAGCTTGGAAAAGTCTGATTTTGATTTTTCGACAGAGGCTGGATTTCCACACTTTGTTCAGAGCATTGTAAGGCCTTCCAAGCAAGTGCTTTACGTACTTTTATGTCATGCTGGCTACTACCAACCCAAGCTCCCAGGTACTTGAAGTCCTCTACGTTGTCTAGGTTACTTCCATCAGAGGTTTTTAGCTGTACCGCTTGTGTTTGGTGGAATACCATGCATTTGGTTTTCTTGGCATTCATGTGGAGCCCAGTTTTGAGCCTTGCTATTCATAGAGATAATACTACCAGGCCCCTGCCACTCTATTGTTCGAATCGCCGAAAGCATCGACGTACATGAATATACAATGAATAATCATATCAATGAATATACGTCATTTGTGAGGTCGAAAATGAAAAGTACCAGACCATAGTGGACACGAACGGCCGTAATCTTTGAATCTCCGTTGATTTCAATGTTATGTCGGAGTGTTTTACCTAATTTCATACTGACACGACCTGAGTGATAATCAAACGGTCCCCGAACGATGCCCTGGCGCTGTTGAAGTCAGAAATATCATCGTTCCCTACAGTCCGAGCGTTCCCACATCGAATTTCACCTAGAATATTCGTCACACGAACCTATGTCCGCCATCTTCTGAATATCGAAAAATGCCCTCTGGAGAGTCAAGGGGACAACATTTTTTTCTACGCATGCGTCCGATCGCTTTGGATTTGTCCACTAAAAATTTGGACAAATGCCTAATGAGTATGTGCTGCATGGCAAGTGACACAACTTCTTGTAATGCGCTAATCAACCGTAGATCTAACCCCCGGGCTCCGGCCAGTTTGGGGTGGAAAAGCCCAATCAGGAAAAGTTCACGGAAAAGATTCAGGCGTTGACGGTTTTTCAATGGTATATCACAGATAAGCAAAGTGGGTATATCCAGTGACAGTTGTATATCCCCTTGGTATATAATATTTATTTTGACTAAAGCAGCCGACAATGCATTGATTGATGATAACATCCAGAAGTGGTTTGATGTGATAATAATGCCGCCATGAGGATCGAGCCGTGTAGCGAGGGGCCACGCCGAACTATGATCGAGAGTGACCAATAACGCGCCGCAATGCTGACCACTGGCGCGCGGCGGGCCGGCACATCCAATATGCGCGAATCAGTGGCGTAGCCAGCTTTAAACAGGGCCATAGGGAGGGGAGGGGGGGGGGGGGGGGGTGGACTTATCAGACAGTAAAAAGTCCGAGTTGTAGGCCCTATACCGACGAAAGGCATGATGTACAGTCAATAAAACTATGGTGGTAGTGCCCACATGTTGTGGCGAATATAGGGCCTACACTTACTTGCAACAGAGTGACGTGGAATCCGGGGGCCGACTATACGACCGTAACAGAGCGACAGTAGAATCCGGTGTTTAATTTTTTTTAAATTGAGTGTATTGTTAATAGTCCCGGTTCTGAGCACTTCTCTAGCCCGCCCGGCCTGTGGGCCTAAATGAGACACCGTGCACTTTGCGCCGTGCATTATGCTATAACCATCTAATGATTGGAAGCGGTAGCAGCATAAAGTATTATGAGAAAATGTGTACATATCTCCTAAAAGATTAGATTCGGAGTCTACCATCGGACCGGGCTTTCAGTTGACCTACGCATAGGAGCATCGTCGAAGTGAGAATGTCCCCTGTAACCTTTTTCAAGATCTTTGGCACTGAAATTAAAATGTTGGTTCATTATAGAGGGAATCCACTTTACTCATACTTGCCCGTAATCACCCTTCAAAGGTACAAGACTTAATCGCGTCTATCAATAGTTGTCTGATTGCCTTTCCACATACGGTATTTCGACATGAATATTGCGTCTCCCAATTCGTTTATTAAAGCTAGCTAAATTTGGTACAAGAACTAACTTTCTTGAAATGAAGTTGTACCCACTACCAAAGATTTTCTAGAAATTCATCGGTTGTACAGATTTAAAAAAATGGTAATCATGGTAGATTTAACATTGGTATAAACGGTCTCCTTTCTCATGTTGTACGATTGGCTATGCCTGTTTTGGAAATGTGTTTGCTTTGTGTATATCCAAATAGCTTACAGTTGTATATTAGCCTAGCTATAACAAGCTATAAAAATGACATCTCTGAATGTATTTTAAACAAAGTGTGCAAAGGAGAAATGGTTGAGCACACTGGTAAAATGGTTTTACAACAAGTGTTGCTATCATTATCAAAGTGAACTCAACTTCAATCACTTATCATCGAGCAATAATATATTGTTTTACGCATTTAAATGTGTTTAGATTATAAAGTTAAATAAATCCAGAGATAAATGATAGATAGAAAAATAGATTAAAAAAAGAATAGAAAAAAACTATAAAAGCATTGGCGGCCTTTATAAATTATAAAAATTGACATAAAAATGATGTTACATACATCCACAATCAAGTTTAATTTGTTTTTTTAAAAAACAAAAAAATAGAAAACAACAACGAACACACGGAGATTCGAACCCGTGATTGCCGATTGGAAACGATATGGCCAACGTATGCACGCCACAGAGATCGACGAGTGTAATTGTGTCAGTTTTATCATTTAACCATTGATTCTTTTATTTATAACGAACGGATTTTTATCGTGCCATTTTGGACATTTTAAACCTTATTTATATGTTACTCTCGCACAAAATGTGTTTATAATATGATTATACTCCTTGTTTTGGAAAGAATGGTAAAAACGTTGACATTTCGAACACAATAAATGGCATCTTGTATACTGTTTATACGGTCGCTCGACTGAACGTTGTGTGACCTGTTGCATTGCATTATTCATGTTACGATCTGTTTATGTATTCTTTTGTTATACTTCTCAATCGCTCATCGCCAACTCTGTACAAGAAACTTCATGCGCTGTCCCAACGCTGTCATTAGAGAACAATAGAAAAGTCCCTTCGACTCTCCAGAGGGCGTTATCTGCGACCTTTGACTGGGTTCACGGGGGTAATCATATTAATGAGCAAATATGCAAATGAGCTAAGTGTCCCCTCCTATTATATATCCTTCTTGATACTACCTCAATAGAGCACAATACAATTCAATACGGATTAGGCCTGGCCAGTTAGTTCTGATAGACTGGATATTATACAGTGTGTTTCAAATGAAATAAATAGCCCTATCTAATGTATAGGCTTTATCTTCGCTAAAGGCAATATGGTATATTAAAACAAACAGTTATTATTAGTTATTATTAGTTTACAGTGTTGTTTTATTTTGTGTTTATCCTTTTAACAACAATAAATAAATGTTTATAATACAACATTGTTCAAGTAAAGTGTATAATTTAAAATACATTTTCATGCTGATGAGGCGATTTTAATTTTTGGAAGCAACTGCAAATCTTTACAGTGTTGATAACATGTACGTACAAATAAATTTGATTTGATTTGATTTGATATTAATTAGGTGTGTGTTTTGTGCATGTGTGTGATAAATTCCCATGAAGTGCTCAGACAATAAGTGTTGAATATATGACAGATATTCATATACTTAAAATCTAGTTTTTAATACGTTCTCTTCACACAGATAAAATAGCAACCAAACATGTTAACAAAATTAGTTATATATGTCATGTCAATAAAATAGTTGAGGTTAAATCCGTTGTTGAGAAATGGTAAAGTTAGGTTATTTTCTGTTCTCAATCTGACATAGGGCCTAATACATTTTTCAATCGACAAACCATTATCGCACTCCATTTTAAAATAAATATGAAAATGTCCAAGGTAAAAATCTAATGAAAATTATGAAAAATGCTAAGTATGACATGCACCGCAAAATCAAACCTTTAGCTCGGCAACGCTGCATCATCATTAATCAACAAAGGATATCAAATACGATTCAAATGTTCTGCAAATATCTTCTATATGCGTCGTGATACTTTATGATTACTTGAATGTGTCGGAATGTAAGCCCAACGCAAAATATAGCATATCGTGATTTTGTAAAATTAAAATACTGTATTGCAAGTTGTCAGATTTTAATTGACATAATAATTGCACGTTATTTGCTTTAAAAATAGTACACCTGGCACCAAAATGAAAAGGAAGGGTATTTCTCTGAAATGTCGTACAAACAGAACTTATCCTTGCACGTAATTTGCATTCAACATGTTCAATGAACATCTTTAACTATGTCCAAATAATCAAAATGGCAGTTGAACTTTGTTGAAATTATAGACAAAATATCGTCTCTTTTTTAGACTTGAAAAGACAGCAGCAAAGACAAAATTCCTGCAAATGATATATCATTTGATTAAAAAGGTATCCGTAAGACAGTTTCCAATATACCAAAAACACAGATTAATTTTCCGGAATTCTCAATCGATAGTTAAATTGAAAAAAAATAAAAGGACTCATTAAGGATGTTGACTGACCCAATATTAACAGATCTGTTCTCTTGTTTGAGTTGTCAGTGAATACAATTTATGTTCATTATACGTACACCCGGTGTTCTCTCTTAGTCTTCAGAGGGTAAACACATGATCGTTCCAGGATCTTGAAATACCCCCTTTTTGACGGCGTTTCGCGGACAATTTGGCTAATTTGACCCCCTTTTTCGCACAAAAACGCGGGCATTTTGACTGACATGACTGAAATTAGCCTCCCTTTTCACCATTTCAAGGCCATTTTGTATATAGTCCCCCTATTTGCGCAAAAACGAGGACACATCTGGTTCAAAATAACCATTTTTCCTATTGTCGGGACAATTTAATATGACACAATACTCATTTTTTTTTTTCGCGGGCATAGGCTATAGCCTCTCCAAAAACACCTTATTTTTGATATCGCGGAAATATCATTCAAAATGGCCCACTTAGTTTTGGGAATCGCGGACATAAA